>CM050169.1:99311402-99698902 GCA_027410445.1 Discoglossus pictus
ACATATAACTAAAACTTGCAAATAATACTAAATAAATACTTCTTGTTATCTATACCTCAATTAACTCCTTTCTTTCCGTGATTTTAACATTTTGCTTTGGGTAAAATAAAAAGGTTCTAACTAATAGAACAGTCTAAGGATTGCGTATGAGGCTCTATAAGTGATATAGACTGCTCATCACTGGCTTACGCTCAAAGAGTCTCCACTTAAATCCTTAATTAACTCTTCCGCTAGATTCATCTACCATATTCAACGCTCACTTGCATCACCTTCATCCTTAATATACTGCCCACTCTACAGCATAATATCACTCACACCTAAAATCAAAGGTCACATCATTTTGTTAAACAAAAACAGAAGCAGTTCCATCAACTGTCACTTTTCAACTTTCTGTTTGATATTTTCTCAATATAGAAATCCTGCTGGCTGGGTATTCACATAGAAGGTTTTATCCACATGAAGCTGATCGTGCGCAGCTGCTATATAAGTATTGATGTTTGCTTAGCACATATGAGAGAGCTTTTGTAAATAGCTTGACCTTTATTTAAGGTGTTTTTAATATTCTGCTATGTTTAATATATGGGGTATGTTGTGGTATTGATTAAAGCTATCACCATTTTGGAATTTAATTATCAGATTATTCTCAGTGGATTTTAGTGTGTTGTGGAATTTTTATTACTCCTGATATGCAACATGCTCAGAATTTAGTGGCTAGACTGCACAGACCTTACCTACTGAGCAGTGGCTGTGCAGCAGGTGCAAAGCACCGGGGTCTACAAAAAGGTTGGGGCCCTCTGCAACTGATGACTACATAGAGTAAAGAGGAATTATAAATTATGGGAGAGGTAAAGATGATATTTCAATAGACAGTTGATCTGACCACCTACATACCATATTTTTTGTGTATAAGACAATATTTTTTACCCTTTTTTTTTTACGTTCAAAATAGGGCGATCGTCTTATACACGGAATGTTGCAATTAGATACACTAGTGTGGTACTATAATGCTGCATCTGTCCACTAGTTTTAAGGCAAGAGCAAAGATCACAGTATTGTAAATGCATTGGTTCCAATTAGATTGCATTACAGTGCATATGTGTGAATAGAAATGTGTATTTTATAACTTTTTATTGTGTTACAAATATATTTAAGGGCTCTTTCTGTCCTGATTTTCATTGATTTCCATTCCAGCTTAATATTCCTGTGACCACATTACTTATTTGCATTTGTTCAGCTCACTCGAGATGTGCAATTGCATTTTTCCAGTTTACACAGGGATTCACTGGAATGGAAATCAGTGAAAATCATGACAGAAAGTTCCCTTAAATATATGTGTAACACAATAAGAAGTTATAAAATACACATTTCTCCTGCCTTAATACACAGCCATCTAGTGGTCAGATGCAGCATTACAGCGTGATCCCTGTGTTAAACTTACACATCGTGAATGAGCTGTACAGCTTGTGTGTGGCATATGTGTAGTGCTTGTGTACATGTAAATGTGTATTTTATAGCTTCTTATTGTGTTAAACATATATTTAAGGGCACTTTCTGTCATGATTTTCACTGATTTCCATTCCAGCTCAATATCTTTTTGATCCCTGTGTAAACTGGAAAATGCAATGTACATCGCGACTGAGTAATAAGTGATGTGATCACAGGTATATTGAGCTGGAATGGAAATCAGTGAAAATCATGACATAAAGTGCCCTTAAATAAATGCTTAACACAATAAAAAGTTATAAAATACACATTTGCATATTTATTTATTTCTTAATTTTGCGCTCCTAAAAAAGGTTGGTCATCTTATACTGTATATTTTTGGCTTTTTTATTGACCGCTACATGTACCTACATTGTGTAATGAGAGGTTGCAAGAGGAAGCCCCATATGATTTTGTACCATTTACTAGCTCCTCCTTTGCTCCTGAGTGAGAGACCAATAGGCCCTGTACTGAGGAGGAGCTTGCTGTACATCCATTAATAAAAGATCACAAATGTGTTATATTTATAGCATTGACTCAATGTGCAAAATGTTTTACAATAAAAAAATAAATAAAAGCACCCTTTAATTTTTACCTACACAATAATTACAGTTTCCAATTTTGAATAACTAGTATTAATATTGGCAAGTCTTTAGAATCTCAAACATACAGTCTGTATTATTAAAATTATTATATATATTAAATAAATAAATATATATATATATATATATATATATATATATATAATATAATAAATATATATATATGTAATTTCATATAAAAATGTAATATATTAATAAATATATATATATAATTATTCCTTTCTCTATACATTAAGCACATTTGCAGTGTCTTATTAGCTGGTTTTCCAGTGCGGAGGGACCTTTTATGCTATGACCCCAAAAACACTGCTAAAGCAACACTTGAGTGGTTTAAGGGGAAACATGTAAATGTGTTGGAATGGCTTAGTCAAAGCCCAGACCTCAATCCAATAGAAAATCTGTGGTCAGATTTAAAGATTGCGGTTCACAAGCGCAAACCATCCAACTTAAAGGAGCTGGAGCAGTTTTGCAAGGAGGAATGGGCAAAAATCCCAGTGGTAAGATGTGGCAAGCTCATAGAGCTTATCCAAAGCCTTGGAGCTGTGATTGCCACAAAAGTTGGCTCTGCAAAGTATTGACTTTAGGGGGGTGAATAGTTATGCACATTGACTTTTTCTGTTATTTTGTACTATTTGTTGTTTGGTTCACAATAAAAAAAAAAACATCTTCAAAGTTGTGGGCATGTTGCATGGCAACAAAACATGAAAAATGCCAAGGAGGGTGAATACTTTTGCAAGGTACTGTATATGTATATATATATATATATATATATATATAAATATATATTGGCACCAGAGGGAGGCACACAATAATTTTTTTGCACCGGGCCCTCCATTGACTAGCGCCGCCACTGGATAGGAGGGACCCTTTGACAGTCACAGGTCTACTCTATTGCTATCCCTTTAATTATATAATCAATTTTGGTTTAAAATATTATGTTGGGTATTTACTGTAAATATGGGAATCTGTAGGCGTATGTAGACCCTTTATTTAACATACCACTTGTGTTTTAGTTTTCTAAGCAAATAAATTAATATATTAATACTAGCGAATTGCCCGTCAAAAAATGACGGCAATTAAATTGTAAGTGAGCTAATGCTGTTTGGTGTGTAATAATGAAATATATACGGTAATACATTAATAAATGAAAATACTTTACCTATTTTGAAACATTGTGTTGAAGAGCTGTCAATGTGTTTTGATGTTGCTGCAGCATTAGTGGTGTGGAGGTGCTGTGTAAGCGTGGTGAATGTGTGCAGTGTAATACTGTGCGAGACAAAACTGTTAGCGTAGTGGTGTACTTCCGCATTGGCGAATAATGGCCGGTAATCTGTGGTATGCGTCTTCGTGGATTATCCGTAGGAGCTTAGTGGTGTTTTGCGAGTTTCTTGTTGTGTTTTGCGAGTGTGTTGTGGTGTTTTCCGTGTTTAGAGTGCTGTAGCCTCATTTTCGTTTTGGTCGTCGGCCATTTTTTCTCTCGCTTAGCGATTTTATTAGCGTCTAAACTCTTTTATTTTTATTTAAATGAAGGTGTAAGTTGCTTTTTTGAGGTGCTGGATGGTTCCTCTTGCTGTAGGTAAGCTTTTTATGTGTGTGTTGTGTGTATTTATTGTGTTTTAAATGTTTTTATGTTCGCTTGTTGCGTCCGATTTTTGCGAGGTCGTAATGTCTGCTAACGTGTCTCGTATCGTGTTTGCATGTGTAGCCTCGTTTTTGTTTTGTTCGGCGGCCATTTTTTCTGTCGCTTAGCAAATTTTTAAGTGTCTAAACTCTTTGATTTTGAGTAAAATCAAGGTGTAAGTTGCTTTTTGGGGGTCCTGGATGCTTCCTGTTGCTGTAGGTAAGCTTTTTATGTATGTGCTGTGTGTATTTATTGTGTTTTGAATTTTGTAATGTTCGCGAGTTGCGTCCGAGTGTTGCGAGGTCGTAATGTGTGTTAACGTGTGTCGTATGTTGTTTGTGTTGCGAGGTAAAGTTTGCGAGGGTCGTAATTGGTGTGTCGTGTTGTTTGCGTTGCGATGTAAAGTTTGCGAGGGTCGCAGTTGCTGGCATGGAGCGCCTTCAGCTACGCGAGCCCGCAAGCGTTAGCAACAACTCGCATGCTCACAACTATATATGTGATACTTTAAACTTTAGCCTATCATTTACCTAATTTAAATCAGTGAAATGTTTGAAACCTTACTTATAAGCAGCTGAATCAACTTCTAAGGATGGCACTTCATATGTACAGAAACCTTAGTTTAGTGGGTTTGACTTGATGCCAACAACCTGCCAGTCTGTGTAGAAGCACAAATCCCTTTTCAGTGCCTCTTCTGCAGGGCTCACTAAAGTAAGAAGTTGGAACCAGGGACGTCAATCGAGTTTCTTTATTTCACAAGCTTAGAGAACATAGCCCAGGTCAAATGAAATGTGGAGTGGTCTACCTTATCAAAGTCCTTCCAGCCTTGTATAACCTTTCTATAGGGGTTGGGAAATATTGTTCTTTTACATACATGCAAAGGAAAATTACCAGAAAAGCAGAATTTACTAGAAAATTATGATTATATATGGTTTTGTATACAGCTATTGTTTGGCCAAAAGAAACATCTATCACATTTTTTCACAGTAATTCTTTAAATATGCTTCTTTTTTAAATTAACAATAACTTGTAAAAGATTGTTAAAATAGTAATATATTTTATTTTAATTTTGTTAGACAAATAACATTAAGCATTTATTTAAATAGTCTCAGCAAGTTCTGATGGTGAGTGTTTGATTTCTATGTACAGGTCTGTGTTCTGCTGGATATTACTGTGAAGGAGGAGCTGCAGACTCCATCCCCCAGAAAACAGCCAGATTTCTACTGAATGGACCATGTCCCACAGGACATTACTGTCCAGAAGGAACACAATCCCCCAAACCCTGCCCAGTGGGTACACTAAAAAACTCAACAGGTACAACATGTTGTAGTAAATAAAGGACCAGTGAATCATTTTATGAAGTGGAGATCTGTATAAAGCAGTTATTGAAGTCTATATTGTGTTTAAAAAAGGTACAGCATTAATTAGAAATTTAAGCTTAAGAAAACAATAATTCCTTATCTTTTACTCCATCCTACGTCACCAATCTCCTTTGTGCCTTGAAACATGTGTGAGTCTTGGAACTATGGCTGCTAAAATGTGCATGTTATTTTCTAAAGTATCAATTATCTATGGGCTCCTAGAAACATCCTGTCTGGCTCCTATTCCATCTCTTCTACCTGGCTCCCAAGTATTAGATATGTTTGTTCACCACTGCACAGAAGAATCCAGAGACTTGCCTAGCTTGGTGCTTCAGCACTTACCCAAGCTCTTAAACAATGTATGTAAAACAGTGTTCGGCAACTCAGTCCTACCAGGGTAATCAACAGTCCAGCATTTTTGGATCTCTCTACTTGTGTATTCAGATTCTCTGTGCTTTATCACATGTGAGCTACTCAGTTTCATTCAACTGATCCTCTGTAGAGAGATATTGAAATCATGGACTGTTGGCAGCCCTCATAGGAATAAATTGCCCCCCACTGATTCAATATCTGCATCCTTATAATGACAATCACATATATAGTTGTGAGCGTACGAGTCGTTGCTCATGCTTTCGCGAAGCGAGGTCACTGGGCAAGGGCCTCAGTTGCTGGCATGGAGCGCCGAAGGCGCTCCATGCCAGCAACTGAGGCCCCTCGCGAAGCGAGGGCCTCAGTTGCTGGCGAGGTCACTGGGCACGGGCCTCAGTTGCTGGCATGGAGCGCCGAAGGCGCTCCATGTCAGCAACTGAGGCCCCTCGCGAAGCGAGGGCCTCAGTTGCTGGCGAGGTCACTGGGCAAGGGCCTCAGTTGCTGGCATGGAGCGCCGAAGACGCTCCATGCCAGCAACTGAGGCCCCTTGCGAAGCGAGGGACTCAGTTGCTGGCGAGGTCACTGGGCAAGGGCCTCAAACCCTCGCAAAATTCACGTCGCTACTCAAAAAACACGACACACAAATTACGACACTCGCTAAATTTTACGAGGAACGCAAACAACGTACGAAACACGTTACCACACATTACGACCTCGCAAACATCGGACGCAACACGCCGACATACAAACATTTAAAACACAATACATACACACAGCACATACATAAAAAACTTACCTACACCAAGAGGGAGCACCCAGGACCTCAAAAATGCAACTTACACCTCGATTTTACTCGAAATAAAACAGTTTAGAGACTAAAAAAAAATCTAAGCGAGAGAAAAAATGGCCGCCGAACAAAACGAAAACGAGGCTACAGCACTCTAAACTCGCAAAACACCACAAAACACCTACGGATATTCCGATACAGACCTATACCACACATTACTCGCCATTTTACACCAATGCGGAAGTACACGACTACGCTAACGGTTTGGTCTCGCGCACACGCACAGTGTTACACTGCACACATTCAGCATGCTTACACAGCAGCTCCACACCACTAATGCTGCAGCAACATCAACACAGATTGCCAGCTCTTCATCACAATGCTTCAAAATAGGTACACTATATTCATTTACTAATTTAGCTACCTTACAATTTCATTGCCGTCATTTTTTGACGGGCAATTCGCTAGTGCTTATATATAATTTAGTACTTTCTCAACACAAATGTACAATTTTTATAATCCATTACATCTCTTCAATATAGTAGAGGCGTTCAAACATTTTTTTGGACATGGATCTTCCTTAGGTTGGGCATTTGGCTATGGTGTATCTAAGATAAAGCCACAAAACAAATATGGATTGGAAGTTGTTGTTTTTTTTTTTAAATCAGAATGGAAATTAGGCAGACTCTTCTGGTTCTTATCTGTTGTAAAAATTAGTTCCTGTGTAAGTGAAGTGGTTATACAATAGGATTTAATGTGTTTACTCCATTATCAATGAGCAATGCAGTATGTGGATGAGAAAATAGCATAGACCTGCTTCTCTCCTTCCCTATCAGGTCTCCAGATGGCAGCCCTAATAGACTTTTTCCACAAACCCCATTGTGTAGTAAGTTTTAGGACTCCCTAACAGACCTGCTCTTCCCCAAGGATACCTAATGGGTGGTGGAGACAAGCTGATCTGCTGGTGGCTACAATGCTAAAGCTTTCATACTATTTTTTTAAAACATTTATTTTTTTTAAAAGACTTATTTTATTGAAAATAAATTAGTAAATAAACAAAATAAATTATATTGTAGTTTATGCAATTTGATATGACACAAATATTACAATGTATAGATTAATATAGTTTCATGAGTTCAATGATCAATTTATAGACAAGTATACACTTTTATGCAGGATAGCGTTTATTTAACAATAGTAAAATCAAGAATAAACAATTGTATGTATTTAAACTTCTTAGCTTTGATTTTTAGATATATCACAATATGCAATCTATTAGAGTTTTATTAAAATCTCTTTTGAATAATTGGATAACAATTCGTTTTAACACATTTTATAGTCTGTTAGATCAATATAAAAATCAATAAGCAGTGTATATAATCTTATCAAGCTTGGATTTACAGTCTATTTTAAAACAGTCTATATTTGTTTAATTCAATACAGAAATGAGAAGAAGTGTATAAAGTCTTATCAAACTTGGATAAACAATCAGATGTCTATTTAGCATTATAGCATGTTACTCTATGAAAGCAGTAAATAGCAAAATCAGGTATAACAACGTATATGACAGCCATAATATTGACATATATACTGAAGAAATATAAAACTACTTAGGTTATAATGTATCTAAATGGCAAGCTAATAAGCCCTTGTCTTTGGGTATCAGATTATTTGATAAGGGGTTTATAACATAATTGATTACATTTAATTTATCAAAGCAATCAGTCTGCTTTTGATAGAATGGACCCAAGTAGAAGTTTTGTTTTGTTAATTGTGTTATAAAAGAAGATATTGTTGAGAAATGCTAAGCAGATTTGGGGTATAGTTGTCTTTAATAATTGGTTTTGTAACAGAGTTAAATGGTTATATTATTTAATCAAGTCAATCAGTCTGTTTTACACAAAATGGGCACAGATTGAAATATATTTTTTAACACCTACAGTCCAGAATAAAGGTGCTAATGAGTGTTTGTTCTGTAAACATTCCAACAATGTAAAAGAATGGTTGTAGTTATTGGACTATTTTAACTCTATTACAAAGTAGAAAGTAAAACAATTTTATACATTACCAAGTATAGAATTGCAGAGTAACCCTGTCTCAGTATTGGACTCCTTCTGGAGATAGTATGAAATAATCCTTTTTGTTCTTTTCTTGTTATGAAAGATAGATAGGATATAAATTGCATATAGACAGTTATAGTGAAATATCTTAGAGAAAATATAAGGGGGCATAAGTTTATACCAGAGGGTCACAGTCAGAAATAGTACAGAGTGACGACCCGTCAGAACAAGTCCCGATCCCCCTTTCTGTCCGCTTGGGAGCAATCTGCTCCATGTATTAGAATGGATTATTATGGAGTATATGTGACCTTTGTTCCAGATATTTTGGCCAAGTGATCTTCGTTTTTAGAATACTCTATTGTGCAGTATCAAGCACCTGTTTTGGTAACACGTGGCAAAACCAGGGATAATCAAGGACAAATGTGTAAACCTGAGCATACTCTATGTTGAGACAGTTGTATGTTTCATTCTGAAGCCCTCAGCTCTGAAAATACCCGGTCTCGGCTCAGGTCCTGCCAGATAGAACTGTTATTAACTCAAAGTATTTGTGTGTAAAAGAGAGAATGATTAAACCTTCACCTGAAAAATAAGTACACTATAAGTATGTATGTGTTTACAATGGTAACAACAAAAGCAATGACAATCATAGTGTAGACAATATATGTATATGGTCTTTTTACCCTCAAATACCTATATGTATGACCACTACAGTGTTATTTTAAATCTAACCCAGAAATGTATGTTTAGTACAACTGATTTACATTTAAATGCAACCCAGTGGGCATCATAGACTTCAGTAAATCCAGTTTATCTCTATATTTTCTCATTGTAGGTGGTGTTTCTGTTGAGAACTGTATGCCTTGCTATGCTGGGCATTTCTGTGCCAGTGTTGGGCTGAGCTCACCCACAGGAGTGTGCGCTGAAGGATTCTACTGCCCTGCAAACTTCACCTCTGTCAGCCCTACTGCACTCATCTGCCCCAAGGTAATGCCCCAATTACGGCTTTTATGAATTACCAGCATTGCCCTACTATTACCTTACTTGTATGTATAATTTTTTTTTTCCAATATTTTTATTGAAGACAATTTGGTAATATTATTACAGCAGTTTGTATCACATGTTAAGCCATACATTACATATATTTGATGCCGCTTGTATAAAATTCCCTGATTGCCTAAGGAAAGAGAAATAAAATGTTTGTCTCCTTTTTCTTTCTTTTTTTAAATGTTATTCATATTTGAATTTACAAAAAAGAATTATTAACTTGATTAACTTATTAACCTTTTAACTTTTTATTTCACCACTCTCAATTAAATTCTTAAGTTATACAGTCTGCCTATACCAAATTCATCTGGTATAAGCAAGGGTAGATCACATTAGAAATTCATATTTTTATTTAATTGATTAATTCAGTCAGGCCTAGGTCACCCTTTATATTAATACATGAGGGGGGATATCATTGAGTAATTACATAGTGTGAATTCAAATAGTAAATAATAAAGGGAAATATGAAAAGAAAAAGGAGAAAAGGAAAGGGGTAAAAGAATAAGGTGGCGAAGGCTTATGAAGGGTCATTTAGAATTGTTTGGTTTACCTAAATCTCCTTCTCCTGGCTCAGCACTGAGGTCTGTATTTAAAAGTACACGGAAATTCCCTATTTTTATGATACTGTGTTGAAGGGCTAGAGTAGTCAAAATAGTTTTTCGATAGTGAAAACAATTTCCTCTGTTATCTCTTTTAGTTTATCAATTTTACATTAAAAATAACTCTATATGTTTTGATTGACTGGATAAAAAGAAACCTGTTTGTCACAATGAAGTAGGGTGGTGCTGTGAGCTGCCTGTACAGCAGGAATTGTTGTTGTTTAATTGTTCAGTCATGTCTGACTCGTCATTACCCATTTTGGACTGCAGAATGCCAGCCACATCTGTCAGCCACTGCTCGTCTGAGTTCCATCAAGTTCATGCTCATTGCTTCAATTAGCTCATCTAACGGTCACCACCTTCTATCCCCTTCTTCTTGTGCCTTCAATTTATCCCAGCATCAGAGTCTTCTCTAAGGAATCCTGTCTTCACATGATATGACCAAAACATTTGAGATTCAACGTCATGATCAAACTTTCCAGTAAACAGTTTGACCTCATTTCCTGTAGTGCTGATTGGATCTTCTTGCAGTCCAAGGGACTCTAAGCAGTTTTCTCTAACACCAACATTTGAAGTCGTCAATTCTCCTTTGCTCAGACTTCTTTATGGTCCAGCTCTCACATCCATATGTTACTACTGGGAATACCATAGTTCTAACCATGCAGACCTTTTTTGATAATGTAACATGTTTACTTTTTAATAGCCTTCCTCTCCAGAAGCAAATGTCTTTTATTTTCATGGCTGCAGTCACCACATAACATTAATTGATGTTAGATCACTTGTTTTACAACATATAAAACATGTTCTTTTAAATACATGGTAGACAATTTGCCTGTGACAGTAATTTATAGCAGATCTGTAATAAATATTATTACCTTTACTTTTTTTAGGGACACTTTTGCCCCATTGGTGCCTCCCATCCAACACCATGTCCCACCGGGCAGTACCAGCCAAACACGGGTTCTCATTTCTGCATTCCCTGTCAGCCGGGGTTCTACTGCCAGGAGGCTGTATCTGGGCATCCACAACCTTGCCCTCCACATTCTTACTGCCCAACTGGTATGTAAATGTATTCACGCTATTTCAGTTCCCCACCAACTTCCATAACTTTAAACACTTATTAAACTGAATCAAGCTTATGATTCTTATTTATTTTTAAAGAGCATTTAAGGGATATGGAAGGTTCCTGCATGTAACTAGGTATAATATATCCCTGTGTATGTATTTACTTTTCTGCACTTTAATTTATTAAGAAGTGCTTATAAGCTCAGGTGAAACAAATAATTCCTGTATGGGTCTGCAGCATATGCAGACTCAGACTCTGTAGTAATTAGTGTGCAGAGTACTTTTCTTAGCCTACCATATCTCATCAGCACATTGCAGAATGTTGCTGAGAGATGGTCATTGATTTTTTAGTATGAGACACGGCACACCCAGTACTACAGAGTCTGTGTGTTCATGAGCTGCAGAGGGCAGACCCATACAGGAATTACCAGAGCGTATAAGCACTTCTTAATAAAATAAAATGCTTACAAGTAATTAGACACACATGGATATTAAATGAGTATTAACATCCCTAAACCTTCCATATCACTTTAAATCTAGTGTTACATTGTATTAGCCGAAGGTTTCTAAAGTTGAGATATGTGCTCTGTGTGATACAGATTGCTTATTAGTGAAACATTATGCTTGATTAATATGGACTGGATACTTATTTGTATGAACTAAAAGACAACATTGGAACCCGGCAAATCTAACTATGCCTTTAATTTACATGTGTTGACACTAATTAGCATACTGTGTCTCAGAGATAAGGCTGCTTGTCATGATCATGGGGACAGCAGGACTATATAGCTGTCAAGACATCATGGACTACAGGCTTGCAATGGTTAGTGTTGTGTGGTGTGATGTATTACTGTCATGACTATCTTTTGGGGCTGGGGTGGAATCCCCCTGAGCCCCAGCAACAACAGGGCTGTCACAACCGTATGGACATTGGGACTTTGTGGGTAGTTACTGTTTGTTTTGGTGTGGTAATTACCCCATCCCAGGCAAGGAACTGTTCAGCTGGTTAGTAAGGAGCAAAGACCTGGAAGTTTAGAAGCATTCAAAAGGTGATGCTAAAAGAGTAGTCTTTTTAATCCTGTTTTAGAAACACTGGAATTATGGATCATGAAAGACTATTCACTAGGATACTTTAGCATTTAATTGGTGAAACAGTGGGTTGCATAATGTGTATGGCTAGCCAGATGCGAAAAAGGGTGGTATCTGTTAAAATGTTGTTTGGATTTGTATGTGGCCCTCCAGGGTTACACAGGAATAATGGAAGTTGGGGTTTACTATCTGATGTGATATTCACTTTTTGCGCTGAGGTATAGATTATACAATCTGGGTATTTAAATTCATAGTTCTTTGGTTGGCAGAACCAGCCCCACCGGAATACATTGGTCCTTATTCATTATGATTATTATTATTATTATTATTACTAGTGACTTGCCCGTCAAAAAATGACGGCAATAGAATTGTAAGGCAGGTAATGCTGTTTGGTACACAAAGTAAGTATTTTGGTTGTGTGAGTACCGTCGGCGCTCATTGTGAGCCTCGTGCTGAGCGCCTTTGGCGCTCATCAGGTGTCTTGCAATGAGCGCCACTTGGTTGGTGTATGTTTGGTTATGAGAGCTCTTTTGGCACTGATTGCAAGGTTTGCGCTGATGGCCTTTTGGGTCGCATTGTAAACCTCTCCCCTGGTGTAGTTGAGGTTCTGTAAACACCGTTGGCGCTCCTTGTGAGGCGCGCACTGATTGCCTTTATTGTTTATTGTGATTCTGTAATTTTTGTATTTGGTTTTCTGTGTGTATTTTTTTATGTAAATTCATTAATTATTAAAGTTATAAATTAATATACTTTACCTATTTGTAATTAATATATGCAGGAAGCATTGTGCTGAAAAGCTAACAATCTGTTTTGATGTTCCTGCAGCATACAATGTAGATTTGCACTGTTGGTGAGCTGAGGTGTAAGTGTCAGCAATGTGTGCAGTGTGTAGTGTAAATAGGCTGCGTTCGCGAGGGGAAGACATTTGTTTAGCTGAGTAGTTGCACATTTTGTAATGGTAATATTATTAGTTTGCAGTTAGTGTTGTAAAATGGCTGCGATTGTGTATGTGTTAGGCAGGTGTGGAGCATTTAGCGTGCTTCCTTATAGTGTATTTAGTAGGTAGTCTGTGTAAAAGGTGTATGTGCTTGGCAGTGTTTTGCGTGCTTATGGGTCGTGTAGCCTCGTTTTCGTTTTTTTTCTGCTGCCATTTTTTCTCTCGAGTGGTAAAAATCTTTAAATTCTATCGAAATTGGCTTTTAACCTCATTCCCAGACGTCCTGCCTGTCCCCCCTTGCTGTGTGTGTATTTATTTATTTATTTTATTTTGTATTTAGTGTGTTTTTCGTGTTTTTCGCTCTGCGTGTTGCGGCCGTTAAGTTCGTATTTTTTGGGGCTCGTATAAGATTGTAAGGCAGGTAATGTTGTTTGTGTGCGACATTAATTTTGTTGGTGTTCCAAGATCCTTCGGGGCTTATTGCGAGGGTCTTGGTTGTTTGTGTGCTATGAGCAGCGTTGTATTTGTAGACTGCAGTTTCAAAGATTTATTTTAATTTGGTGCATCTAGCGCTAGGCTTCTGACAGTTATTGTATTCAGGATAACTCTGCATGATGTTTGTGCATTAATGTAGTTTCTTATGTTTGCTAGGAGCCCTCTTCCCATTACCCTGCCCTGATGGAACATTTACTACAAGGAACGTGAGTGGTCTCAGAGTAAAAGGAGAATGTCTCCCGTGCCCTCCTGGCCAGTACTGCAGGTATGGTAGAAGATATAAAATAAACATAAATCTTATATTGATTGAGCAATACCAGGATGCATTATCACTTTTTGTATTCACACGCAGGGCTGGTAAACTGCAGGGACCATGTGCGGCCGGTCACTTTTGCTTGGCTGGGAGCTCAGAATATACTCCTCATGTGCAGAATTTCAGTCGGAGCTCCCTAAGTGAATGTAACTGGGGGCAGATGTGTGCAGGAATCTGTCCAGCAGGTAATGAAGCGTCTGGAGTTGGGTACCACTGTGCCAAAGGATGGCAAGGACATTAGCGTCATGTAATTGTTATGAAGATATATATACATTCTTTGCCATACACCAATAACCAAAACAGATTGCAACTATAGCATGCATTCAATTATACTGCAGGTAGAACACCGATTATCCTGCATCCTCTGTTTCGTAGTATCTGATATGCCAGACCAGGGTTGTCCTGCAAATTGGTAAATCAGGCAAAGCCACCCAATTCCAAAGAAGTATCAGCAGCTCCGAAGCTTTCTGTTGGAGACCATGACTTTATAGTATTAAAGGGTCACCCATAACAAGAAGCTAGTTGATCTAATTATAATGTGCTCATTATTAAAATTCCAAATTAATGATATATAATAACAGTATTCAATTCACTTTCAAATATTAGTGCTGGGGTAGGCATTTCCCTGCATGTGAACAGGTGAGGCAGCTAGGTTGTAATTGCTACACCTGTACAAAACAGGAAAATACATAAATTCAGGACTATGTCCAAAACTGCAGGACCCATGATGTCTACCTTTGGATACAAAAACAAAATAAACAGTTTAACACGTCTCCAGCCAAGAGAACATTGTGTTGGTATAACCTTGTGTCTGAAAATTTAGCACTGCCTGCTAAACAAAGCTGCCTCAATTGACATTTTAGCTGGCAGCAGCTGATTTTGATGTTTGAAAGGTAATATTGAGCATTGCTTTTTTTATATAATTGAATATGTGTTTTAATAATGGTCAATACCTAATTAAAAAACTAGCTCATGGTAAAAGGACATTGCATTAATCCTTTATTAATCCCCAGTGGTCAATAGCCCCAGACTCAACGCTCATCCATGCTGGACCTCAGTCAATTGGACATACCTACTGCACAGTGGTCAAATACACAGAAGTAACAAATAACGTTATCAGCCCAATCTGGTCTTCATACACACCCAGTGACAGCCCCATAATATGAGTATATCAGTGAAAATATACTGATGTGTTTTTAATTAATGATACAATGTAATGTTTAAGCACATGCAACATTTTATTTGTAGGCTTTTACTGTCAAGAAGGCACAGCATTGCCTCGGCCATGCCCTGCAAACACACTTCGGGCTTCCCCTGGTGCGAGGCACAGAGACGATTGTCTGTCATGTCCTCTTGGACGTTGGTGCAGGGAAGGTAGAGTTTCCATATCAGACATTCAACGTAGCTTTTGATATTCTGCTTTGTATAGCTGGTGTGTAGAGACACCATATTGGTGCCTGCAATACACTATTTTTGATGAATTTAATCTCTCTTATGCTTTAGGAAATGCTACATCTTTGTCATGTCCTGCTGGGCACTATTGCAGTGCAATAAATCAGACTGATCCTAACCAGCCAGGAGGACCTCAACAATGCCCTGTTCATACCTTTAGATCACTTCCTGGTGCAGAGCGAGCTGGAGATTGTCACCCATGTCCCTCTGGATATTTCTGCAAGATACCAGGTTATTATCTGAAATCTGGGATTCACTTTACAAACAGCCAAAAGGTCCTCTGCAAGTCCAGACTGCCATGGCCAACTCTCCAATGGTTGTTGACATGTCTTCCTCACTATCCCTTCTCTAGTTTTAGACTTTCCCATCAACTCTCCAGTGATTGTTGACAAGTCTTTCTCATTATCCCTTTATTATTATTATTATTATTATTATTATTATTAAGGTTTATTTATAACGCTCCAACATATTCTGTAGCGCTATACATGCTTTGTGATCAAGGCAAAACAATAGTAACACATTACAAAAAATGGAGGGCCCTGTCTTTGAGCTTAGAATCCGGTGTCCATAGTGCTTTCCCCAAAGCACATTGCAAGATTGATAACTCGCAGACTTACAATCTAAAGATTTTGGGTGTGGTACGGGAGGGTGAAAAATGCAGCGTGTATGTTAAGGCGGCAAGTGATAGGCTTCTTTAAACAGGTGTGTTTTTAGTGAGGTTTTGAAGGATTTGAGGCATGAGGATAGTCTGGTGGAGCGAGGCAAGGAGTTCCAGAGAATAAGGACAGAATGAGAAAAGTCCTGAAGGCGGGAGTGAGAGGAGGTGATAAGGGAGGAGGAAAGAAGAAAGTAATTAGCAGAGCGAAGCGGGCGGGCCTGGGGAATATTTGGATATGAGAGCAGAGATATAAGGGGGTGCAGTGTTGTTGAGGGCTTTGTAAGTTAGAGTCATGATTTTACATTTTATTCTGGAGGCTAAGGGAAGCCAGTGGAGTGATTGACAGACAGGTGCAGCCAACGCTGAGCGTTTAGTACGGTAGATGAGTCTAACGGAGGCATTCATTATGGACTGAAGTGGGGATAGACAAGTGGTGGGTAGGTCAGCCAGAAGTGAGTTGCAGTAGTCTAGACGATAAATGATGAGAGAATGTATTAGAATCTTAGTTGTGTCTTGTGTAAGGTAGTGACACATTTTGGAAATGTTTTTTAAATTGAAAAGACAAGATTTTATTAGTGACTGCATATGAGGAATGAAAGAGAGGGCACAGTCCAATAGAACCCCAAGACAATGGACTTGGGAGGCAGATGTGATGATGGCATTGTCACCAGTGAGAGAGATGAGCGTAATTGACGCTGAAGTAGATGGTGGGAAGATTAAGAGTTCAGTCTTAGACTTGTTGAGTTTGAGATGGTGGGCAGACATCCAGGAAAACACATGCTTAAAGAGAGGGGGATAGATCTGGTGCTGAGAGGTAAATTTGAGTGTCATCTGCATAGAGATGGTACTGAAATCCAAAAGATTGTATTAGGGTGACAAGTGAGGATGTATAAATGGAGAAGAGGAGGGGCCTAGTACTGAACCATGTGGTACGCTAACAGACAGTGGATGAGGATAAGAATAGGTGTTGAAGTAGGAGACACTAAATGTTCGATCTTGTAGGTATGATGTGAACCATGAGAGAGCTGTATCTCTGATTCCAAGGAAGTTGTACACTTCCACCATCAATGGTTGCTTATACATCTTTCTCACTATCCCTCATTCTCTCCTCTAGTTTTAAATAACTAAATGTATTATTTTAGCAGCTTTGAATACTTTCTATTATTTTGTTATCTTTTTCACTATTGGCCAATAGGAAGAGAATACTTTTGATATTTGGAGCCTCTTTTTCAAGACGAAAAGGTCCTGAAAAGAGGCCTCCAAAATAATATTGGAACTTGAGAGACCTCTATTATCTCACATTAGTGAAATTAGATGGTGACCATTCTAAAGAAAGACATATTAAATTGTAAATACTGCTACATAAGATAAGGCCAGGAAAGTAATCTTCCCTCCTTGACTAACACTGAAGCACAATTGGCAATTAAATGAATCTTAAGCACAGAGTATTAAAACATATACACTTTGAACCAATTAGAAATACCTCAATCAGTCCATATTCTATTATTTAGCTATTTGAGGCAGCCGAAACTGTGAGAAAAATACACTTAGTAATGGATAATACATTATGACAGTGGTTCTCCAACCAGTCATTAGTGAGCTCCAGACATTTGAGGATTTAGAGATAATGCTGTGTAAATGCATCTGCATAAGCTAGAGACTTCATCACCTTCTAAGTAATACTTGTTTTCACACAACATTATTCATAAAGCATGACCTTACCTCTAGGACTGAGCTGAGAACCACTACAATAAGGGAATACACACATGCTTTTTTAGTTGTATAGATTTTGTGGTTTCTTTATTTAATTTACAATTAATTATTTTTAGGCATCATCATGTTCAAAGATTATCCATGTCCCCCAGGGCACTGGTGCCCAGGAATGAGCGATCCTGTGCCCTGTCCAGTGGGTACTCTTAGAACTGAGCCTGGAGCAGCTTCTCTGCAGGATTGTAAATATTGCCCTGAAGGACACTATTGCCCAGATCCAGCCTTTACACTTCAAGTCAACATTATGGGGATACCCTGCAGACCCGGCTATGAGTGTCCTCTCGGTGAGTATAGGAGGGCATTCATTTTAGCTACCTTGACAGAGGAGAGAAAGAGAGATGGGTACAGCGAACATTTTAAAATTTATGTCATACATTGGTGATGGTGCATCAAAAAACCAACACAGTAATGAGGTAGAGCTGGTAGATATTCAAACCAGGGTCAGTTCTGTTTGTCAGTAGGATGTTTCTCTTGTAGTTGTAGCATGTAGCAAACCAAATTGTTAAGGTCATATACTATGAGGAGGGCAGGTAACAGGCTGTAGACTAGGTGAGTTTACAAACCAGAGTCATACACAATAATAAAAAAAAATATTAGGAAGACCCCTTCTGGATTGCTACCTTGGCATCATGAAGGGGCGTGTGTACCTCAATTAAACTGTTAACTATACCATGATGGGCAGGTCGTAACAGAGTGGTCAGACAAATCACGGTCCACTGGAGAAGGAACTGGCAACCCACTCCAGTATCTTTGCCAAGATAATCTTATGGATAAGCAGCAGGAAGAAGGGGATGGCAGAGGTAAAAATGGGTAGATGAGGTCTTTGAAGCAATAAACCTGAGATTGAAGGATTTCATGGGGCATTGTCTGAAATGTGTCTGACGTGCTGCGATCCATAGGGTCACGGAAGGCGGACATGACTGAATGGCTAAACAGAAAAAAAAATCATTCCTTTTACGGTCAAAGAGGTTCTAAGATAATATATTTAAATAAGAGTGAATGCAGGTGATAAACTCTACCAAAAGTGACGCCACTTGCCTCAACTTTTCAGTCTGTGTCAATCTGCAACCCTGAGTTTTCAGTTATGACATATCCCCAAGATACACGTGTCGCCCTGGCACTTCTTAATTGAGGTTAGAGATTTCAATCTGGGGTGACACACTCTACTAAATGGTCAGCCAAAGATGATGCATAACACTTTGGCAGGTCTACTTCTTCCTTAATAGGTATGAATAAATCTCTAAATTCCTGTCAGTATGGCCCTAAAAACTAGTTTGCTTCATACAATAATAAGTGATTCAACACAGGAAGAAGGTAATTTCATGGGGTCTATTTATTAAAATGTGGGGAAAAGCTCAATAGAATAACATACCATTTGTAGAGTTCATAATTTACTGGTGAAAAATCTCAAATTTTATTGAATATAGCCCAGGTTATTTAATTTATGTATTTCTATGGCAGGCTCTATCAGTGAAACTGTCTGCAGAGGTGGTTCATATTGCACATCACGTACAGGGATCCCTCACCTTTGCCCTGGGGGGTATTTTTGCCCAGAAGGATCAGCCACATACAACACAAGTCGGCAAATGTGAGTGTCTTTCTGTTTCTTTTCATATTTATCGTTTTGCAATTTACTTATCAGGTAACAAGCACTTGCAGTCTCTGATGAACTACACAGTTAAAATATGCAATATGTTTTTAGAATGTTAAAAGATTATATATCCTCTAATTTATTACTTGTATATGCAGTTATGCTATTCTGGAAGCTACCATTTTAGTTTCCAGTGATCTACTTCCTGAGTTGGGAGGAGACATTGAAAGCAGGGACAAAGTTTCTGTCTGCAGAATGCAAAATAAGTAATATATGTTAGTGTCTTGAAACATCTTTTGAATACTGTAGTAAACACATTATATGAGAAATCTGCATTTGTGAAGATGTTTTTATGAGTACAGGAATGCATTTTATGTTTGTTACAGCACATCCCGAGAAATTAATGACGAAGGTGTTTTTGTTGTACTCAACCCCTGTATAGCTCTACGGAATATGTTGGCGCATTACAAATAAAAGTAATAGTAATAATAGGGAAGGAGAGAGTAGAGAGCCTTTGTGATATAATTGGATTAGACTAAATTGACACCACACCCCTTCCCCTCACTGGTTCAGGAGCAGCAAGTTATATCAGTAAATGCAAGCACAACTCTCCAGAAATGTAAACACCTCTCTAATATAACTACCATCTACATATCATTGATTCATCCAGGGTACAGCTGATGTATTAACATTTTTTTTCTAATTAAAAACTAGATTTAGAATGTTTTCCTGCTGTAATATGCTCTTCATCAGGCTCAAAGTTTGCAAATATATATATATATATATATATATATATATATTGCACAGTAATCCTTTAATGGTTAATGGTAATTTTTCTTCAGTCTGGGCTTCTCTTTCTTGGTGTATTACAGATGCATATTTCCTTATTACTGCCCACCTGGAAGTTCTCATATGATGCCTTGTACAGGAGGTTTCAGAGCCATTCAGAAGACAGGACTCCGAGACTCAGCAGAGACATCTTGCAGAAGCTGTGAAGCTGGGACCTATAGAGAAGACAGTGCCACCGATGTCACATGCCAGCCATGCCCACCAGGATTCAGCTGTCCGCCTGGTAAATCTCTATAAGTTCTGTGAGCTGATTCGGTCAAAAGTGCAAAAAGTAGGCTCAAGAGCCAATCAAACTGTAGCAAAGCTCTAAACAGTGACTGGTACATTCATGTTCTGTGTTCTTCACCAACTCACACCATATTTTTGTAGCAATAAAAGGCAAGGACTAAAACATTTACACATGTATTTAAGTAAACTCTTTTATATAACGCCAGCTTGAGTTTATGTGAAACTTCCCCTTTAAGGAAACATAGAGATTAATAGTATAAAGAAGCCACTTGTCTCGTGTTGTATCTGTTTTATTCCTTACATTCTAGTGGACCTTCAGCTACCTTTATAGTTAAGGTAGCTGCATATCTACTCTCCCCTTCTGGATCACTCAACCTACTCCAGAATCTTTGCGAAGATAACCATATGGATAAGCACAACCAATAGGGCGTGTTGCGTTCAATAGGGTCACATAGAAAAAAAATTAAGTACCCTTTTTAAAAGTTTGCATACCCTTAGTTCTTAATACTGTGTATTGCCCTCTTTAGCATCAATGACAGCGTGCAGTCTTTTGTAACTGTTGTCTTTGAGGCCCCTAATTCTTGCAGGTGGTATAGCTGCCCATTAATTTTGGCAATATGCCTCCAGGTCATGCAAAGTCTTTGGTCGTCTTGCATGAACTCTCCCAAGAGTGGCTCAATGATGTTAAGATCAGGAGACTGACTGTGCTGGCCACTCCAGACCCTTCACCTTTTTCTGCTGTAACCACTGGAGGGTCAACTTGGCCTTGTGCTTAGGGTCATTGTATGCTAGAAAGTCCAAGAGCATCCCATGCACAGCCTTCATGCAGAATAATGCAAATTGTCTGCCAGTATTTTCTGATAACATGCTGCATTCATCTTGCCATTAATTTTCCCAAGATCCCCCCCCCCCCAAAAAAAAACATCAGTGGGTATGGTAATCCTTTCACTATAGGCTTGTAGACCCCTCTCCAAACATAGCGCTTATGGTTGTGACCATAAAGCTCTATTTTGGCCCCATCACTCCAAATTACAGTGTGCCAGAAGCTGTGAGGTGTGTCAAGGTGTTGTCGGGCATATTGCATCTGGGCTTTTTTGTGGCATTGGCGCAGTAAAATCTTCTTTCTGGCAACTCGACCATGCAGCTCATTTTTGTTCAGGTATCGTTGTATTGTGCTCTTTGAAACAACCACACCATCTTTTTCCAGAGCAGCCTGTATTTCTCCTGAGATTACCTGTGGGCTTTTCTTTGAATTCTGAAGTCTTCTGGCAGTTGTGGCTGAAATCTTTATTGGTCAGTACTGGCTGACATTTTCAAGGCTTTGGATATCTTTTATATCCTTTTCCATCTTTATGAAGTTCCTTCACCTTGTTGCGCGTGTCTTTTGACAGTTCTTTTCTGTTCCCCATGGCTCAGTATCTAGCCTGCTCAGTGCATCCACGTGAGAGCTAACAAACTCATTGAATATTTATACACAGACACTAATTGCAATTTAAAAAGCCACAGGTATGGGAAATTAACCTTTAATTGCCATTTTAACCTGGGTGTGTCGCCTTGTGTGTCTGTAACAAGGCCAAATATTCAAGGGTATGTAAACTTTTGATCAGGGCCATTTGAGTGATTTCTGTTATCATTATGATTTAAAAATGTAATAATAAATGGCTTCATATGATCACTATCATTCAATAAAAGAAATGTTTTTCCATGATCAGTCATATTTTCAACATGAATGCCAACATTTCACAATTTCTGCCAGGATATGCAGACTTTTGACCACAACTGTATATAATATCCCTCTGTATCTATTTACTGTTATGTACTTTATTTTTTTAAGAAGTGCTTAAAAGCTCTGTTTTTACTATCTAAATCAAGCAATCATTATATGCTTGGGTCTGCCCTCGGTGGCTCATGAAGACACAGACTCTGTTGTTCTTGCTGTGCTGTGTCTCATACTAACCAAACAGTGACAATTTCAATATTTTAGCAGCTCCCTTGTTAACTCTGTATAATAAAGTGCCGCTGTAATACCCTAGCAAGAGGAGTTGGTTCTTGTAATTCTGCATACAAGTCCTGAGTGGTTATTTATAATAATAATATTAAGGTATTTTTCAAAGATTATAAAGCATCAGCTTCCAGCTGAACTGATTGGCCCCACCATAGTATAGTCATCAAGGGGATGCTGAAAGACAGATCTAAAGTGCTTTAAGAATATATCATTACAAATACTACTGAAAATACTACTTGTCAGGCCACTTACATGGCTTAAATCATGGACACTAGGTTCTAAGCCCTTTGAGATACACAATGGGCCACCAGGGTAAATATAAATAATAGACCATACTATTTGTTAGGCCATTCACAGGACTTGAACTATGGTCACCAGTTTCTAAGCCCTTTGAGCTACACAGTTTCCCACCAGGGTAAATATATCACCTTATTTATAACGCGCCGACATATTCCATAGCGCTGTACATAAGAGATGCAAGCCCATAAATCCTTTCCGCGCATGCAAACTATAAAGGGGTCGGACAAGACGCAATCGGCTGTCAATAACCAATTGCGGTATAAAGTAGTGCAAAACAGGCCTCTCAGGCAATACAAAGCGGTCTAGCCGAAGATGATTGACAGAGGGAGATTATAAAGTTGCATTCCACATGCCCTTTTGTTGACTGTGTTGTATTTCTTTCAAGATAGCATGCAGGTCCCGGAGTTAGTGGGTTTTGAGAGTGAGAGAGAGAGAGTTTGGAGAGAGGTAGTTTGCGGTTTTATCCATTTATATTCAACTTCATACGAGTTTACACTTAATACTTGCTTACACATATTTACAGATTATAAATATTTGCAATACACATCATTTAAAGAACACACATAGAGACATAAAGAGGAGGGGGATGTAATATGGTGGGGGTCGACCCCACTATCCCTCTACGCCAAAGACTGCAAATGTCACCAGGGTCCCCCAACTGGACGTATGGTGACCAGACCAGCCAGCCACCACCTCCTTCTCCCCACATCAGTGCGCTGGCCTGGCCGCAACCACCACAACCGGGCCCACCCACACCACCGCAAGATCCGCCCCAGCCTCCAGCTGGGCCCCAGACACTCCCCACTGCATCACCACCTCCTCCTCGCCTGACCATGCCCCACAGGCCTCCTTTCCCCATATCAGGCCAGGCTGCGTAGGTATGCAGCTGGCCCTCATGCAGCAGCAGGTGGACTTACTTCAGGGGATCCAGGCCAGCATCTCCGCCAATCATGCGGAGCTCATGCGCAGCCTGGCCAGGCGCAATAGGAAGGAGAGGAGCAGTAGCATAGCTCACAGGGGGCGCAGGGGCCGAGCGTCCCGGGCGTCAGGTTGCTAGGGGCGGCAACACAGCTTGTATTTAGTCAGGGCTACGCTGGGCTGGGCTGCTGCTTACTCACACAGGAAGTTGTGATGGTCCTCCTGCCCCTTCCCCCATGCCACCTTGCCGGTCCCTGCTCTCCCCTGTGCCTCTACACCTCCCTGCTCTCTTCTCTGCCTGCACAGATCCCAGCTCTCTCCTCTGCCTGCAGCGAAGAGAAGGAGCCGCCTGGTGGAGGAGCCACAAGACCAGGGACGTGAGGAGGAGCAGCAGCAGCAAGGAGGTAAGAGACAGGGCAGAGAGAAGGTGGAGAGACAAAGGGAGGGGGGAAGACAAAGAGAGGGGGGGAGACAAAGAGGGTGGAGAGGGAGACAGAGGAGAGAGACAGAAGATAGAGAGAGAGTGTGTGTGTGTATGTAAGAGAGAGAGAGTGTGTGTGTGTAAGAGAGAGGGTGTGTGCGAGACAGAGAGTGTATGTGTGTGAGAGAGAGAGTGTGTGTGTGAAAGAGAGCGTGTGTGTGTAAGAGAGAGTGTGTGAAAGAGAAAGAGTGTGTGTGTAAGAGAGAGTGTGTAAGAGAGAGAGAGTGTGTGTGTGAAAGACAGTGTGTGTGTGTGTGTAAGAGAGAGTGTGTGTGTAAGAGAGAGTGTGTGTAAGAGAGAGAGAGTGTGTGTAAGAGAGAGAGAGGATGTGTGTGTGTAAGAGAGAGAGAGAGTGTGTGTGTGAGAGTGTGTGTGTGTGTGTGAAAGAGAGAGAGAGAAAATGTGTATATGAAAGAGAGAGAGAGAGAATGTGTGTATGAAAGAGAGAGAGTGTGTGTAAGAGAGAGAGAGAGAATGTGTGTGTGTGTGTAAGAGAGAGATAGAGTGTGTGTGTGTGAAAGAGAGAGAGAGTGTGTGTGAGAGAGTGTGTGTGTGAAAGATAGAGAGTGTGTGTGTAAGAGAGAGTGAGAGAATGTGTGTATGAAAGAGAGAGAGAGAGAGAGAGAGAGAATGTGTGTATGAAAAAGAGAGAGAGAGTGTGTGTAAGAGAGAGACAGAGAGAATGTGTGTGTGTGTGTGTGTGTGTGTGTAAGAGAGAGATAGAGTGTGTGTGTGAAAGAGAGAGAGTGTGTTTGAGAGAGTGTGTGTGTGTGTGAAAGAGAGAGAGAGTGTGTGTGTGTGTGTGTGAAAGAGAGAGTGTGTTTGTGTGTGTGAAAGAGAGAGAGAGAATGTGTGTATGAAAGAGAAAGAGAGAATGCGTGTATGAAAGAGAGAGAGAGTGTGTGTGTGTAAGAGAGAGAGAGTGTGTGTAAGAGAGAGAGAGAGTGTGTGTGTATGAGAGTGTGTGTGTGTGTGAAAGAGAGAGAGTGTGTGTGTGAAGAAGAGAGAGAGTGTGTGTGTGTGAGAGAGAGAGTGTGTGTGAGAGAGACAGTGTGTGTGAGAGAGACAGTGTGTGTGAGAGAGAGAGTGTGTGTGAGAGAGAGAGTGTGTGAGAGAGAGTGTGTGTGTGTGAAAGAGAGAGTGTGTGTGTGTGTGTGAGAGAGAGAGAGAATTTGTGAGAGAGAGTGTGTGAGAGAGTGTGTGAAAAAGAGAGAGTGTGTGTGAGAGAGAGAGAATGTGTATTTGAAAGAGAGAGAGAGAGTGTGTGTAAGAGAGAGAAGGAGAGGGAGTTGCTAATTTTTTTCAGGTGGGCGGAGTTGGGGCATAAGGGTGGAGTTGGGTGTTGGCGAGGGTGGGGGAGGAGCGGCAAACTCAGTGGTAGCCCCCGGGCGGCAAACGTTCTAGAGACACCACTGAAGAGGAGGCACACCCCCCCCACCCCACCCCACCCCAGCAGGGAGACGGTGGACGATGTGTGCCCTGTGTCTAGCTGGAGGAGGATGATCGGGCTGCGCATATGTTTGTGCCTTCTCAACAGCACTCCTTAGGGACAATCTATTGGTCACAATGTTAACCTAATCTAGCCTGACTACAGACTCTTGGATCTTGGACTATGTGATGGTGATATTTTGTATGCAGATGGCTACCTACCATCACATGGTCCATGATCCTCTTCTCTGGGGACACGTAGGGTTCTGTTGAACATGTCACCAATTGATGGTCACTGAGGAATGCTGTTGAGAAGAAATGCTGCAGGCCTTAGATGGTATGTTTATTTATTTTTTCTCTTTTTTTGTTCTAGGTACAATTCAGGTCCATGAAGGCATCTTCTGCATCTGCAAGAATTGTGGAGGAAATGTATGAGGTGTAAGGTTTTCACAGTGCCTCTCAGGTAGACATTCAATGACAGCCCCCCACTTAACATGTAGCTCCCACAATCTTAAAGCTATCATATAGCCAGATATCTAAGACATGCTTGTTGTTAGGTTATATGTAGACTAATACCACTATGGTGGTGGACTTAACCTGGCTGCTGACCTTTGTCCATATTGCTCCAGAGACCTAGCTAATAGTTAGTAATGCTTGCAGATGGGAATCAGGTGAGTTGATATAATGTTACACTTACAGTATTTAGCATGTTGATTATTTTTTTTATCCTCCTCCACCTTTTTTAGTTGACCACTTTTTTCAGATTTTTGTTTCTTTCACCAAACTGTACAGTGCCTGGCAAAAGTATTCACCCCTCTGGACTTTTTACCTATTTTGTTACATTACAGCCTTAAGTTCAATGTTTTGTTAATCTGAATTTTATGTGATGGATCAGAACACAATAGTCTAAGTTAGTGAAGTGAAATGAGAAAAATATATACATAAAACTATTTTTTAGAAATACAAAACAGAAAATTGGCATGTGCGTATGTATTCACCCCCTTTGTTATGAAGCCCATAAAATGCGCTGGTGCAACCAATTACCTTCAGAAGTCACATAATTAGTGAAATGATGTCCACCTGTGTACAATCTAAGTGTCACCTGATCTGTCACTACATATACACACCTTTTTTGAAAGGCCGCAGAGGCTGCAACACCTAAGCAAGAGGCATCACTAACCAAGCACTGCCATAAAGACCAAGGAACTATCCAAACAAGTAAGGGACAATGTTGTTGAGAAGTACAAGTCAGGGTTAGGTTATAAAAAAATATCCAAATTTTTGATGATCCCCAGGAGCACCATCAAATCTATCATAACCAAATGGAAAGAACATGGCAGGAGGGCGTTATTAAGAGAGGCAGCACAGAGACCTAAGGTAACCCTGGAGGAGCTGCAGTGTTTCACAGCAGAGACTGGAGTATCAGTACATAGGACGACAATAAGCCGAACGCTCCATAGACTTGGGCTTTATGGCAGAGTAGCCAGAAGACAGCCATTACTTTCAGCAAAAAACTAAATGCCACATTTTGAGTTTGCAAAAAGGCATGTGGAAGACTCCCAAAATGTATGGAGGAAGGTGCTCTGGTCTGATGAGACTAAAATTGAACTTTTCGTCCATCAAAGAAAACGCCATGTCTGGGGCAAAACCAACACATCACATCACCCAAAGAACATCATCACCACAGTGAAACATGGTGGTGGCAGCATCATGCTATGGGGATGTTTTTCAGCAGCCGGGACTGGGAAACTAGTCAGAGTTGAGGGAAAGATGGATGGTGCTAAATACAGGGATATTCTTGAGCAAAATCTATTCCACTCTGTGCGTGATTTGAGGCTAGGATGGAGGTTCGCCTTCCATCAGGACAATGACCCCAAACACACTGCTAAAGCAACACTTGAGTGGTTTAAGTGGAAACATGTAAATGTGTTGGAAAGGCCTAGTCAAAGCGCAGACCTCAATCCAATAGAAAATCTGTGGTCAGACTTAAAGATTGCTGTTCACAAATGCAAACCATCCAACGTGAAGGAGCTAAAGCAGTTTTGAAAGGAGGAATGGGCAACAATCCCAGTGGTAAGATGTGGCAAGCTCATAGAGACTTATCCAAAGGGACTTGGAGCTGTGATTGCCGCAAAAGGTGGCTCTACAAAGTATTGACTTTAGGGGGGTGAATAGTTATGCACATTGACTCTTTCTGTTATTTTGTCCTATTTGTTGTTTGCTTCACAATAATAAAAAACAAAACAAATGTAAATTAAATGATGGAAATCCTCAAACAATCCATGTTAATTCCAGGTTGTGAGGCAACAAAACACATAAAATGACAAAGGGGGTGAATACTTTTGCAAGGCACTGTATGTCTGAAACTGGATTGGATTACACAGTCCAGAGGTTGAATCATCTGTTTCATTGAGCAGATCTAGACAAGTTGTAAGTGCTATGCACATTAATGGTTTCTTCAATGAATTGGAGTGATTTGTGATGATCCTTTTTTTCATCAGATTCTTGTTGCAGTGGTGTTGTGACCACATGTGACCCTGGTAGGTGCTATGCATCAT
This sequence comes from Discoglossus pictus, assembly GCA_027410445.1. Taxonomy (NCBI): domain Eukaryota; kingdom Metazoa; phylum Chordata; class Amphibia; order Anura; family Alytidae; genus Discoglossus; species Discoglossus pictus. The sequence goes on from CM050169.1 coordinate 99,339,462, forward strand.
GCTTATTCAAGACTATCACATTACCCCCTTTAGGTATCCCCTTTTTTCCCCAAGCCTCTTGCTCTCTCGGGATCCTCCCACATCACACCCATGATATTAATGCACTGTCTGGACTATTTCTGATTGTGCTCTGTGTATGAAATAAAGCTTTGTTATACCGTTCTCATTGTGTCAGCGTGTTTTTAATGGTTGGGGTTATGGGACATCCACATACATCACATTAGTGTCACATTCCTATATCTATAAACTAATGAGCCCTAGTTATCATGCAATAGATCAATACATGAAGCTGTGAGCTATACCATGTAGGGCCAGTGTAGGTGGGCAGGTGATAGCAGAGAGGTCAGACAAATCCCAGTCCACTCCATTATCTTTGGCATGCAAACCTTGTGAAACGGCACAGGCAGAGACCTAACAAAATGTGCTACAGTCCATAGGGTCACAGAGAGTCAGACACGGCTGAAGAACTGAACAACAAATAATCAAATGTTCACTGGGTTCTTGATATAGCCACTATTTGTTTTCCCAAATGCAGATGTAATGAGCGAGATGTATATGCAATTAGATTTATATTTTAGAGTCCACAATAGAGGCTCTTTGAGTGAGAAACGGTTAATATAGCATGTGTTTTATGTTTTTGTGTTGCAATTTAATCAGGTAGTTTGTCTTTAATTGCTTAATGCATGTTACAGCAAGTCTTTGTAATGCCTTTCCATATTTTAATGTCCCCATATTTTAATGTCCACTGGTCTATTTATATTGTCTTTTACAGTGTCTAAAAGTTGTCTGTAAACCCTTTGCGGGTCCTTTTGGGAGGCTGTAATGTTTTTGCCTCCATTTGTGGGTTACGGGCTTGAACACTATGGCATCTTTGGTAATTTGTTGCAATTTAATAGCGAAATTGGAATGTAGCAGTTACAGGCTTGAGAGAACAAAGGATTTGCGGGCACGAAGTTCAGATTTCCATGTCCTGTAGCCTTTTTTCACCCTTAAGCTGCAAGTCATGAGTGGCTTGCTTTACAGAGCCAAGTTAATAGCCACAAGTCTTGCAGGCTATGGTTTTGCACATTCAGGTAATTTAATACTATTTGTCAGGCCTCTCACAGGACTTGAACCATGGATTCCAGGTTCAAAGCACTTTGGGTTACACAATGTGCCACCAGGGTAAATATATTGTTACAAATACTACTTATGAGGGCACTCATGGGACTTGAACCATGGACACCAAGTTCTATGCCCTTTGAGTTACACAATGTGCGCCGACAAGTAATATTTGTAGTGTTTTAAGAACAGTCTGATTAGATAAGACACCAAATAATAATTCATAGGCTTACTCACAGCAAATGCTTGTTGCCAATGGAAACCACATTAACACGGCAAATATGCAGCATTGTGTTTTGTCATAAACGTGTACCCTAAAATGTAGCACTTTCTGCTAGTCAAAGCTTCCCCCCCCCCCCCCCACGACTTTATAGAGGGCAGAGACTTGCAGCAGCTTTAATTAATATATAAAGGTAAGTTTAGTATTTTTTTAAATAAATGAAGATGAATTTGTTAATGATCATTTACTAATTAAAATATCAGGCTCCTGTTATTAGGAAGCTGCAGTGGTGAATTAACTCTGTAGGCACCAAAAACTCTTTTCTCTCTGCTTCAGTAAAATAACATTTTAAAAACATTAACTAGTTCATCATTTACCAGAGAGGGATTGATATATTATACTGTATGTAGTAAATTATATGTATATTATATATAGTATATTAAATTTATTGATTTTTAGTTTATATTTTATTTCAGGAGTTACGACATACCTGCAGTATCCCTGCCAGCCTGGCTATTACTGCCCGTCTGGTACCTCAGCTCCAGTACCTTGTGCGCCCGGAACCTATGGAAACAGCTCTGGGACGAAACATCCCACAGATTGTTACCCATGTCCACCAGGCACCTACAACCATTTATCTGCCCAAGTGGCGTGCTTCCCATGTGGAAGCTCTTCTTTCTCAGAAGCAGGTAAATATGTATATATTTATTAATCATATAATGAAAACAAAAGTTGACCATTGTTACTGACTGTATCAGTAGAAATAAGCTTATGTATATGAAATTAATGTTTACCAAGTTCTTAAGATAAAAATTTCTGTACTCAGAACCCGGGTTGGATTTACATATCTAGAGCTCCTAGGCACAAGCTTCTTAGCCACCCCCTAAGTGCACAAGCCATCTGCATCTCTGTTTCCCTACCAGCATGTCGAGTGATAGAAGCCCTCCACCGTACAGAGTACAGTAGTACAGAAAATGAATAGTACATGTGTAATAGTAATAGTACATTTGTAGTACATATCTTCAAAATAAGTTAATAAATGTATTTCCTGCTCAGGTTTCCCAGAACTACAGTCATTGTACTGCACTCTGAGACCCTGGGGAGGGACACTATATACATGGCTCTTTTTAATCATATGCTCACTGTTTTACATAGTTTCAAGCACAGCACAGGATGGATTGAACACAAACTAGGAGACCTACTCACAGACAGCACTGTTTTGCAGTTACTGACGTTTATCAGTGTGGGGCGGAAGATTTTTGTAGATAGTAGTTCACTTCAACAATCATTACAATTATGGTGGGCTGAAGATTGATATAAGCTCTCCAATATATTTATACTAGCGAATTGCCCGTCAAAAAATGACGGCAATGAAATTGTAAGGTAGCTAAATTAGTAAATGAATATAGTGTACCTATTTTGAAGCATTGTGATGAAGAGCTGGCAATCTGTGTTGATGTTGCTGCAGCATTAGTGGTGTGGAGCTGCTGTATAAGCATGCTGAATGTGTGCAGTGTAACACTGTGCGTGCGCGAGACCAAACCGTTAGCGTAGTCGTGTACTTCCGCATTGGTGTAAAATGGCGAGTAATGTGTGGTATAGGTCTGTATCGGAATATCCGTAGGTGTTTTGTGGTGTTTTGCGAGTTTAGAGTGCTGTAGCCTCGTTTTCGTTTTGTTCGGCGGCCATTTTTTCTCTCGCTTAGATTTTTTTTTAGTCTCTAAACTGTTTTATTTCGAGTAAAATCGAGGTGTAAGTTGCATTTTTGAGGTCCTGGGTGCTCCCTCTTGGTGTAGGTAAGTTTTTTATGTATGTGCTGTGTGTATGTATTGTGTTTTAAATGTTTGTATGTCGGCGTGTTGCGTCCGATGTTTGCGAGGTCGTAATGTGTGGTAACGTGTTTCGTACGTTGTTTGCGTGCCTCGTAAAATTTAGCGAGTGTCGTAATTTGTGTGTCGTGTTTTTTGAGTAGCGACGTGAATTTTGCGAGGGTTTGAGGCCCTTGCCCAGTGACCTCGCCAGCAACTGAGTCCCTCGCTTCGCGAGGGGCCTCAGTTGCTGGCATGGAGCGCCTTCGGCGCTCCATGCCAGCAACTGAGGCCCTTGCCCAGTGACCTCGCCAGCAACTGAGGCCCTCGCTTCGCGAGGGGCCTCAGTTGCTGACATGGAGCGCCTTCGGCGCTCCATGCCAGCAAGTGAGACCCGTGCCCAGTGACCTCGCCAGCAACTGAGGCCCTCGCTTCGCAAGGGGCCTCAGTTGCTGGCATGGAGCGCCTTCGGCGCTCCATGCCAGCAACTGAGGCCCTTGCCCAGTGACCTCGCTATGCGAGGGCCGCGGCTCGCTGCGCGAGCCGTGGCCCTCGCTTCGCGAGCCCGCAAGCGTGAGCAACGACTCGTACGCTCACAACTATATATGTGATATATGTATATATTGCTTTAGACATTCAAATGGGAACACAGATGTACTTTTTATTTACTGTACTACTGTACGGTGGAGAGCTCCTATCGCTCTTTTGCCCACCATATTATAAATGATTGTTGTGGTGAACTACCTACTCATAAGGTCCACCACACAGGCTGAGATCCCGATCCATGCTGATGATAGCCAGTAAGCTTGAAACATGTACATGGATTGGATACTCAGCTTGTGTTTAATCAAACTTGGCTTTGCATTAAACTGTGTAATACAGCATGCATAAGCTTAAAGGAAGCCATGTTTGATAATGGCTATGGATTGAAGAGCGAGGCATTTGTGGGCACATTTGCACGTCCCAGCTCAGCTTCAGAGAATGCAGTGTAATAACTGTTTTTCTCGGAACTCTGAGCTGGATGCAGGTTTTTTAACTTGCTTTAGACATTCAAATATGAACACAGATGTACTTTTTATTTACTATGGCCCTCATTCAATTGCAATTTGGCCAATTGAATAGGGGTCTAAATAAGCACATAACGTATTTTTTTAAAGAAGATTTTAGTTAGTAAACATCTATCCAAAAGCAAGGTTTTCACTAACTAAAAACTTCTTTAAAAAATATATGCTATGTGCTTATTTAGAGCCCTATTCAATTGGCCAAATAGCAATTTAATGAGGCCCTATATATATATAAATACTAGCGTATTACCCGTCAAAAAATGACGGCAATGAGATGTGTATGTTTGGAAAGTTGTTTAGTTATTAATATGCATATGGAATTGTAAGGTAGCTAATCTTGTGTGTACTACTGAAATATATAATACAAATTAATAAATGAATATACTTTACCTTTTTATGCATTGTGTTGAAGAGCTGGCAATCTGTGTTGATGTTGCTGCAGCATTAGTGGTGTGGAGGTGCTGTGTAAGCGTGATGAATGTGTGCAGTGTAATAGTGTGCGTGCGCGAGACGAAACCGTTAGCATAGTTGTTTACTTCCGCATTATCGTAAAATGGCGGGTAATGTGTGGTATGCGTCTTAGCGGATTATCCGGAAGTGTTTTCCGATTTTTGCGATGTCGTAATGTGTGTTATGCGCCTTCGCGGATTATCCGTAAGTGTTTTTCATGGTGAGAGTGCTGTAGCCTCGTTTTCATTTTGTTCGGCCGCCATTTTTTCTCTCACTTAGCGTTTTTTTTAGTGTCTACATTTTTTTATTTTGAGGTAAATCAAGGTGTAACTTGCTTTTTTGAGGTCGTGGATGCTCCCTCTTGCTGTCGGTAACGTTTTTATGTATGTGCTGTGTGTATTTATTGTGTTTTGGTTTTTTTTGCTACGTTTTAACGGCTCGCCTTGCTACGCGAGGCTCGCCTGCAATGAGCGCCTGTGGCGCTCATTGCCAAAGTGCTACGGTTTAATGGCTCGCCTCGCTGTGCGAGGCTCGCCAGACAATGAGCGCTTGCGGCGCTCATCGCTAAGCCCGCTAAATCGTACGGACCACGCAAACAGCGTGACGACGACTCGTAGCAGGACAATTATAATATGTGATATATATATATATATATATATATATATATATATATTAGAGTGCAGCACACTGCAAACCTGCCACTTATACCCACCTCATTCCTCTCCTCCACAAAAGAGCTTGTTCATGGCACCTGGTTAGAAAGGCAGGGGTTATGTGTAAAATTTAAACAAACTGAAATTTAAATATATCGTTATGCAAACAATTTGCCCAATCACTATTATAGTTATCAGTGTTGGGAACACTTATGATGTTGATAACACTTTTTGAGCCTTGCAAAGTGAGGCGAGCCATTTTCAGCGCGAAGGTGAGCAGTTGAGGCAAGTAACTGCGAGGGTTGCAACTGCGACCTAAGCGTGTAACTCTAAAAACCCAGAAAAAAAAAAAAAAATTTACAAAAATAATAACACACTCAAACACAGCACAGGGGGAGAGCCAGGAAGCCTGGGAGTTAGGTTGCAAGTGAATTTACGCCATATTTGGGGTGAGGAAAGTGTAATGGCGGACGAAAAAAGGTACAAATTCTGAAACTGGATGAAAACGAGGCTGAGCAAAGCCAGGCACGCGTGTAGAAAATACACAACGGCAAAGACAGTAACACTTGCACCAACAACGCCAGGGACGCTGGACTTTGATAATAAAACCAACGGCAGCCAGCATGTAACACGCAAACATTCAGCAGACACATAGAGGAGAAACACACAGGGAAGGGACAGGGGGGAGCTGGAGGAAAGAGACACATGGCATTCCCAAGCACAAAACTTGCAGGTTAACAAAACTTGCAATGAACGGATGGTACAGTAGGAGGGAGGAAAGGGTCGCAATGAATGCCGCAAGCTGGAGAGGCTTACAATGTGCGCCGAAGGTGATCAGTGCAAAGCAGGAATGTTGAAGTACACCGGAGGAGGGGCTTGCGATGAGCTCCAAAGGTGCTCAGAGGGGCAATAGCCTCACATTGTGTCATTTTTGACGGGCAAGTAGCTAGTATATATATAATCCCCTTTTCTTTCTCACACCCTCCTTCTTTCTCCTCTTTCTCTCTTCCTTCCTACTTTTGTCCCTTCCTTTCCTCTCTCTCCTCTCCCTCTGTTTATTGCCCCCTATCTCTCCCTTTTTTTCTCTCTCCTTTTCCCCTCTCTCTCTCTCTCTCCCCTTTTTGTTTCCGTCTTCCCCCTTTCTCCTGCACCTTCCCTCTCCCTCTCTCTGTCCCCTGTCTCCCCCCTCTCTCTCTCTCCCTGTTTCTGTCTCCCACTTTCTTTCTTTCTCTCCACCTCCTCTCTCTCCTTCGCCTTTCTCTTTCTCCCTCTCTCTCCATCTTTCTCTCTCTCGCCTTCACCGCCTCTTTATCTCTTTCCCTCTCTGTCTCATCCTCTCGCTTTCTCCCCCTCTCATTGTCTTCCTCTCCCTTTCCCATTTTTCTCTCTCTCCCTCTTCTTTCTCTCTCACTCTCTCCCCTCTCTCTCTCTTTTCCTCTCCCCATATTTCTCTTTCTCTTTTCCCTCTTTCTCCCTTCCCACTCTTTGTCCCCCTCTCTATCTCTCTCTCTCTCTCCCTCTTTCTCTCTCTCCCCCCTCACTTTCTCTCCCTCTCTTTCTCTCTCCCCTCTTTTTCTCCCTTTCTCTCTGTCTCTCTCTCCCCTTGTTCCCTCTCTCACCCCCTCTCTAGTTCCCCCCTATTTGTTTCTCTCTCTCTACTGCTCCTCTCTCTCCCTCTCTTCCCCCTTTTTCTGTATCTCTCTCTCTCCCTCTCCCTGTTTCTGCCTCTCCCCCTCTTTTGTCTCCCTCTACCCGTCTCCCTCTTTTTCTCTCTCTCTTTTCTCTTTCTCTTTGTCTCCCTCTCTAGCTCTCCCCCTAACTTTCTTTCACTCTCTCTCCCTCTTTCAATCTCTCTCTCTCTTTCTCTCTCTCACCCCATTGTTCTCTCTCTCACCATTTCTCCCCCCCCCTCTCTCTCCCTCTACCACTTCCCCTCTCTCCCTCCTCTCTCCCTCCTCTCTTTCCCCTTTTTCTGTCTCTCCCCTCTCTTTGTCTCTATCTCTCTCTTCTCTCTTTGTCTTCCTCTCTCTTTCTTTTTCTCTCTTTATTGCATCTCTGTCTCTCACCATCTCTTCTCTCACTTTCTCTCCCCATCTCCTCTCTCTTTCCCTCCCTTTGCCTCTCTAACCCCTTCTGATCTCCCTCTTTCTCTCCCTCATTTTCTCCACCTCTCTCTCTCCTCCTTACTCTCTTCCCCTCCCTCCCCCTCTCCCTGTTTCACTCTACCCTCCTTCTCTCTCTTTCTCTATCTCTCCCTCCCTCTCCCTCCTTTCTCCACCTCTCTCTCAGCCCCTTACTCTGTCCCTCTCTCCCTCTTTCACTCTCCCCTCTTTATTTCCCTTCTCTCTCTTTCTCTATCTCTCCTCTCCCCATCTTATTCCCATCCCCACTTCCCTTACCTGTCTGCGTGCACCAGTTTCTGAAGCTCGTCCCACTGGACTCAGAGCAGGGGCTTTGGAGGAGGAGGGGGCCAGGGGGAGGTGCAGGAGGAGAGAGCCAAGGGGAGGGCAGGCAATTGGGGGCATTTTTGCCACACCTAAGGAAGTGCCACCCCGGGCTGTCCGCCTCTGGCACCATCCCCTAGCTACGCCCTTGGACCCACGTCTTCTTGCCTGAGCAATGGCACTGGAAGGAAGCCCTAGGTTGCTCCAACACAACAAAGACTTTTGGGGGGCCCACATTTTTTTGCACCAGGGTTCTCCATTCACTAGTTCTGCCACTGATTATAGGGTAATTAATTTATGAATTACAAAAAATAAATACAAATATATTGGTAATTTAGGTTAATTTATTAATCAATGCAACAGTTTTCTCTGTAGTGAGATAGTTTCTAGTGTAGTATGTATTTATTATCACAACTTAATACGGTAAAATTTATATTTCTCACTAAAAATGTCCTTAAGGTGCGAGGAGCTGTGTTTGCCGTGGTCTAAACCGATCCTTCCAAGAATCAGACGGGTCCTGCATTTGCCAAGCAGGTTTTGTCTTTTATGACGACAGACAACAGAAGCGATCGGACAGCAACAGTGATCTAGACTGTCAGCCACAGGTAGAGTCTATACAAGAGTGATAATATAGTGTTGATTTTTTATATACTGACTCAGGGTGAGAACTTCCAGAGCATCTCCAAAACGGCACTGCTGAGCTTAGAGGGCCAGTGGCCACTGGTGTCAGTGGTGGTGCTAGTGAATTAACGGCGTGAGAAGGGCCCTGGCACATCGCACCACCTGCACAGGATATAGCTCTGCCTGTGCCTGGTGTGCTGCAGCCCATAGGGTCACAAAGAGTCGGATAAAATTGAACGACAACCTTTGTGTGGAAGGCAAGGTGTAAACGACTGTTGCCTAGATCAGGGGTTCATAAGCTGTGGTGGAAATGGGTGCCCAGGCACCAAATAAATGCACACATTGGGTGTAGAATCACAAAACTGCAAGGTATATTAGGTACAATATGTGGAATTGGATTTACAAGGCAAATTTAAATGAGAAGTACCTTGTCATATCTACTACTGCTATAAAGTTCTAACTCTCTCTAATACCGGAGTAGAGGTTGTGAAAACTGATTTGCATAATATATTTTTATGTGTAGGCAGTACTCCAAAAAATAAGGCTTGAGAATATTATAAAAAATACTCAAACCTGCTTACTTTTAGAAAACTGTATCTGTATTCCATGTGACTGCATTTGCAGCTCTGATGTAGCAGTACATTCCTCCTTTGCTACTGAGTGACTCTAAGAGCATTCTATGTCAATTTTGGGAGCATGCATGACACCGAGCTGCTTCTGGACTCACTCATAGAGCTTGGTGGAAGAAATTGGCAGTCTGCCTTTTTAAATTAGAAAGCTTTCATATAGTGGCCCTTTAAAAACTCATAGTCTATATGACAGTGGCCAAGTGTCCACTTACAGCAGAAGGCAGCACAGTCAAAATTGTTTTAATAGCTAGAACGATGAACTGTGTTGTTATTTAGTTCTTCAGTCGTATTTGACTCTCTGTGACCCAATGGACCACAACACACTAGACACATCTGTCAGCCACTGCATCTTTGAGATCCATCAAGCTCATGTTCATTGATTCAATTACCTCATCTATCCATCTCCGCCTCTGCCGCCCCCTTCTTCAATTTTTCCCTGCATCTCTAGGGAATCATGTCTTCTCATGATATGACCAAAATATTTTAGCTTCAGCCTCATGATCAAACCTTCCAGTGAACAGTTTGGCTTAATTTCCTAGTATTGATTGAGTGAACCTTCTTGCAGTCCAAGGGACTCTGAGCATTTTTCTCAAACTACAAAATTCAAAGGCGTAATTTCTCCGGCGCTCAGACTTCTTTATGGTCCAGCTCTCACATCCATATGTTACTGCTGGAAATACTGCTGGGAATACCATTCTAACTATGTGGACCTTTGTTGATAATGTAATATCTTTACTTTTTACTAGATTGTCCAGACTTGCCATAGCTTTCCACCCCAGAAGCTAATTTTTTTTTAAATTTCATGGCTGCAGTCACTGTCTGCAGAGATCTCGGTACTGTTAACTATATATCCCTAATTACATTTTTTATTACAGGTTATATTTGTGGGGTTTTGTAGCAGATTACATTTTTATTTTGTCATAAGCGATGTAGGTTTTTCCATTTTGCTGTAAGAAGTCTTTAATTTCTCAATTTATTTTTCTTTCTAATATCATGACGTAGGTGGAAGAACGATGTGCACCTGCTGAAGTACGTTTGGCATCTACCAGGCAGTGTGTGGCACCTGAACAATATGACTGCGCCCCGTTCTGTGGCCTGGAAGGAGGAGAGCTCAGCTCTGAACTTGGATTGTCAGTGCACCTCTCTATATCTGTCCTTTTGTCACACATACTTGAAATTGTATTTGTAACTTTATTTAAAGGGACGCTGTTACACCAATATCAAACTGGCTATATGTTGTGATATTCATTTTTTTCTAAAGTGAAAAAATACTGTGAAATTCCATGTTGTAGTTGCTTTATTCATGCAGATGAGTGGCTCATGCATGTTACTTAGCTGCTTTGATGTGCTATTTAGGATTACAGTCTACTTGTCTGTCTGTAGTGGCAAAAATGAAGAACCCCAATGTTATCTGGCAATCAGACCCCTCTCTCGCCCTTATCAAGCACTCTGAGCCACACATTAGCATACTGAGCCGCACACTAGCATTCAAGCACAACAAAATCAATTCTAAATATTTCATAAATGATTTACTGTAGAGAAAAACTGCTGGTCCAATCTATAGACAATTTGTAATGCTCTTTAAAATGAATTCAACTCCCTGTTGGGGTAACAGAGTCCTTTAATTTATTTATAGCATAATCTTTGATCCAAATCATTTTTCACCTACAGGTGCCATTGTACACAATATGTATCGGCGGAAGAGCTATGTGACAGATTCTGCCTAATAAATGTACAGAGGATCTCAATGAGTTTTGGCTCAAACAAACAGCTTCTGTTACACATCGAGGAACCAGAAAAGAGATGGAGCAGAGAACTGGTAACTATAACAGCACTGATCACCTCACTGACACCAGAATAGCCCAGTGCAATTAACTGGTACAGAGCACTGGCCATCTCACACTACTCAGATGCCTTGAAGCATATTATAAAAGACTTACAGATTAAATCACCAAAACAATTGGAAAAGCACAACGAAAATGTTTTTCATCTATAAAATTGCTAAGTTATCAGTGTTTGTTTGAAGTGAGTGGTTATAAAGGATCACAAAAGTCTCCACATGTTTAACATTTTAAAATTGATACTAAATTCAAGGAGTTATGATCCATTGAAGTCAGGCTATTCCAGTTTGTAGCCTCTGCCTGAATGAGTAATGAGCCCTGTACCGCTCGGTACATAATGAATATTAATTAGACTTAGGTATAGAAGCTTTGAATCAGGCAGTGGCAATAGTTACTACTTTTAACTACTCTAGGAGCTCATGTAGCAGTTGGGCTGATGGTATAGTAACTAAGGCTACAGCCTTTGGGGCTAAAAGTTCTGGGTTAAATTCCCCACAAAATCTGATCCTTTACTTTTTGTTAAAAATTAGAAATATGTTATTTAGGTTATATAATAAAGCATATGCCAATATGAGGTAACTGTCTTGACTTTTTGTGTTTTAAAAAAAGATGATTTCAATAATTATGTGATCCTCTTATTTAAAAGTATATATACATACACAATACACTCCAACATATCTGCCATGATTACCAAGTGGATCAGCATGGTGTGTTACAGTCCATGAGGTCACAGAGAGTGGGATACAACTGAACGACACAACCAACAAATATATATATACAAGCGACTTGCCATCAAAAATGACGGCAATAAAAAGTGAAGCCTGGCAATGCTGTTTGCCACACAATGGAAGCCTCTCCCCCTCTACTTTACTGGCCTTGCGATGATCGCCTTTGGCGCTCATCACGGGTCTCGCAATGAGCGCCTTTGTCTACTTCCTCCTTGTGTCTCATTTCCACACTCCTCTCCCTCCCTTGTGTCTCCTTTCCCCCTCCTCTCCCTCCCTTGTATCTCCTCCCCCTCTGTGTTTTTACCTCCCTCTCCCTCCTGTGTCTCTAACCCCCTCCCCTGTGTCTGTTCCCCCCTGCCCTGTGTTTCTTTCCCTCCTGTCCCCCTCCCCTGTGTCTGTTTCCCCCCTTCTTCATGTCTCTTCCCCCCATTTCACTCCCCTGTGTCTCTTCCGCCCTCCTCTCCCTCCCCTGTGTCTCTTCCCTCTGCTCTCACTCCCCTGTGTCTCTTCCCCCTTCCTCTTCCTCCCCTGTGTCTCTTTCCTCCTCCTCTCCCTCCCCTGTGTCTCTTCCCCACCTCTTCCTCCCGTGTCTCTTTCCACCTTCCCTGTGTCTCTTCCCCCTCTCTCCCACTTTATCTCTTTCCCCCCTCTCCCCGTGTCTCTTTCCCCCCTGTGTCTCTTCCCCCTGTGTCTCTTTCCCTCCCTCTCCCCCCCTGTGTCTCTCCCCCCCTATCCCCTGTGCCTCTTCTCCCCATGTCTCTTCCCCCACCTCTCCCCTGTGTCTCTTCCCCCCCTGTGTCTCTTTCTCCCCCTCTCCCCCGTGTCTCTTCCCCCCTCTCCCTGTGTCTCTTTCCCCCCTCTCCCTCCCATGCGTCTCTTTCCCCCTCCCCTGTGTCTCTTTCTCCCCCTCTCCCTCTGTGTATCTTTCCCCCCTCCCTCTGTGTCTCTTCCCCCCTCTCTCTCTGTGTCTCTTCCCCCATGTGTCTCTCCCCCCTCTGTGTCTCTTCCCCCCCTCTCCCTCTGTGTCTCTTTCCCCCTCTCCCTCTGTGCCTGTTCCCCCCTCTCCCTCTGTGCCTGTTACCCCCTCTCCCTCTGTGTCTCTTCCCCCCTCTCCCTCTATGTCTCTTCCCCCCTCTCCATCTGTGTTTCTTTCCCCCTCTCCCTCTGTGTCTCATCGCCCCTCCCTCTGTGTCTCTTCCCTCCCCCTCTCCCTCTGTGTCTCTTCTCTCTCCTTAGGCGCAGCGCATGCGCAATGCCCGTCTCGCGCCGTGCTCTGCATGCGCGGCTGACGCGCGATCAGATCGCCTTTGCGATCGGATCGTTGTCCAACTGTGATTCGTTGCAAGCATGACGACGAATCGCAGTTTGACAATTATAATATGTGATAGGCACACCGACCTTTGCGCGCTGCAGAACAGCGTGCCGTCATCAGGGTGCCGAGATCTGCGCCCTGATGAAGCTCTGTGCTCCAGCCTGCATCCCATCTGCCACAGAGGCCCCCATCTCATATTTACTGGACCTGCTTGGCAAGGTAAGGGTCTGACAGTGTGCCATATGGACCAGGCATTGTGTGCATGTGTCACTAGGAGCATGTTGCATTTCATGTATGTAGCAATAAACATGCAATGCAACATGCTCCTAGTGACCCATGCACACAATGACAGTGACATTACATACAATATGCTCATGGCACACTATCAGCCCCTTACCTTAGCTTTGGCAGCCTCCAGCAAGCAGGTCCAGTAAATATGAGATGGGGCAGATGGGATACAGGCTGGAGGGCAGAGCATCATCACAGTGCAGTTCTCTGCGCCCTGATGACGGCGCTCTGGTCTCAGCGCACGAAAGACGTGCCACCATATATATAAATGTTTTAAATAACTAGTTCACATAATTGTTCTATATATATATATATATATATATATATATATATTTATATATATATATCACATATTATAATTGTCAAACTGCGATTCGTCATCACGCTTTGCACCGAATCGCAGTTTGACAATGATCCAATCGCAAAGCCGATTGGATCTTGGGCATGTACAGCGCGTAAGGGGAGGGGGAAGAGACACAGAGGGAGAAGGGGAGAAAGAGACACATGGGAAGGGAAAAAAGACACAGTGGAGGGGGAAAGAGACGCATGGGAGGGGGAAAGAGAGGCATGGGAGGGAGAGGGGGGAAAGAGACATGGGGGAGGGGGGTAAAGAGAACACAGGGGAGAGAGGGGAAAGAGACACGGGGGAGAGGGGGGAAAGAGACACGGGGGAAAAAGAGACACGGGGGAAGAGACACAGGGTATGTGGAAAGAGACACAGGGGATGTGGAAAGAAACACAGGGGAGGGTGAAAGAGACACATGGGAGGGAGAGGTGGGGAAGAGACACAAGAGGGAAAGAGACACAGGGAAGGGAGAGGAGGGGGAAAGAGACACAGGGGAGGGAGAGGAAGGGGAAAGAGACACATGGGAGGGAGAGGAGGGGGAAGAGACACAGGGGAGGGAAATTAGGGGTAGAGACATGAAGGAGGGGGGAACAGGGGAGGGGGGACAGGGGGGAAAAAGACACAGGGGTGGAGGAAGGAGACGCATGGAAAGGGAGAGGGGGTAAAGAGACACAGTAGGAAAAGAGATACAGGGGAAGGTTTAGAGACACGGGAGGGAGAGGGGGTAAAAATACAGGGGGGGAAGAAGGGGGGAAAGGAGACACAAGGGAGGGAAGGAGGGGGGAAATGAGACACAATGGAGGAAGTAGACAGGGCCATTAAAGTTGTGTGGCAAATAGCATTGCCAGGCTTAATTTTTTATTGCCGTCATTTTTGAAGGGCAAGTCGCTAGTATATATATATATATATATATATATATATATATATCTCAAATAATGAAATTAGTTTAACTTTTACACATGCTTTTTAAAGCAGAGTGTGTTGGTGTGTGGTTATTATTATTTTTATTATCTTTATTTGTAATGCAACAACATATTTCGTAGAGCTATAGAGGGGTTAAGTACATGGCAAAAACAAAATTAACACCTTACAAAAAATGGAGGGCCATGTTTTAGAGCTTAAAATCAAATTTACATAGTGCTTGTTTCCAAAACACCGACAGATGTTTGATAACTCACAAACTTACAATCTAAGGGTCAGTTTGTTATTTCATGAGATGTCTAAAACAATACCCTTCCCCCTTTTTTTTATTAAATAATGTATTGGTTAACACACATATAATACATATATATATAAATTAGTACAACAGTAAAACACAAAAAAAGTGATAGGCAAGGAAATCAAATCTGTGACTTAGCAAAGAAAACAATCTTTAAAACAGAACACTTACCACTGCACCATTATAGTCTGCATTTAAGTAAAGTGTGTGGGGGGGGGGGATCCAAGTGCTAAACTAAAATTACAATAACTAAGAACATTTGTAATCAATTTTAAAGATGTAAACACATTTTCCACATGATTGGTTACCCTCTAACTAATGAGGCTTTGGAAGTAGCCCAGGAAAGAAAGAAAGTGAAAGGTAGTGGAGATAGGAAAAGATTTGTCCAACTGAATACAGAATTCCAGAAGATAGCAAGAAGAGACAAGGAGACATTCTACAATGAGTGATGTAAAGAGATTGAAGAAGATAACCGAATGGGTAAATCAAGAGATCTCTTCAAGACAATTGGGCATCTCAAAGGAACCTTTCATGTCAAAGTGGGCGTGATAAAAGACAAAAATGGTAGGGACTTAACAGAAGCTGATCAGATAAAAAAAGAGGTGGCAGTGATGACCATAGGATGCCTTATTGATAATAAGGCTTCAGGAATTGATGGAATCCCAATTGAACTATTAAAAATTTTACAGGAAGATGCTGTGAAAGTTTTGCTTGCCTTATGCCAACAAATTTGGCAACCTCAACATTGGCCAATAGACTGAAAAAGGTCAGTCTACATCCCACTTCCAAAAAAAGGCAGTGCCAAAGAGTGCTCCAATTATCGAACAATTGCACTCATTTCACATGCCAGCAAGGTAATACTTAAGATCCTACAAGCTCGACTCCAACCATATATGAACCAGGAACTACCAGATATGCAAGCCAGGTTCAGAAGAGGAAGTGGCACAAGAGATCAAATTGTCAATGTCTGATGGATAATATAGAAAGCTAGAGAGTTCCAGAAAAGCATTTACTTCTGCTTCATAGACTTTTCTAAACCATTTGACTGTGTGGAACAAAATGTGGCAAGTTCTTGAGGAGATGGGAGTACCAGATCATCTCATCCACCTCCTCAGAAATCCGTATCTGTACCAAGAAGCTATGGTCAGAACCGAACATGAGACAACAGAATGGTTCAAGATAGGAAAAGGTGTGCGACAAGGTTGTATATTGTCACCTTATTTATTCAACTTGTATGCAGAACACATCATGGGTAAGGCTGGACTGGATGAACCCAGGAATCAATATTGCTGGAAGGAATATCAACAATCTCAGATACGCTGATGATACTTCTCTGATGGCTGAAAGTGAGGAGGAACTAAGGGACCTATTAATGCAGGTAAAAGAAGAGAGTGCAAAAGCTGGCCTGCCACTCAACATTAAAAAGACAAAGATCATGGCAAATGGCAATATCAGTTCCTGGAAAATAGATGGGGAAGAAGTGGAATCAGTGACAGATTTTGTTTTCCTGGGATCCAAGATCTCTTTAGATGGTGACTGTAGCCATGAAATTAAAATACTTTGGCTTCTGAGGAGGAAAGCTATGGCAAGTCTGGACAAGCTAGTAAAAAGTAAAGACATTACATGTTATGTGAGAGCTGGACCATAAAGAGGGCTGATCGCCATAGAACTGATGTCTTTAAATTGTGGTGTAGGCGAAAACTGTTAGAATCCCTTGGACTGCGAGAAGATCCAATAAATCAATACTTCAGGAAATCAAGACAAACTATTCACTGGAAGCTATGATCATAAGACTGAAGCTCAAATATTTTGGCCATATCATAAGAATGGGAAAAATTGAAGGCACACGAAGGGGACGACCAAGACGAAGATGGATAGATGGTCCTATTGCCATCTTAAATGCTATATTAACTAGCAACCCTACATCTTCCAATGACCATGAACAGCTGCATGACTGTCTTACCACTATACATGACCCCGCTTCACCTTGACCTGACCTACTGGACATGCCTATTGACCATGCTGAGAATGTGTTTGTTGATGGGTCATGTTCTAGACCTGCAGATGGGGTCTATAAAACAGGTTTTGCTGTAGTTCAACTCCCAGATGTTGTACTTGAGGCAGGTCCCTTTCCTTTTACTTCCGCCCAAGCTGCTGAACTTATCGCCCTTACAAAAGCATGTCACCTTTTTGCAAATAAATCTGTAAACATTTACACTGACTCCCGTTATGCCTTTGGTTTGGTTCATGACTTTGGAAAAATATGGCAACAACGAGGCTTCGTTGCTGCTGATGGCAAATCTTTTTCTCATACTGCTCTCATTAATTCCTTATTGGAAGTTATTCAGTTACCTTAAGACATTGCCATCATCCACTGTCTGGAAATGCTTTTGCAGACCGGGTAGCAAAGGCAGCTGCAGCTACGCTGCTCTGCCCTGCCCCCATTTTTCCTTTGCTCCAGCCCCCATCCTGTCCGGCTGACATTCTTCTCCATGAATTGCAAGGATTTGCAACACCTAATGATTTATCATACTGGCAGTCACAGGGTCTAGAAAAGGACATGAATGGCCTTTTCTCAAAAGAGGGGAAGATAGGGATACCTGAGAGTAGTGCCCCAATATTCATAGGACAGGCACACAGGGTAGGACACAAAGGAATTAAAGCAACCATGCAACAGTTGCAACTGTCTTTTTGCATCAGAAACTTAAAATCACACTGCCAGACATACATACAAAGATGTATACAGTGTCTACAGAATAACTCTACAGTACCTAACAGAGATCATTAAAGCGATGAACATTAACTTAATCAAGCTCAGAGAGGCGGTGACTGACAGATGTATCTGACGTGCTGCGGTACATAGGGAGAGTCGGACAAGACTGAACGACTAAACAACAACTAGTGGTGCCGAGCACATATGGTGACTTTTGTAGTGCTTTGAGCAGCTGCTAAACTGTCCTCGAATTCTTAGAAGACGTGGGCTGATCAGTAGTACTAAATAGAATCAGGTGTGCAGGTTTATGCAAGGAAACATTACAGTTCCAATATTTAACACTGGATTAGATATATTGTTTTGTTTTTTTACCTATTGCAAATTTTGCTGACAGTTAATCCAGTAGTTAGATGTCCATAACCTTTTCTCTTTTTCTAATGCATTTATTTGAATTTGTATTTTTTTTTAGGCACAAGATGAAATTAATACTGAATAGTAAAAATTTTATAGGTACTTCTTAACAAAATAAAGTACATAAAAGTAAATAGATATTCAGGTGTATTATATACCTAGTAAATTCCAGAAACCTTCATATCCCTTTAAGCAAGGAGCATAGTAATCGATAAATTTGAAATAGAATCAGCCACAGTCTAAACCTTATTATCAATACAGATTTTTATGGGAGTTCTTCAGGGAATTTATAGACAATAATTAAAAAAATACTTATCTATTTAAGTCGATTTTAAAAAGGTAAACAGTTTTTCCACATGATTGTCCATTTCCTATCTAATGGTGCAGAGCATATATGGTGACTTCAGTGTCCCTTTAATGTTACAAACC
The DNA here is from genome assembly GCA_027410445.1 of Discoglossus pictus. Classification (NCBI taxonomy): domain Eukaryota; kingdom Metazoa; phylum Chordata; class Amphibia; order Anura; family Alytidae; genus Discoglossus; species Discoglossus pictus. The sequence goes on from CM050169.1 coordinate 99,357,739, forward strand.
AATGTAATGACATGTCTGACCACCAGATGGAGCAATAGCTTTGCTTATGAATCAATAAAAAAAATATCAGTTCCCATTCAATCTAAATAGAACAGCCAGAGATAATATTGTCATGGCCAAGCACAGCTGGTCACCTTTTTTAATACCACTGTAGGATAAAATTTAATTGGACTTAGAGATACCAAAGCAAGACGGCACTGTGCTAAGGTACTGAATGCCATCTGTCTGGCCATTGTGTAACAAACCAGCCATGAAATGCAATATACAAAGAATAGTACACTGGTTACATTATGGAGTAGGTTTAAGTTTTCAGAGAACACTTTGTATAGTAAAGATTTTACCATTTTAATTACCAAGGACTTTTTTTGTAATACATGTTTTGTGCGTACTAGGGACCTTTGCGTGAGGATATTTGATACACAAGGGATAGCAGATAAGTGGAACAGCCTATCAGTGGATGTGGTTTGGTCATACACAGTTAAGGGTGCTATATATTGTGTTATTCATTTTAATCCAGGCATTAGCTGCTGATAACAGAGAGCCCTTACTCAGTTGTGGGCCCCAGTGCTTCGCACCTACTGCACCGACAGTAGCTCAGCCACTGTACCATTGCTTCCCCAAGTCTTGCCATCCATGACCCATTGTTTTTTCCACTGCTGCAAGTCACACTCATATTGGTTCACAAACATCCATTTGATCCCACTGTTCGCTGTCCTCTCCCAACATTTGCCTGTTGAATCTGTCATACATTATACCTTGCCTTGCAAAAGTATTCACCCCCCTTGACTTTTTACCTATTTTGTTACATTACAGCCTTAAGTTCAATGTTTTGTTAATCTGAATTTTATGTGATGGATCAGAATACAATAGTCTAAGTTGGTGAAGTGAAATGAGAAAAATATATACATAAAACTATTTTTTAGAAATAGAAAACAGAAAATTGGCATGTGCGTATGTATTCACCCCCTTTGTTATGAAGCCCATAAAAAGCTCTGGTGCAACCAATTAACTTCAGAGTGAAATGATGTGCAATCTAAGGGTCACATGATCTGTCATTACATATACACACCTTTTTTTAAAGGCCCCAGAGGCTGCAACACCTAAGCAAGAGGCACCACTAACCAAACACTGCCATGAAGACCAAGGAACTCTCCAAACAAGTAAGGGACAATGTTGTTGAGAAGCACAAGTCAGGGTTAGGTTATAAAAAAATATCCAAATATTTGATGATCCCCAGGAGCACCATCAAATCTATCATAACCAAATGGAAAGAACATGGCACAACAACAAACCTGCCAAGAGACGACCGCCCACCAAAACTCACGGACCGGGCAAAGACGGCATTAATCAGAGAGGCAGCACAGAGACCTAAGGTAACCCTGGAGGAGCTGCAGAGTTCCACAGCAGAGACTGGAGTATCTGTACATAGGACGACAATAAGCCGTACGCTCCATAGAGTTGGGCTTTATGGCAGAGTGGCCAGAAGAAAGCCATTACTTTCAGCAAAAAACAGACTCCCAAAATGTATGGAGGAAGGTGCTCTGGTCTGATGAGATTAAATGTTACTTTTCTGCCATAAAAGGAAACGCTATGTCTGGCGCAAACCCAACACATCACATCACCCAAAGAACACCAACCCCACAGTGAAACATGGTGGTGGCATCATGCTGTGGGGATGTTTTTCAGCAGCCGGGACTGGGAAACTGGTCAGAGTTGAGGGAAAGATGGATGGTGCTAAATACAGGGATATTCTTGAGCAAAACCAGTACCACTCTGTGCGTGATTTGAGGCTAGGACGGAGGTTCACCTTCCAGCAGGACAATGACCCCAAACACACTGCTAAAGCAACACTTGAGTGGTTTAAGGGGAAACATGTAAATGTGTTGGAATGGCCTAGTCAAAGCTCAGACCTCAATCCAATAGAAAATCTGTGGTCAGACTTAAAGATCGCTGTTCAAACCATCCAACTTGAAGGATCTGGAGCAGTTTTGCAAGGAGGAATGGGCAAAAATCCCAGTGGTAAGATGTGGCAAACTCATAGAGACTTATCCAAAGTGACTTGGAGCTGTGATTGCCGCAAAAGGTGGCTCTGCAAAGTATTGACTTTAGGGGGGTGAATAGTTATGCACATTGACTTTTTCTGTTACTTTGTCCTATTTGTTGTTTGCTTCACAATAATAAAAAATAAAAAAAAAACATCTTCAAAGTTGTGGGCATATTCTGTTAATTAAATTATGCAAATCCTGAAACAATCCATGTTAATTCCAGGTTGTGAGGCAACAAAACACGAAAAATGCCAAGGGAGGTGAATACTGTTGCAAGGCACTGTATACTTTTTATATACATACATTAAATTAAAGTGATAATTTAAAATAGTTTTTTCACAGTATGTATTATTATATGTTTGCATTATCATTCTAAACATGTTCCCTTCCCAGCTGGCTTTGTGTGATAACACGCCCCACATATAATAACTCTTTTTATCCAATCAGAAGTATGCACCAATGTAGTATTAGTACATTTACATAAACCCGTTCAAGTAAATGGTAATATTTTTGTCTGCTTATATATCTATCTTGAATAGAACAGATCTGGGTATGGGTGTATTTTTTGCAGATATTCATCACTTTCTTGACTTTGAGCTATGCAGACCAGCTCAAGGAGGATGGGAGGGGTTAGTACTCTGTACAGTGATCCAAACAAACAAATATGTAATCCTTACAACATTTATCTGCGCAGGCGTGGAATACTGGTACTTACCTAAAACAGAAAAGCTTGGGATTAACTGGTGAGCCACTTGGATGCTGTGCTATCAATCATATATTTCCCCTATAGAGCCTCACACAGTGTGATGGACTCAGCACTCTGCAAACTACTCATGCAATAGCCAGTGGGCAGAAAAGACTGTATGGAAACAAAGATATAAAACTTAAGAATTTGTGTCTGTTATTAGTGTAATTATAAAATTAGATACTTTTAGCATAAAATCTTGTGTTCTTTCACACCATGTAGAGCACTTACAGTAAGTTCAGTAACCCTTTAAGTTTATGATAAAAAAAAATCCCAGCCATATTCCTTTAAAGCATGGTGTGTCTTTGTGTTTCAGGAGGTGCAAAATGTTCTTGGCCCAGATGAGCACGTGTGGAGAAGCAAACAGGTCCATTTTGTGTTGTTTAGCCCAAGTGGAGTATTTGGAGTAATATTATCCAGTACCCAAGTGATTGAAGCATTTCTCACAGGTGAAAATAAAACAAACGTATTTTCCATCACGAATTTATATTGCTTTATTGTAGAGCATTTTAGCCTCTCCTAGCCTGATGTAATTGGAGAAATATTTGGTAATTTGACGTCTCTTCTTATTACAGAGCTTTAAGTGAATTATGATGATTTTGTTTAAACATGGAGTCAAAAGCGTAGACTTAGTAACTCCATTTTCTGTGTTTATAAAAAGACTCCTTAGAATAAGTATTATAAAACTAAACAGACTCCATAAAAAATTATATAATGTTATTGTGTCTGCTTCATAAAACCACATGTCAGTTTGTGTGATATCCTGTGTACATCTGTCTGATCGGGCATCTCATATCAAATCATTTTATTGACAAATTCTGTATATTGGTAATTCAAAGTACATTTGAAATTTCTTATGTGAGCTCCACCCCTGAGGAGCCTATGCAGGCAGAGTGTCCAAGCCAGTGATCTGTGCGTAGTTTTCTCCTAGCCAATCAGCTGCCAGTATCACGGCTCAAGCTTTGTCTCAACCAGTGAGAGGGAAACAAATACATTGTTGTACTTGGATGTGACTAATTATGAATTTTATACTTTTTCAACTATCTGGTTTTCTTTCATGCAAAATAATGTTTTCCTACACTACAAATTCAGAGGAAACTTCCATATAACTTAAAGACCTTTGATAAATACAGTGAGAGATACACAAGACCAAAATGTTGCTTTGCTTGAAATTAAAACAACACAAGTTCAGATTAATTAATGTAAAAAAAAAAAAGCTTCTCAGATGCATCTTAATCTTTAAAAATATTGAATTTTTCTGGTGAAATAATACAGTTACCTCCAGATTCACTGAGCTTTGCAGAGGATGTGAAATGTTTTGCCTCCACTATGAGCCCCATTCTATTCTAGCAGTGTACTTTGTGTTATACCGCAAAATGTTGCAGGAGTTTTTTATTTATTAGTTTAGTGGGAGTTCATTTTATTAGGCTAGTGTAGTGTTTTAACTTTATGTGCCATGGTGGTATACCATGTGTAAATTTATCTTACCATGGGGGTCTGTATATACGCCCATAGTTTATAGTTGGTTAATTAGGTAACCATGGGGTTCTATACAGACTGGCAATGTTTCCTAATCAACCTCCTATAAACCATGGGTGTAATGTACCGTAGTTTACCATGGGGGTCTGTATAAATATGTGAGTTAATTGATTAGGTGCGTAACAATCTGGACCCCTGCAGCAAGAGTTAACTATTTAGGTGCTGTGTGGGTCCTTGATGGATGGCCACAGCATAATTGTTAATATTAGGTGTTGGGGGGATTCGATTGGGACCCCTGTGGCAAGGGTTAACTATTTAAGTTACAGACGTTGCACATGGATTATTTGTTGAAAACAAAAAATCGTCTCTTTAAGAGGTGCTCCAGCACTCAGCAAAATGTTTCAAACCATTTGAGAGTGCTATTTAGTTCCCGTAAATGTTTCTACCTTTTTTACTCTTTACAGAACTGCCCTATTTTGCTCGGGCTCAATAAAGACTCAATTGATTAGGGTTTTGGGGAAGGAGTCACTCGTAGTTTTTCGGCAGTGAGAAAATCAGTGGGAAGTTTTGAAGTAATTTTCAGCTCTGTCTTGCCACAGTCACTTGTCTTGTAGATAGTTCTCTCACAGTCTTTCTGCGAGGCATAGACAAAAGCATATATAAAACAGAAGCATATATATAAAAAAAGGGTTAAAACATCTATAAACTGGGCATTGGTTTGGAATTGTAACATTTTAACATGTTTTATTTCAGGTCATATTTTTGCCAATCATTTATTAATCAGATTCTGTTGCATTTCCACCTTCTCTCCCAGGAGATTCCTGGTCAGTTCCAACCCCTAGAAGAGGTCGCAGTGCAGAAGAAACATTCATATCCACAGATCTTGCATCCCTGCCCAGAATCCCAAACCCGGTTTTGTGCCTGAAGCAGGGAGACGTTGTTCTATTTCAGCTTAGTATTACTCCTAATGGTAAGAACAGTCTAGAAGTTCATGTTAGTACACACTGTTTTGTTTAGTTCCATCTGTTAGCCTCTCTGGGCTCCTTCAAGCTCATGTTCATTGATTCAATTACCTCATCTATCCATCTCTGCCACTGTCGTCCCCTTCTTTGTGTACCTTCAATCTTTCCCAGCATTAGAGTCTACTCTAGAGAATACTCTCTTCTCATCATATGGCCAAAATATTTGAGCTTTTATCTCAAGATCAAACCTTCCAGTGAACAGTTTGGCTTAATTTCCTGCAGTATTGATTGATTGGATCTTCTTATAGTCTGAGGGACAACACCGCAATTCAAAGGCATCAATTCTCCAACACTCAGACTTCTTTATGGTCCAGCTCTCACATCCATATGTTGCTATTGGGAATGTCAAAGCTCTGTCTATACAGACCTTTGTTGATAATGTAATATTTTTACTTTTTAATGGCTTGTCTAGACTTGCCAAAGCTTTCCCCCCTAGAAGCAGACGTATTTTAATTTAATGGCTGCAGTCATCTGCAGAGATCTTGGTGCCCAGGAGAAAGTCTGTCACTGCCTCCACTTCTTCCCCATATATTTGCCAGGAACTGATACTGTTGTGTGCCATGATGTTATTCTTCTATAGTATATTTATGTATTATGCACTTGTATATTTTGCTCTGTAATTTCTAGTCGTACACAATCTTATCACAATCTTATCACAGTCAATCTGCCCTTGAATTTACCAAAACATATTTTGTGCTATATGCAATTTTAACATGGCTATATCCCCTCTTAGGATATTGTTGAATTTGCCTTAATTCCATGTGGAAATTAGCCAACCACGCATTTTACCACCCATTACTGCATAAAGTGTAATAATGTCAAGTTATGGCCCCTTTCTGGATCATTGCTTTGTCCTGGTGAAGAGCCTTGTGTACTTCAATGAAGCTGTGAGCTATACTATGTATGGTCACCCAAGATGGGCAAGTCATAGCAGAGAAGTCAGACAAATTACACTCCACTGGAGAAAGAACTTGCAACCCACTCCAGTATCTTTGCCAAGTAACCTTATGGATAAGCACAACCAGAGATATAACTATAGATGTGCCTGGTGTGTTGCGGTCCATGGGGTCACGAAGTGTAAGACATGACTGAACGACTAAACAACAACAATAATGTTAAGTATTTTTAATAATTATTCCAACCATCTGGCAGTTTCCTACACTAGGCTCAACTCATACATGTCAAGCTAGCCCCATCTCCCCTAAACGTATATACAACACCTTTAAACTCTCCTGTTATCCTTTTAGCTGTTTCTCTTATTTTTCTTCTAGAAACCTTAACCCCTTCCTCTGGGCTCACTCTGTCTATCTTGGCTTCCTCCACTTCAAGTCCCTTCTATCAGGGGCTGTTGATGTGGTAAGAGATATTTTTGCATCTAATAGAGTTTTTTTACATTACAAAACCCCCCAAAATAAACTTTAATAAACTTACCCTAAATTTGCACAGTTTGTTCAGTTGATTTCAAGAAAGGACAACCCCTGAGAATCCAAGCTAGATTAGCATAAAAGTCATAATTAGTGGCAGCCAGTCAGAGTCAGGTACAACAGTGTATCTGTTTCCCTCTCACTGGCTGAGACAAAGCTGCTCAGGAGGCAGCTGTGAAACTGACAGCTGATTGGCTAGGACACAACTTTGCACAGCTCATTGGATAGGACACTCTGCATACATAGGTGCCATTGAATTACAAGTATACATAATTCCTCAATAAAACGATTTGATCTGAGATTTACTTATACATTTAACTGTCTTTTGATAACATCTGCTTATTACCAATGTTCCAAGGGATAATCTATTGTGTTGTTATTATATTGTTATTATTATTATTATTATTATTATTATTATCCTTTATTTGTGTTTGTCACAGACAGAGCCTCGAGTCATTATCCTGTATATCTAAAAAATCACCTGTATAACACCAACCCACACTGGGATTTTGGTGCATTTAGAAGACTGGATCACCTTATCCGGGAGACTAATATCAACATCTCTAGGTAAAACAGATGTATGTTTTATAGTGTGCATTGAGGGTTATAATAGTGTATCAGCAAGTATGGCCCTCTGCTGCAGAAGGTGGTGATGTGGATGTATGTGCCATTACATGAATACATTAGCATTAAAGGGTCAATTTTGTGCTCATATGATAGTGTTGCAGTTGTTTATTTAATAACAAAAGCAATAAATACAGAAAATTCAGCATAGCTTGTAAAACATACATTTGAACTTTAGTTTGCAGGAACTAGTAGAGCTGATTTTCTCCACCCCGATTAGATACACAAGAGATGAGAGATAATGTGCCCAGGTATCCTAAAACAATTCTGACCTGTCTAGAGATTCCTGCACTAGCCATTTCATCCAGGAGGATGTCCTGGTAGAAGTCTGTATCTGCAGTGAGGTAGATAAAGACTCCTATCAGTACAGTCCCTCTGGGCAGCCCCTCTAACATTGCCTGGAGACTTAAGAGAAGTATCGTAAAGCAGATCCGGTGAAACCTTAAAGGGTCACTTTAGTACCGGTATCTTATAAAGGGGTCTCTAAAGGATATGTATATTTAAACAATTATGTTATTATTATTTTTTAAATCATTGTTCAGGCTGTAAAAGCTCCAGATCTCTCCACCAACTGAATGATGTATTGTGTCTGGAGTGGGACCTGCCCAGGGGGAATTACCAAACGCCTCAAATCTTTAACAACAAACAACTGGGATTGATTGCCCTATTTGTCACTGAAGAATCAGTAGGTACAGATAATAATTTAAAACATTTAACATTATGGTGATAAAATCTCAAAAAACATTCTGTAGCAATTAGGGATACTAGCAAGGATCTGGGTATGTCATATAAGCTGACAGCTTTCCAGGTAGGCGGTCCCTTTTGAGGGTACAGGGTGCAACTTATTTTTTTTTTATATATGTATATATTTCATTTATTACTGATTTGAGTTGAACCAGCATATGCAATAGAGGTTGCTTTGGATTACTTTCACCCAAATCTACACCTTTTTACACCAAGGTAATAATATTGCATTACCTTGCATTAGGGCCATCTTGCACTTAATCTAAATTTATTTTTTTCTTTTAGGACACTTTATTTGATATGGTGTTTTATTTTATAAAAATTAGGGATACCAGCAAAAGTTGGGGTATGTCACATTAGGTGACAGCCTTCCAGGTAGGAGATCCCATTTGAAGGCACAGGGCACACTTTTTTGGGTTATGGGGGGTTGAGATTTTATGATCATAATGTTAAAATGTTGGTATTATTATTATCTGTGCCTATTGATTCTTCAGTGACAAATGGTGCAATCTACTCTGGTTGTTTGATTTTAAAGTTTTTTCTTATTGTTTTTATGGCATTGTTTACTTTTTTGTTAATAACGCACTGTCCTAATATATTTTTTTGTGCGTCATTTGAATAAATAATTGTTAAGCACTAGGGGCCTCACTTAAATGTGATTTGGCCAATTGAATAGGCCTCAACATAAGCACATAGCATATTTTTTACAGAAGTTTTTAGTTAGTGAAGACCTTGATTTTGGATAGAAGTTCACTAACTAAAAACTTCTGTAAAAAAAAATCTGATATGTGCTTATATAGAGCCCTATTCAATTGGCCAAATCGCATTCGAATGAGGCCCCTAGGACTGCTTGAGTAGTCTATCTTTTTTCGTTTGTTTAGAATTACCAAATTGAATACCTCTTAAGATGCACATTAGTTGCAGGCAGTAGTGTAATATAAGCTGCTAGCAATGTACACAAATACACTTTATAGCCAAACCCCATTATCTCACTGTAAGTACAATATGCCTGTTTGAAGACTATTCCCCTCTGGGCGACTCCCAATCCACTGACAATATGTCATTCAAGGGGAGATAAGGGGCTCATACAGCCTTGGGCTTAAGTTAAAAAAAAATCATTGTTTAAATGCTCAGGAAAAGTTTAATACAAGCTTTTTCTTATTAGGTCCCACCTAACTATTCTTTACAGATCCATTTATAAGACACTAGAGTGTTCCTTTAAACACTAAAGTTCTCATGTAAATGTCAAAAGCTACTTTGAATGAACTTTGTTTCTACAAATATAGAGAAAAACAGTTAATATTAATTCTAAATTTACTGCTCATGAAAATAATAAATATCACTCCTTATTCAAAGTATAATCTCAGTTAACCAAAACTCTATGGTTTCTTTCTTGGAACCATCCAAAATATTGGATGTTCCAGAAGTTCACAATAATAATATATAATAGATTGCAAGTATTTGATCAGATATTGAACAGTAGAGAATGTTATGTTTAACCCACTAATATGGATTAGGTATGAATAGTTAGGTATTTTCCGTGTACTGTGATTAGTGGACTCATATAGGAAGTGGATTGCAGTTTGCAGTTTCTGTGTGCTCACATGCATGTGCGTACATTATATTTTTCCGTGGGGCCAAGAAAAACAAAAATACCCAGCATGATTATGTCATTGTAGAGAGTCCAATCAATATAAATAAAGGATAGATAGATAGATAGATAGATAGATAGATAGATAGATAGATAGATAGATAGATTATTTCATATTATCCATTTGTTATGGAGCTCATAATTAAATCTGATCATGTATGACATTTGAAGATAAATGCAGTATTGGAATATCAGGAATTGAAAGATGTTTTAATTTCTCTAGGTTTGCTCATGTTTATGGGGACCCCGGTACCTATGTTTTCCTAGACAATGGTAATAAGGATCGCTCCCTCTTTATCACAGTAAAAGAGAGGAACGTTGAATGTGACCCTGTTGCTTCTGTTATTCAGCCTTCATCCCCATATCAGCTGGTCAGGCATGCCATAATAAAGCAGAACAAACTAAATCTAGCTCCAGACTGGGGAGCAATCTTAGGTAAGTAACACCTGCAAAACATGGTGTATATATATGGCCATCAAACAGCCACCATATATACCAAATAGATGCACATTACCTTATAAACTCAGAAACTAGAACAGAACATTTTGGAGGCCTGACTAAAGGCCCCTGGACAGAAACTCTTTATTTTTCACTTCTTGCCAGACTTCAGAGGGTAAACTTGCACTACTTATCGAATAGTCACTACATCTTGAAGATCAGTCTCCTCGTATAAAGCATAACCATCTTACAGATATCTCTAGTGCCACATCTTACCAACTTTTCCCCACCACTGGTTATTTGGCACAACCAATCCGACTTGTTTCACTATTTCATAACAAGCTTAAATCTCAACTTAGTTTTCCTTTACTCAAATGAATTAGAATTGTATTTTTATTGTAGCCATGTATCGTATGTTATAATAAGCACTACGTAAAAGTAAATAAATATTATTTATCTGTTGTATTTTAGGTGTTCTCTTCCTGCTCTTCATAGTGATGATAATCCTGCTAATCCTAACTGTGGTGCTGAGACCTTCCCTTTATAGTCCAAACCCCATGAAGAACTGGAAACCCAAGTGGAAGAGTCTTGGAGAACAATATATTCCACCAGAATACATACTCACAAAAGATAGGTGCTGAGATTTTCTGTCATGTATCATAACATTTTATGATGATGTTGAATGCTAGAAACCAAGCTGTCACTTACAGTCTCAGACCTCCATTCCATGGCTCACATAAGAAAAGAATGGAGGCCTACATTCAAGTATCAGAGCTATTCTAGGCTCCTGGGAAATAGAAGCCTGTAAAACTTACTGACTACTGGAACTCATTTCTTACAAGCGCCATGGAATAGAGACCTAGGTCACCCTATCAGAACTCCACAAACATAGCTATGTTCATGTACCAATCAACTGATGCTTTAGTTGTGACTGCCACTACATCATTGTTGCACCTGGTTGAAGATGTAGGGGACAACCTTAGGATGAGATGACAGCTTGGTATATGGCAACTAAAAAGTGAACTCTAAACGTGTGTAAGTGAAGTAGCATGAAGTGTTAAGGTAATGTCTGTAGAATGCCATAGCAGCGTTGGTGTAAAGATATATAACGTCATTACGATTCTGACATGTACTAAAATGCTGTATTGGTTAAATATTACCACATGGTATCATGCTTCCAGTATCTTGTACTTCGAAGGCGGATTTTTTTGAACTTCCATACACTTCTCTCTCCATACACTTCTTTGTACGTTTATTTCTACGACTTATTACTGTTCCATTACTGCTCATGATATTAGGTTGCAATATTAGTCATATATCTTATCAGTCTGTGATATTTGAGATGTAAATGTTCTAACTCTATGGTGTGTTTTACCATATTCAGTCTCCAGTTCTATGAAACTCTTGGCTGCCATGGTTCAGGAGAAGTCGTCGATACTGGCAAAAAGGAACTTATCTATGGATCAGGTATACATTTTCTATACAGATTTATTTTTTACAGTAATGTGCACATTATACATTAAAAAGATTATAGAGGGTGGACTGTTTCATATTTTTATTTTGCTGTCAGAAACCAAGCTCTCACCAGTGTAAGCCAACCACATCACAATATCACAGTGTTTGTTTGTTTGCTTATTTGATGCAGCAGTTGTAAATAACTGTGCAGCATTGTAGACCCTGTTAGCTTCACAGTTTAGTTACATTTGTAATTTTTAGGGGGCTACTTGGACTATCCCCTTCTGTATTACAACCATTTTGTGGTGAAGGGACCTCAATGGAGTTGTGGGCTAAACCATGTGGAGTCACCCAGGGTGGGCAGGTCATAGAATGGAAGCCAGACAAATTGCAGACCACTGGAGAAGAAACTGTCAACCCACTCCAGTATCTTTGCCAAGAAAACCTTATGCATAAGCACAACCAGGGATAGATGTGCCTGGCGTGATGTGGTCTATACGGTAACAGAGACTTGGACATGACTGATTAAAAACAACTTGTGCTAGGGTCATAGCTTGGTATCTTGGCAACATTTAATTTTTTCTTGAATCGTATTTTTCTCTTCCCATTATTATGCACATTAGAGAAAGTTGAGTAGAGATATCATCCCGTCCTTTATGCCAAGCACGGGATGATATCTCTACTATGTTTTATTGTAACTTCTTAGTTTTGAAGGAACTCATTTTCTTTTGCCATCTTTGTCTTCATCCCATCTCCTTTTAGACCAGAGGGCCACGGTGCAAGATTTGGAGAATTTCAATGTACGGACATTGTTTGATAAACTTGAGGATCAAAATCTTCATTTAACCTCCCAGCTGGGGAGACACAGGAATGACACACTGTCTTTTTACAAGGCGTTTATCCAACGGATTCAAGTGCTCAAGGTAGGATGTGCATGGAAGAATATCGGCCATATTGTTTGTTGGGGACCAGGTAGTAATTGTTGCAGACACGTGTGCATTAAATAGATAACCTCACCACATATTTTGCAGGACATTTAATGGGATTGTGTATTAGTTTATTAAGCAAATAAGTAAAACATTGAGATTGATTTTACCAATAAGCTTTAATTTAATTTTAACAAGGGAAATTTTACAAAAATTATTTAGAAGGAATCTACATCTTTGCAAAGTGTTGACGTCAAACTCCACCCAATGACTTCCTGTTTCTATCCATGTGATATCCCAAAATGAAGCTGTGCCCGGCACAAATAGGAAACAAAGTCATCTGCTGGCATTGCTCATGCACAGATACAGGAAGTTAATGGGTGGAGCTTGAAGCCAGTTGTGTCCAGACTGTAAACTTCTTTAAAGTAAGATTTTAAAGATTGTTCTGTTCTTAAATTTATGTTAAAACAAGCTTAAATATGTTACTTGTTTTCTTAAAAAGCACAAACTAAGTTAAATTTTTCTAATATCACAGAAGCAGAATGTTATATTTAAATAACCTTTCCTGCAAGTCTCTTACTGAAATTCAATCCACATAAACAGTTTTTCAAGCAGAAAATGTATTAGTGAATAGGCTCCATAAATTGTCAGAACTAAAGACCTCATCTCATTACATTGTTACATTCTGTTTATATTGAAAATGCGATGCAAAAAAGGAATCACTATGCTGAAATACTTAGAGCCCAATTCTATTAGTAGCCCGCAAATGCCTCTAACTCGAAAATTTGGCTGCGGCTGTTTTTTTCTCTGAATGTTTAGATGTATTCTGTTGACTCAAGCCCAATTTACCTCCATAAGCCTAAACTCGTAAAACCTGCCTTTTTAAGTCTGATTTCAGTGGGAGTGATCATGTGATCTGACAATATTTAAGCATAAAAAAACATGGAAGTTGCAAGTAATCTGCAACTGTAAGCTAAGAATTAATTAGTGCTATTTTAGTCCTACAGACAACAGACTGAGCAGTCATTTTGAGCAAACAAGGATATTTCTAACTGAAGAAGCTGCATCAGGATCAGCAAAACGCATTTTAGCAATTACATTTGTCATTATTGTATTATTTATATTTATCCTTTGTTTTACAGATATCATTATTAATTGATATCAGTACATAATAAAGTATTTTTAAAACATTTTTTAGACCATATTAAGCCTCAAGTGGAGTTACTGTGTAATACATTATATACACAGCACTGAAATTGTCAGATCCTCTAGGCTATTCATTGTACCCATCACATTAATAATTTATAGATATACTTTACCACATTATGTTATACTCCATTTTTTATGTATAGTGAATACACTTTAATTCATGTACACTATCAATAAAGAGACTGGGATCTATTTGCCAGAGGTGAAGAAGATTGACATTTCACGTGGAGATTATATTGAATTTGATCTCTATGCATTTGAGGTCTCTCCAGGTGAGAGTCACAAACAGTTGAAAGTAAAAACCACAGCTGTTTTTCTATTGATCTGCACTAGGAGTTTGTGCGCCCTCTCTCGCCCTTCTCTTGTTTTTAAGAATTAATTAGTGCCAATAAATAATATTTGTAGATCCGGCTCACAATCAAGCAATCTAGCACTCTTTAAAATGCATTGGATCATCTGTTTTAGTCCATGTAGATTTCATGATATGTATTAACCCCTTGAGTCCCGGGATCGATATTACTTACAAATAATATTAAACAATTATATTTTATATTGCATATTTGTGGGTTTGAGACTGTTGTGCATTTAATTCTAATGTATTTCCATGCCTTCTCATGCGTTTAGATTTTAGACTTTATTTGTGATCTAGCGCTGTGGGTCTAATAGAATTTCAATTTTGTGTAACTTTATTTAGCGCTCATAAAATTTGAGCTGTGCCTTAACCAATGGAGTTCTAAGGCTGAATTTGCGTCTTTGGCTGGCCCGTAGTGATTGAGGGCGGGGAACTCGTAATTGAATAGCAAGTAGCTAATAGAATATGGGGACATTTTAAGAGCAGTTTTAAGTGTGTACAAATTTACTAATTATGCAATAGAACAGGGCCCAAAGTTGGCTCACAGAAAAACAACTTAGAAAAAACTTAAAATTGGTTTTTTGGTTCTTGTGCAAAACTTAAAATTGGGTGCACAAATGGATGCTATGCCTACTGTGCCATGCATGAATATAGGATATACTGTATATTAGATAATAAAAATTAGTGAATGGTGCAATAATACGCTAGTGGAGATAATATATATTTCCTCAACACCTATCAAATATTATTATTATTACTCTTTATTTATAAACCCCAAGCATTTTCTTTCCTTTTTTATTTTTTTTATATTTATTTATACATTTTGTTACATTACACAAAAAAGAAAAGAAAAAACATATATTCCAAATATACCAATTCTGACACACAGGTCAGCAAAAGTCTATAAAACATGAAAAACAATACAAAACAAACATCACATAAACAAATCATATACCTCCAGCATGAGGAAAGCACTCCGGAGAGAGAAGAGAGGAGAGACATCTTGCTGAGCTCAAACCTTCGCTTGTGAAGAGAATTTTTTTTCCCATAGGGCCAATTTAGCTCCTATCTTAGGGCCTATCTTAATATTACTTACCACATTCTAAGAGGTGAACATACTCCAATCTTGTGTGTTGGTGGTTAAGAAAGAGGTGGAATTAGATCACATATAAAAAACTTGTAAATGAGCTGGGCAGAGAATTAAAAATTTTATTTAAAAGAAATCTGAGCTTCTTGCAAGGTATAAAGATAGAGAATATTTTTTGTGCAAGATATGTCAGAAAGTGTATATAATTTTTGCTTCTGATAATAAATATTTTTGTGTTAAGGAATTGTTACAGGGCCTTGATTTAAATGGTGGTAAAGGATCAGAGTGGAGGGACGTTCAAGTAAGTGGAGAACAGGGAAGTGTGTGCACCTCCACCTCTCACCAGAGTGAAGAATCAGCTGTAAATACCACTCAGGAGTTCCAAGTTCAAGGAGGCCAAGGTACGTTGCTGCAACAAGTTTTCCACGATGACAAGTCATAATCTTTAGTCACACCACTTATGGTTTGCTACCATGTAGGGTCACCCAAGATGGGAAGGTCATAGCAGAGAGGTCAGACAAATCACGCTCCACTGGAGAAAGAACTGGCAAACCATTCCAATATATTTAACCAGAAAACTTTATGGATATGCACAAGCAGAAACTATATGATAAATAATGATTGTGCCTGGTGTGCTGCAGTCCATAGAGTCACAGAGAGTCGGATACGGCTGAACTTAACAACAATAAAAAATACTGGAAGCATTATATCAAAGATGTAAAAAGGCATGATTTAAGCATTATAATAATTTGGTCCAAAAAATAATGTGCTATAGTTTACAAAAACTATGGGGAACTGCTACAGGATTCAAAGACCATGAAGTCTGGGGGAGGGGTCATAAATTCAATGTGCTTAGCTTGAGCCTGATTCTTTTGAATGCACAACTGGTTAAGCACACAAATTTCATTGAACAAAACTTTCAGCTTTGAACTTGTCAGCCCAAGTTTCCTCTAACTGCTTCAGAAAGAAATATGCTTATTAAAATGCATGATAGATAAAGCCAGTGTTTTGCATCTCATTATGGGAGTGAATTTGTAATTTAGTAATGTTATACAACCACACCAGTCTTTCAAAACCTCCCACTAATATAAATAGAAGTTTAATCCACATAGAATAATGATCTTCAAATCAATTAGTCTTGAGGTATTTAAATGATAGTATGCAAGGTGTGGTTGGCATGAGTTGTTTGCATAACACAGCTTTTACATATATATTTCAGAGAAATTGTTAGAGTATTAGTTCTGCTTGATAATTATTCATCATTTTAATTATGAGTAGAGATGTATGGCTCGTTGGTAAACCCTGGGATCTGAAGCACATGACATATACTCCTAATTTATCAGTTCTGGTCCTCCTGTATGGTTTATAAGGATGATCTGTAGATGATCAATGTTGGTGACTATCACAGATAGAATGTAAATTTGTCCATGCTCCCATATTGTGCAGGGCTGTATTTCCTATCTGCAGAATGTAAAATATTTTCCAAAACTTTCTCTTACTCTGTATTACTTTAATAGGAGGAACACTTTTAATATATATTTTTCTCAATTGTAAATCACTAATCGTTCTTGTTGTAAACCTTTAAATCTTGCACTGATATCATCTGAATCGCAGAACAAAAACTCAAATGTGCCTTCAAGTTTGGCCAATCTTGCTGTGAGTGTGAGCTATTATAAATACTCCGTCATCAATGCATTTCACTACTAGAAGGGCCTTCTCAAGTTGTTCAACACATAGTTCTGAATACACCAAAAATAAATAAAATGATGTAATCATGGACAGAGATACTGACAGGGGCCTTCTCTTTTTTTGTTTCTGTAGTGTAAGCACCCCCAGGTTCCCCCATCACAGCCAATAACCACTGCCCCCCTGGATCCCGCTGAATTCACCACTACTCTCCCCTCTTGAGAGTTTCCTATGACTCCCTTCTGGCGTGTCTTCTCGTCTGGGCAGGGAATCCTGAATGAGGTCACGTATATATAATATATATATATGTGTGTGTATATATAATATTATATATATATATATATATATATATATATATATATATATATATATATATATGTTGTTTTTTTTTTGCGTTGTTCAGTTGTTTCTGACTTTTAGTGACCTCATGAATTGTAACATATCAGGACATCTGTATGTCCATGGTCATGCTGATCCACTTGGTATTCATGGCATAGATACTGGAGTGGGTTGCTAGTTCCTTCTCCAGTGGGCCACAACATACACCTCCTGGTATTCCTAGGTGGTCTCCCATCCAAGTACTGACCAGGCCCAACCCCGCATGGCTTCAGGGTGGTCTATATATACATATATGTATTTATAAAACAAATGAGAGGCACTCATCAGAGAACAAACTAACCTTAATAGGTTAGTTCCATGGACATGATAACCCACTCTGTGAGCAGCCTCTTTAGCTCACTTGTATATAGTGTATATATATATATATATATATATATATATATATATATATATATATATATATATATATTTAAAATGAGTTGTCACCGAGGCCCTCCATTGTCTAGCTGCAATACAATATATTTAGCTACTAGCCACACAGTGCTTACTGCAATATTTGCCAGTTTTATTCGCTATTGACTTCTGGTGATTATAATTCTTAAATATTGAATGTATTTAATTAACAGGATCTTACTGGCAGGAAGCAACAGCACTTATGAAAGTTCTGAAAATGCTGTTAATAAAACAGAATTTTGAACAAATGAGTATAAAGAAAGATAAAAATAAAGAGAGAAAGAACCGAACGTCTAAGGAGCCTAACGAGCATGGTCTTCAGAAATCTTGTGGGAAGGAACAGGTAATAGAGGAGTATGTAAAGTATAAATGAAGACTTACTGTATATCTATGTATGTTTAATGTATTCAATTATCTTTTTCTGCAGGAGTTATCTCACAAGAATCCATATACCTGTCTTAGAAATGGAGAGGCACCCTTACTGTCATTTGAAGGTAAAAAATGAATTAAAATAAAGTCAGCAATTTTAGACAGGTTTCCAAATTATGACCATCAGTGATGAATGAGCTTCAGTCAGGTGATCCACATCTGATATTACAAAATATAAATGCAAAATGTTTAAAAGTGAATAAACAAGTAATAAAACTTGCCTAAATATTAGATTTTATAGGTAGATATAAATGTACATGACCTACTCAATTATAGCAGAGCAAATTCCAGTTGTTATATAGCAGGCATAAAAATCCTTGTAGGATCACTGTATGAAAGTAACGTTTTATTAAAGACATCCTACCCATGTAGGCAGTATGCCAAAGAATGAGAATTGAAACAGGAATAGGCATCAAATAACCACTGTGGAAGAAAGCAACATAGGGCAAAACATTGTCTGTATCCAGTTTATTCAAGAACAATAAAAATATTTGATTATTACATAGTTACATAGTTACATAGTATTTAAGGTTGAAAAAAGACTTTCAGTCCATCAAGTTCAACCTTTTAAGATCTCCTTTGATCTGCAATATGCAGATTAACTATTAATTCATTAGTTGTTAATTAATTATTAATCAATTATTTAATGTTTTTTTTTGTTTGTTTGTTTTTTTATTATTATTAATTAGTCCAGAGGAAGGCAAATAGAAAAAAAAAAAAAAACACAAGCGAGACTTAGCCAATTGTCTAAAGGGGAAATGTTAAAAATTTGGATCATTACTGTCTCTCTAATTATCCTTGATAACCCTGAATTCCCTTTTTAATTAGAAATAAATCTAGTCCCCTTTTAAAGTTATCTATCGAATCCGCTGTCACCACCTCCTCTGGTAGAGAATTCCACAGATTAACCACCCTTACTGTGAAGAACCCTTTTCTTTCTTTGAGGTGGAATCTTTTTACTTCTAACCTCAAGGGATGTCCTCTTGTCAGTTGAAAACCTCTTGGCACAAAAAACTCCCCCGACAAATCTTTATACTGACCCTGGATGTATTTATATAAGGGAATCATATCTCCTCTTAGACGCCTTTTTTCTAGAGAAAATAAGTTTAATTTGGTTAGTCTTTCTTCATAACTTAGCCCCTCCATTCCCCTTATTAGTTTGGTTGCCCTTCTCTGTAACTTTTCCAGCTCTAAAATGTCCTTTTTATGAAGTGGTGCCCAAAATTGTACTCCATATTCCAAATGAGGGCGTACTAGAGATTTGTATAGTGGCAGAATTATATTTGCTTCCCTGGCTTCTATACCCTTCTTAATACATGCTAATATTTTATTTGCCTTTGCAGCTGCTGCTTGGCTTTGAGCACTGTTACCTAGGTGGTTGTCCACAAGCACTCCCAAATCCCTTTCAATATCTGATACACCTAGATTTGCTCCATTAAGATGATAAATTGCATGGCAATTTTTCCTTCCCAGATGCATAACCTTACATTTATTCGTATTAAATCTCATCTACCATTTAGATGCCCATTCCTCAATTTTATGTAAATCCCCTTGGAGGGAAAGCACATCATTTTCTGATTTAATTACCTTGCACAACTTTGTGTCATCAGCGAAAATGGAGACCCCACACTCCAATCCTACCTCTAAGTCATTAATAAATATGTTAAAAAGGAGAGGACCTAATACTGAACCCTGAGGAACCCCACTTACCACATTAGTCCAATCGGGGTATGTTCCATTTACAACAACCCTTTGCTTCCTGTCTTTTAGCCAGCTCTCAATCCATGAGCAGATATTTACTGCAATTCCTGTATCCCTTAGCTTGCCCAATAGTCTCCCATGTGGCACTGTATCAAAAGCCTGTGCAAAATCCAAAAAGACTACATCCACTGAGTTGCCTTGATCCAGGTTCCTACTAACCTCCTCATAGAAACTAATTAGATTTGTTTGACATGACCTATCCCTCATAAACCCATGTTGACTCCTACTTATAATCCAGTTCAAATAGACATATTCTTGTATATTATCCCTTATTAACCCTTCTAAAAGCTTCCCCACTACAGAAGTGAGGCTCACTGGTCTATAATTCCCCGGATTTGCTCTTGCTCCCTTTTTAAATATAGGTATCACATCAGCTTTTCTCCAGTCATCTGGTAGAGACCCTGTGTTGAGTGAATCTTGAAAAATTAAATATAATGGTTTGGCTATTACAGAACCCAGTTCCCTTATTACCCTTGGATGTATTCCATCAGGACCCGGGGCTTTATTAACATTTATTTTTTCCAACCTCTTTTGGATTACTTCCCATGTTAACCAATTATTTGGCAAAGGTAGTGTAGCCCCATTATGTCGCAGTGTCCCAACCACTGGTACCTCCCTTGTGTATACCGAAGAAAAGAACCTATTTAGCTCATCTGCCTTTTCCTGGTCACTAATTTTCAGACAGCCTGTTTCACATTGTAATGTTCCTATAGCTTCCTTCCTCGCCTTCTTCCCATTAATATACTTAAAAAATATTTTAGGGTTAGTCTTACTCTCTTTTGCAATAAATTTTTCATTTTCTATTTTAGCCAGTCTAATCGCGCTTTTGCAAGCCTTGTTGATTTCCTTGTATTCCCGTAAAGCAGTCTCTGTCCCCTCTTGTTTGTATAATTTAAATGCCTGTTTTTTACTCCGTATCTTGATCTTTAAATCATTGTTAAGCCACATGGGTTGTGATTTACTCCTTTTACTTTTATTCCCACACGGTAAATGCTGATGTGTATGTATATTTAGTAAGGATTTAAATGTTGTCCATTTATGTTCAGTGTTTTTACCTATCAGTTCTCTGTCCCAGTCTATACTTTGTATTGCTGCCCTTAGACCGTTAAAATCTGCACTTTTAAAATTAAGAGTTTTTGTTGGCCCCTTAAAATTTGTTTTTTTTAATTCAATCTCAAATGAGACTGTGATGTGATCACTGTTTTGCAAAGGTTGCCCTATTTCAACATTTGATACAATATCAATATTATTTGTAATGAGTAAATCTAAGATAGCTTCATTTCTAGTAGGCTCCTGTATAACCTGTGCCAGATAATGATCCCTGAGTGTACTCAAGAACCTGCTCCCCTTAGCTGAACTGCTGGTCTCATTTATCCAGTTTCTTTCAGGGTAATTAAAATCTCCCATTATTAGAACTTGCCCGTGCTTAGCTGCATTTCCAATCTGTAACAATAATTGTATTTCCTCACTTTCAGCTATATTTGGGGGTTTATAGCATACTCCTACTAATATTCTTTTGGAATTTGCTGCTCCGCTATTTAACTCTACCCACAAACATTCAACTTTATCACTCAGTCCACCATAAATATCTTCTCTGACTATAGCCTTAAATTCAGGCTTAACATACAGACAAATCCCTCCTCCTCGTTTACCATTGCCTCTATCTTTCCTAAATAGGTTATAACCATCCAGATTAACAGTCCAGTCTTGAGATTCATCCCACCACGTTTCGGTAATGCCTATTAAATCTCATTTTTTTATCAATTGCTAATAATTCTAACTCTCCCATTTTTCCTGGCAAGCTTCTGGCATTAGCAAGCATACACCTTATGTTATGAGTCTGTAGTTCTGAAGTGCCTGCCACTGAACTTGAATTACTTAGTACTACCTCCATATTGACTATACTACCCCTCCCCCATCTCCTCCCCTATGAGTTTTAAATTCATCCCTTATACCCTCTACACTTTCTACCCCATTACTTATATCTAGTCCCTCCCCCCCACCTACTAGTTTAAAAACTCCTCCAGCCTTTCTACCATCCTATCCCCTAGTACAAAAGCTCCCTCATCATTAAGGTGCAATCCATCCCTACTGTAGAGATTGTACCGAAGTGAGAAGTCAGCCCAGTGCTCTAAAAAGCCAAACCCCTCCTTAGTGCACCACATCTTTAGCCACGCATTAACCTTTCCTAATCTCCTTCTGCCTCCCTGGGCTAGCACGTGGCACTGGTAGTATCTCAGAAAATACTACCTTGGAGGTCCTTGCCTTCAGCTTATTACCTAGTTCTCTAAAATCATTCTTTAGGACACTCCATCTTCCACTAACTTTGTCATTGGTACCAATATGTACCAAGACCGCCGGTTCATTTCCAGCCCCTCCCAATAATTTGTCTACTCGATCCACAACATGACGAACCCGAGCACCCGGGAGACAGCAAACTGTTCGATTGCTGGGATCTGGGTGACAAATCACCCTGTCTACCTTCCTAATAATAGAGTCCTCTACAACCAAAACCTGTCTGTTCTGCCTATTCTGCCCTCCCTCTTCGCCCGGCTGTTAGAGGGAACAGCTCTATCTGGCATTGCCATTCCTGAATGGACATCGCCAACAGTTTCACTCAATCTGGCAAATCTGTTGTTGTTTGCCAACTCAGAACTAGCCTGCCTCCTCCTGTTCCCCCTGCTTCCCCTTGTAACTGTAACCCAGCTGCCTCCTTGGACATCCTCACTAGCCCCAGCTCCACCCTCCATGCTAGGCCCAGCTAAACTGTGCTCAGTGAGCACCAACCCCCTTTCCAGTGGAGCAATATCACTAAGTGCTGCAATTCTCCTCTCCAGATCTCCAATTTGAGCTTCCAGAGAGGCAACATGCTCACACCTCTCACAGAGGTATGGACCCTGGATCATCTGTTCCAGTATTGCATACATATGACAGGATGTACACTGAATAAGGTTGCCACTGGACTGACTCATAATTATTATTATTGTCTATGAAATTTCAGTGGGAAAATAAAGAATATAAAATAATATATTTATATAAAGTTTTCCTCCTTTGCACTATAAATCTGCCCTCCCTTTTCTATGAAGGCCTTCCTTTTATTTAAACTCCTAGGCTTTTACTAGAATTGCACTGGATACTGAAAATGTTCGCAAGCTCACAAGTTCCCCTTCTCCGGTTTCTATTAACTTCTGCCTTCTCGCCTGGGCACAATTAGTGCACTCTGCAATTTATCAGCCTTTACTTGTAAGGTAAATCCACTTGTAAACAGGCCCCAAACCAGCTCACAAATCCTTTATCCTAGTTTAACAGTCAAGCCACACCCCTCTCACCTGGGCACACTTAGTGCACTCTGCAATTTATCAGCCTTTACTGGTAAGGTAAATCCACTTGTAAACAGGCCCCAAACCAGCTCACAAACCTTTTATACAAGTTTAACAGTCAAGCCACACCCCTCTCACCTGGGCACAATTAGTGCACTCTGCAGTTTATCAGCCTTTACTTTTTAAGGTAAATCCACTTGTAAACAGACCCCAAACCAGCTCACAAACCTTTTATACAAGTTTAACAGTCAAGCCACACCCCTCTCACCTGGGCACAATTAGTGCACTCTGCAGTTTATCAGCCTTTACTTTTTAAGGTAAATCCACTTGTAAACATTATGGTAGTCATTTAATAAATAATTGAGTGGGATTTTCTTAAATGATACTCAAACTGCGTTTTCGTTCGAATCGCTGGAGCTTTGAACACATGAAATGTATTTTTCTTCTTGAAAAGACTTTTCAGACCATCCTGGAAATCTTTCCTTTTTTTTTACAGGATTGAATTTACATCCACTGTTATTTATGACAAGTCTCTATAGGGAAGAAAACCTGAAAATGCTGATGACAGCGAGTCCTCTCGCACGAACTCTGGAGGAGATTAAAGATGCTCTTAAGGCACAGGCTGAGCAAGGTAAAATAATGTTCTACCTCAAGTAAAATATTAAAATGCTGTTTTCTCAAAAGGGATAAGAATTATTGACAACTGATTGGTCTCATTTTTCTTGAGGAAGTTACCTGCAGAAAAATATGTTGCATAAAATTGTTAAAGGCACTTTGGTCTGCTTGTTTTCTCTTTAATCAGGAATGAGTGTAGCAAAGCAAACATAAAAATGTTTGAAACCTACAATGAGCTTGTCCCACACACTGTGCCTTAGGGAGTGCTGCAACAACTCACTGACGAGGCCCAACAGGCCGAAATGTACGACTGCTATTTCTCCTGCTCAGGGTTTATTTGCCTGGTATTTCGGCGCTGCATAACTCTATTGGATGAGATCACACTGATATACTACAGGATATATTAAGTGAGATAAGAAGCTGATCTCTGAGTAGGTGACAAAGCCTTTAGGACAAACTTTCTTAGGTGTTGTTCACTCTCAGATTGAGCACCTCTGACTATCTTTTGGCCACATGGCAGCAAACCATGTTGACAACGCAGGTTGATACCTGTTCCTGTCACTTATCAGCTACAGCCATAAAAGCTCCCTGCATGGTCGGCTTTAATGCATAAGTGGCTAAAATTAATTAATTAAATCTTAAAATGATTTCATGTCCGTGATTACACAGCTGTTATTGTTGCATGTCCTTGCTGGTGTTTACTTTTTTGATATTCCGAAAACATTATTCCTTTTAGTTCTTCAAAATACAGCCCTTTATCCGACAAGATTTTGAATAAAAAAATCTGTTCTGTGCATTTTCTTTAGAGAAATCAGTAATGGAGAGCGCAACACCAGTGACAGAGAGCGCAACACCAGTGAAGAGTGGTGTCCTTGTTCCCACGGATATGAGCAAGCTCTCGCCCCGGCAGTTCACAGTTTACCGCTTTGGCTGTGCCATTTTGCGTCTCTTATGTCTTCACTGCATTAAGATGCCGTTGGAGCTTTTAATGGCAGAGGAAATCCCTAAATATTGTCCTCGACAAGACAGTGACAATATGCGACTGCGAGATTCTTATTATGATACAGAAAACAATGTATTGTTCATACCATCGACTTCCCTGGAACATGTTGGAGGCATGATCACGGTTATTATACATGCAGTTGCTCAAATCAAAACAGGTATAATCTGAATTATATGTTTCACTCTAGGTTGAAATGTTGAGGCTAATTCTGTTGGTTACTTTCTTAGGTAAATGTGTCCCTCTAAAGTGCAAGCCTTCCATTGCTCATAATGAAAGCACTGGCAATTTTAGATGCCACATCCTTATTGTGTAGACAGAAACTTACTATGTGTGCGAAATTGTCTCATATCTCAAGAAGGTGATGAACAGAAACCAAAATGTTATATGTATCTACAGCAGCTTAATTGCATAAAAAATAGAGTCTGCATGTAGACTATTTCACATTACAGTTCTTCAAAAGTACATATAACATATAACTACAGTGGCCCATTAATCATATACATTGCTCAGCAAGGAGGCATCTAACAGCTAGCTAGAACCAGAGAATAGCCTTCTACATGTTGTTGTTAAATCTTTCGGTCGTGTCAAACTCTCTGTGACCTCATGGACCACAACACACCAGAAACATCTTTATGTCCATGGTCATGCTGATCCACTTGGCTTTCATGGCAGAGATACTTGAGTGGGTTGCCAGTTCCTTCTCTAGTGTGCCACAGCACACAGCTCCTGGTATTCCTAGGTAATCTTCCAACTAAGTACTGACCAGACCCAACCCTGCTTGGATTCAGGGAAGTGTGACCTCTTGGGTCCCCGACTGTAATCAAACCCAGGTCACAGTGGTGGAAGCACAGAATACTAACCACTGGACCACCAGGGAACCCAGGCTCCTATATAGCCCAGTTAAAAGACAAAATTAACTATATTAGTAATATGAAGCTGCTTTGTTGTAGATTGGGTGATTCTATGGATAAATACCTTACAGGGTGGTCTTGTTGTCTATGGTGAAAGTTCTATTGTTGAAAGCACAGAAGTGCTTATTGTGAAGAATAATTATTATAGTGTGCTTAGAATGAAGCAGTTTAACAATAGTTTCTGTTTTGTTAGGTATTTGAATTCTATTTTGGAAAATAATAAAATATGTTGGATAAAAATGAATAGATGAAAATAAAAGTGATAAGAGTAGTAGACGTAGATGATAATAGGATAACATAATGAAGGTTTATTGTGAAATAGAATACATTATTTTTATTCATAAGTTGAACTGCTCCGGTTTCTCTTATTTTATGACTAAATTCAGGGAACTCATGGAACAGCAAAGGCATGTGGGAGGAGGAACTTTCACACGTATATGAAGTTATTGAAAAAACAGATTGGTCTACTTATGTGTCTTATCCATACTCAAAAAAAAGAACAGGGCAGGTTTAGTTTAAATAAATAAATTATAAGTGAAAGGCTCTAAATGTTTACTAAAGACAATTAGCTTTTTTCAAGGCTATTCTACTAGAATCATTTTCTTCTTGGGCAGCCAGAGCTGAAGAATCTGCAGAAACGATTTGTGAGGCTGCTACCTGGTCATCACTTTGTTAAACATTATAACCTGGATGTGGCGGCTTCCTCGTGGCAAGCCATGTTTGGGAGAAATATCCTTCAGTCTGGGATCTCTATATCTAAATAAAGATGTATTTATTTTCGAATGATTAAGTCAGATGGTTTCCTTCCCCTCCTGAGCTTGGTTATTACTCAGTAGCTTATGCTGCATTTGACAATCCAAATATATAGAAAAGTAAAAACAAACAAGCAGTCATTTTCTTTTTTTGGGATATGTCTATGGCAGCATTACATTCCCTCACTTGATGGCTTTGTAGAAGACTGTTGTGTTGGGTGTGAGGGTAGTCTTTACAGGGTTTGTTTGCTTTTGCTGACCTATCATGTGTAATCGGGCAGAGCTACCAAATAGTTACAGCTGCCATAGACGTATCCAGGAAAATAAAATGACTACTTATATTAAGATTGAAAACTCACAAACAATCTACTGTATATGTGTGTTTTATATATATATATATATATATATCACATATTATAAATGTCAAACTGCAAATCGTCGTCACGCTTTGCGAGCTCGAAACGAGGGGCCACATTTGCGGAAGGTGGAGGCTCTAACATCGGCTGCAATGAGCACACAAAAAACACATAAAAAGCTTACCCACAGCAAGGGGGGCACCCAGGACCTCTGCAAGTTAAGTTACACTTCCATTTAAGTCCAAAGAGAGAAAAAATGGCCGCAGAAATTAACAGCACCAAGCACGTACGGCTTTTCAAAAAAGCCGTACGAGGTAAAGATACACTTTTACTAAGGACGGAAAATCATACACACCAGCGTAACACATACACATTCGGGCCCGCACCACATTTACACTACACACTGCACACATTGCACTTACACCTCAGCTCCAGAACCGTGCAAAACTACAGTGGATGCTGCAAGAACATAGAAACAGATTGTCAGCTCTTCAGCACAATGCTTCCTGCATATATTACTTAGGAATAGGTAAAGTATATTAATTTATTAATTTATTCATTATTTATTTGGCATACAACAAGACATACTGTATACACAAAAAAGCCCCTCTAATAACAAAAAAAAAAAAAAAAAAACAGCCGCGCATTGAGCTCCAAAGGCACTCATCGCGAGGCATGCCATGAGCGCCAAAGGTGCTCAGCGCAAGCCTCGCAATGAGTGCCGAAGGTCCTCATGCTAAAAAATGGATAAAACAACATTACCTGCATTACGATTTCATGCCCATAATTTTTTGACGGGCAATTCGCTAGTATGTATATATATATAAATATATACACACTTTCACATTTATAGCTTTATGTTCCTATTTTCCACCAAATAATATAATTGTGAAACATTTGAGCCTAAATCTCTTCTCTTTCTTAGAGCTTAATAAAGTAACAGGTAATGGTGAATTCCAGAAATGTATTAATCATGGCATTGAGACAATAGCTGCTGCTTTCTTCCACTCCTGGACTAAAGAGAAAAATTGCAATCAGGCACCGAAACCCAATGCTGTGAGTAAATCTATATCTGTGAACTTAAGTGAAGAATAACGCACATAGGTATTTCAAAGCATTTCTTATTTTAATTAAGTTTAAATTTTTTGCAACAGGAAGATGAAATGTATCAGTTTCCTCTAGAACATACCACTTTTGGGGATCTTCTGTCTCTCCACTGGTCACCTAATCCTTGGCACAAATTAAAAAGGTAAATACAAATATACAACATTGTTATGGATGTCTGGCACCTGAATTACTTTACTAGTAACCAAATAGTTCCGGTTTGGGGAGAAAGTATAAAAAAAACCCTCTGAAAGGCAGCACCATTGTAGTGTTGATTGATCATCTCCATGATGAATATCAGTTTAGAAGTCTCCACAGAAAGTCATTTTGCAATGTCATCTTACTTGAAAATAGAGGCACAATGTTTCATATTTTGAAATTAATTTATTTCAAAGCCTTAATTTTTGTTCACATATATGTTAATGATTGCTGGAGCCATCTAGCTTCCTATTCCGTTTCAGTCTTTAGATTATTGTGCTATTGCAATTAGAGCAATATTAAATACCTAACTCACACTAGGAACCCTAAAAGTATGTAATGCTGAAAAAAATCAAATTGAACTTTACTGATTAGCAACCAGCATGAGTTATATTAGAACATTGTATTAATCCTACCAAAATCTGACAGAATACTGACATTACAAACATAGGTCTTCATTCCATGGCTCTTGTAAAGACCCCCCACCCCCAACCCTGCTACGAGTCAGTACGTTTTTGTGGGCTTCTATTTTCAAGGAGCCATAAAAAAGCTCCAGTACTTTTTCAAAATACTCACAGTATCGGGTAAGCCTTTCTTTTCTAATGGGTTATCTTTTGGAGCACATAAAAGCCAAGTCTTTTCTTTTGCATTTTCACAGTAGCTGCAGAGGTAGAATTACTATGTAGCTGTTTGTTATTATGAATTCCATTTACAGATTACATCCACCAAGCTATAACACTGCAATTATCCAGGATATGTCTGCCAATCTATCTGCACATTTTATTTTCAGCTGGGACTTTTATAAAGGTTTGATGGTACAGAGTGAAGATGAGAGCAAACTGGAAATTGACAAAGGCCTTTCAAAGTACCAGCCAAGACAAGAAGATTCGAATTGCACTGTTCTCCAGGTTTGTTGACGAAAACTAAATATCATCTATAATCTCAGAAAATAATGTATTCCTTATGTAAATTGGCACTATCACTTCCAGGGCCGGATTGCTTATTAGGCAAACACAGCAGCTGCCAAGGTTTGCTTTCCTGTGAAGGGCTCCTCATTTCACACTCCGAAATGTTCCTTGGCTAAAAAAATAATTTCTGCAGATCACAGACTGAAACTAGAGAGTTAGATAAGGGAGAAAGAAAGGGCATAGAAATTGGCGAGTACTAGAGGGAAACATATATGCATGTGTTTTCGTACAAAGTATTGAAAGCTTAAAGTGTGTGAAGGATATTCACCAATGTGCACGTATGGTGCTAAGTAATGTAAATCCAGCCCTGACCAATGCTCCATTCCAAGTAAAATAAATTCACTTTTACTCAATATCCTCATTCCCACATTTATTTCTCTAACTCCCTTTCAATATATATCTGGTTCCATTTTTGTCTCTATATCTCTCCTCACTCTTCACTCACTACCCCATCCTTATTCTCTCTTCCTTTTATTATTTTTTTGTCACATTGATTCCTTTTTCCAGAAATCCTCCCCCCCCCCCTTTCTGTCTCTCAAAACTTTTAGACTATTACTTTTATATACAACTTTTAACTAGGTTATTTTCCAATATTTACATGGAATTAAATTGCACAGAGCATTTTGTAGTAGTTTGATCTAATTAGCAGACAGCTATTACTCATACATCTATATTACAGCTCATTGGCTAACAGGGTAAGCCCCCAGAGAGCAGGTAAAAATCTGAAAATATATTTTTGTGCTCTGAGAGCATCATTTGGAAAGAAAAAGTCACACTATTACACATTTATGAATATAATTTTTTAGATGCAAAAAAGAAAAAAAGATGTTCTTTTAAAGTTATGACTGTGAGATTCCATTTAATTTATCTCAACATGATTTCTTATAAAGTAAAAATTAAGATGTCATTTTTAAAAATATTTCACAACAGGAAGAAAAGTTGGATCTCCTCAATGAGAAATTTTATCAGCTGGCGATGCAATCATTAGAGAGTAAGAAGGAAGTTCTGACATTATCCCATAAAAGTATGGAGAACAAAGAGTCACATGAGGTAAGAGTCATATATACCTATGGTTACCACAAGGTCTGATATAGCTCTATGGCCTACATCAAATTTGTGTGATACATTTACAGTCTTGTGTCTTCAGTTCAATTAATCCTCTTTGACGAGGCCCATTAAAGGCCGAAACATACATCTGGGGTTTGCTGTTTCTCCTGTTCAAGGTAGAATTGCCTGGTATTCCGGGGCTGGATCACTCTATTTCATGAGACCAGACTGATATACTACAGGATATTTCCTGTAAAAGGCTGCTCTCAGAGTGGGTTATTATGTCCACAGAACTAACCTATTAATGTTAGTTCATTCTCTCATTGAGCACCTCTGCTTTGGTTTTATGTTACATTTACAGTCTTATCTAAAATAATCTCATAAATAAGATCTAGTGTGGATAATGTAAATATTTTTGAGAAAGAAAATACAAACAAAATATATTAAACCTTTGCATTTTGTTTCATAGTAAATACATTGTATTTTTTTTTAATTTCTTACTTTATCAGAAAAATGTCCTGATCAACACGTTTAGTTCTCCAAAAGAACATACCATAAATATAGGAATTCAGTTGTCCAAATATCTTGATAAACCTATGGACATTAGGATTTGTTCCAGAAAAAACTATAATTATACATATGTTATCTTTTCCAACAGTTTGATGGGTGGGCCAAGAAGAAAGACATGGGCGTACTCCTTGAAATCCAGAGACGCTGCACTGCCCAGAGGATCATCTGTACAGAGAGGAATCTTCCTTATCTCAGCCAACCTGACACTTCCAAATTAGATGCTCAGACCCAACTTGGAAACCAGAATCCAGAAGCATTGTATGTCTGACTTTAAAGCACAGAAAATAATGATCTGAATACAAAGCTTGATCAGAAAATGATTGCTATGAGAGGGACACAAGTTGCTGTATCAGTTACACTTTCAATGATAAACCCCTCATTAATTTATCAGCAGCCATTTATCCAGAGACCATAGCCTCAATTCCATGGCTCTTGGAAATATTGAGCTTCTATAATTCAGGAGCCATAGAATAGCTTCGGCACTTAGCTTTTCAAAACTCTCATAGTTGCAGATCAGCCTTCCTTTTACAGGAGCCATGGAATAGAGGACTTTTTTCTTTTCTAATGGGAGCCTTGGTATGGAGGCCACGGTTCTTCTCCTATAAAGCCATGGAATGGAGGCCTTGGTTCTTTTCTTATGAAGACATGGAATGGAGGCCACAGTTCTTCACTTGTGGAAGCCATGGAATGGAGGCTTCGGGTCTTCACTTATGAAGACACGGAACGGAGGCCTTGTTTCTTCACTTGTGGAAGCCATGGAATGGAGGCCTTGGTTCTTCATTTGTAAAAGCGATGGAATGGAGGCCTCTGTTCTTTTCTTATGGAAGCCATGGAATGGAGGCCTCAGTTATTGTCTTATGGGAGACATAAAATAGGCCCATGTTAGTGTTGGGAACCAAAATCTTCCAATCCCAACTAGCCTAGTTAGAGTTTACATATACATATCAGTCATGTGCAAACTGATCAATATGGCTGCTGAAATTGAATCATTTGAACATTAGAGACTCTGAAAAATTGTATTTTTGAATTTCCAATAGCTAGCCTATTAACTTCACAGTACTGTTAATGCCCAGGTGATTATAAATACATAACTAAATAACAAAGCACGTAATTGCAGCTATTAATCCTTCATTTAAAGGCACATGTACCAATTTTTATCTCTCACCTTTTTCTTCTTTAGCAAATAGAAATGAGATGTAATATATTGTTTTTGCTGCAATTTTAATCCCAATGTTTATAAAAACATTAACGATAAACCGGCAAATCAAAAATACTTTTATTTTGAAGCTTGCCTGGTTTGGAACTTGATGCTTGTTGATAAGTAATGTTGATTGTACTAGATTATAGAGGAATGATAAAGACATAACGATAAACAGTGTAAGCTGAACATTTTATCCTTACCACACTCCTTTAAACTCACTGTATTTATTATGATTTCATCCAGACTCACTGTATATTATACAATAAATATATTAACTATACAAGTCAGATTTTCCATGGCTGATGTTAATTTCCAGGCTACAATGTTAATAATCTATTTACACTTTTACTATTGTTTTATAAACATATATATATATATATATTTGTGGCCCATTGAGATCAGAGATTGCTATGGGTTTGTTATATGGATGTGGTTAGTATTCAAATGCCTATTCCATTATATGACTTCTATGGAAAAAATATTTATAAAATGCAGGTGTATAGCAAATATTATTCAATAAACTTGTTTGTGTATCTTGCAGTGAATAATGAAAAGTCACAACTCCATATATATACAGTATCTCACAAAAGTGAGTACACCTTTCACATTTTTGTAAATATTTCATTCTATCTGTTCATGTGACAACACTGAAGAAATGACACTCTGCTACAATGTAAAGTAGTAGGTGTACAGCCTGTATAACAGTGTAAATTTACTGTCCCCTAAAACTAACTCAACACACAGCCATTAATGTCTAAACTGTTGGCAACAAAAGTGAGTACACCCCTAAGTGGAAATGTCCAAATTGGGCCCAAAGTGTCAATATTTTGTGTGGCCACCATTATTTTCCAGCACTGCCTTAACCCTCATGGGCATGGAGTTCACCAGAGCTTCACAGGTTGCCACTGGAGTCCTCTTCCACTCCTCCATGATGACATCACAGCGCTGGTGGATGTTAGAGACCTTGCACTCCCCCAACTTCTGTTTAAGGATGCCCCACATATGCTCAATAGGGTTGAGGTCTGGTGACATGCTTGGCCAGTCCATCATCTTTACCTTTAGCTTCTTTAGCAAGGCAGTGGTTGTCTTGGAGGAGTTTTTGGGGTTGTTATCATGTTGGAATACTGCCCAGCGGCCTAGTCTCCGAAGGGAGGGGTTAATGCTCTGCTTCAGTATGTCACAGTACATGTTGGCATTCATGGTTCCCTCAGCTGTATCGCGAGGACGACTTCACTGCACGACCCCCAGCTGCAATGAGCGCCGTAGGTGCTCAATGCAGGTCTCACGATGAGCGCCGTAGGCTCGCATCACCCCCAGCCTGGTCATCACCTGGTTACTGCCAGTAGGGCTGGCATCACCATCACGAACCATGCACCTGGATGCAACCCTGCCAGCAGCGCCGCACTCACCTCCGACCTATATCATGCTGTCATTTTTGACAGGCAAGTCGCTAGTATATATATATATATATATATTGTGACCGTTTGCCCCCTAGAGGATGGTGCCAAGTAAAGTGGAGTAAAGAGTTCTTGACAGGAGTGACGGAGTTAAACTTCTGAAGAACTCCTAATGCAGGTGCGACTTCCCTTTAAAGCCTGAAAAGCAGACATGGAGAGAGGGGAGGGGGCTGCTTAGACTCTGGCCAGGTTGTGTGCTGCTGCCAGATCCAGCCACAAAGTGGAGCTTGAAGCTGGTCCGTTGTGGATCTACAGTTTGACCTTTGGGAAGCAAACCGGAAAGAGATCACTTTTGGTTTACTGTGGCTGCGAGTTTTGGACAACAGTAAGAAGAGTGTGCTGTTTGCAGTGACTGAACGAATAGAGCTGAAAGAGACTACAGACTCAGGAGGTGAAAGCACAAAGGTACCAAGTAAGTGAAGGGAATATTGAGGATCCCCAGGCAGAGTTGCCTTAAAGGCCTAGGCAAGTGTGGAGCTGACAGAGGCCCTGTATGAAGGTACCAGACTGATTATGCCCCAGGGAAGATGCTGAGTGTTTAACCGGTTCATAGGCAGTAAGTTTATACTGCAAAGTCAAAGGGTCCCTGGGGTGAATCATACGGGAGAGACGGGCGGGCCCTATGCTTCATCCGCGGCTACTTATTTAGAAACGTGGAAAAGACTTCCGATATACAAGAGAGGATTTGTATCCTGGCCACAAGGTGGCAATATAACCATAATCAGAGACTATTTGTGTCCTGGCCACAAGGTGGCAATCTATCAATAATCAGAGACTATTTGTATCCTGGCCACAAGGTGGCAATTGCTAATTTATAAGAGACTGTCTTACTCCTTGCCACTAGGTGGAGCTGTTTCCATGAAATTACTCCTTTCCGAGTACAAAAGAGTTGGAGCTCTGTCCTGAAGACACCGTGGTGTAGAGTTTTGTCCCTGTTGCAGATAAGCTGCACAGGTATAGTCAGGGTGTTCCTGTGTCACAGTCAGTGCGTTTATGTAGATGTTTATTTTTCATTATTTAAGCAGAGTTAATGCTGCAGTTTGTTTTTCTTATTTCATAATAAACCAATTTGCCGCATTACCAGAAAGTATCCGTTTCTATCTCAAGAAACCACAGCTATACACGGCCATCCCGGTCACAATATATATATATATATATATATATATATATATATATATATATATATATATATATATATATATATATATATATATATATATATATATATTTATATATATATATATATATATATATATATATATATATATATATATATACACACATGTACATGGTTGGAGTCATTGAAAAAAGCCAACAAATAAAACTATTTTTTCACCTTTCCCTGCTAATTAATCCAGGATGCTGCCAGCACCGCAGCAGTGAGCTCCTAACTTGAATGGGCCCTGGTGCTTTGCATGTGCTGCACCAGCAGTGAAGCTATCTCTATGTTTCTTGGTAGCAATATTTTTTCCTAGAAAATGAGCAAAGCAGATACGCTGTTACTGAAGTAATTATTTGGTAGTCTACATTAAAATTCTACCAGTATCTTTTTCATACTATAAAAAGTGAAAGCATTATGAGGAGTGATAAAGAAGATATGAAGCCAGGTCCATATTATATTCACGCACTATATGATTTATTTTTCAATGAAGTTGTTGACTTGCTAGTGTTGACACATGCACCATAAAAACTCAGATAAGAATGGAATTCAGACAAATATAAACTTGGTCAACTCAGGTGTATATAGAGAGTCCACAAACAACATTCAGAACTTGTTCAAACAAGAACTGCACAACCAGCATATGTTGTTTTGGCTGTTTTGACGGCATATTGTAAAGTGGTTTCATCTGATCCTTTCAAAATAAATATTATAGTGTCATAAAGTGATTTTTTTTAGAATTGTGTCACTTTTATTGGCTTAAAATTCTACAGTAAACATGATTTATTCTGTCCTCTGGACCAGGGTTCACCTGAATTTGTTTGATGGATTAAAGTCTTCTACAGAACAAGAAAATAAAGCTAAATTACCATGGTCTGAGTCTGCAGCCAGGGAAAAGGCAGACACTAGTCCATGACAGACAGACAGATAGATAGATAGATAGATAGATAGATAGATAGATAGATAGATAGATAGATAGATAGATTAGTTAAAATAATTACTTAAGAAGGCAAACTGTCTGGTGAGGTTTTGAAAGTGGTCCAGGAAAGAAGGAAAGCAAAAGGTAGTGGAGATAGGAAAATTTCAGATGATAGCAAGAAGAGACAATGAAACATGCTATAACGAGTGATGTTAAAAGATAGAAGATAGCAGAATGGGAAAGTCAGGAGTTCCCTTCAAGAAAATTGGGGATCTCAAGAAAACCTTTCTTGCCGAATTGGGTGTGATAAAATGTAAAAAGGGTAGGGACAAAATATCTATACAGAAAGCATTTTAACAGCAGTGATGACCTCAATTGTTTGTCCAATGAGCTGGAGCCAGACATCTTGGAGAGCGAAGTGAGATGGGCCCTAGGATGTCTTGCTAATAATAAAGGCTGCAGGAGTTGACGCAATGCCAGCTGAACTATTAAAAATCATACAAGAAGTGTTGCCAATAGACCAGAAAAGGTTAGTCTATATCCCAATTTAAAAAAAGGCAGTGTCAAAGAGTGCTCCAATTATCAAACAATTGATTTTATTTTACATACAAGCAAGGTAATGCTTAAGATCCTACAAGCCCACAAGAGATCAAATTGCCAATGTCCACTGGATAATAGAGAAAGCAAGAGAGTTGCAAAAAGCACTTACTTCTGCATCATAGACTATTCTAAAGCCTTTGACTGTGTGGATCGCAACAAAATGTGGCATGTCCTTAAAGAGATGGGAGTATCAGATCATCTCATCCTCCTCCTAGAGAATCTGTAAGAAGCCATGGTCAGAACCGAATATTGGATAACAGAATGGTTCACGATTGGGAAAGGACTGAGGCCAGGTTGTATAATGTCACCTTATTTATTCAACTTATAAGGGGAATACATCATGCTTCAGGCCTGATGACTCCTTTGAATTGTGTGTTGGAGAAAACTATTAGGAGTCCCTTGGACTTCAAGAAGATCCAGTCAATCAATACTACAGGAAGTCAAAACTTTTCAATGGAAGGTTTGATCATGAGACTAAAGCTCAAATATCCTGACCATATCATGAGAAGACAAAACTTCCTAGACAAGAATGAAGCTGTCAAAAATTGAAGACACACGAAGAAGGGGGCAGAAGAGGCAGAGATTGATAAATTAAGTAACTGAAGCAGAGTTGCTGTGGCTGACAGATATGCTTGGCGTTCTGCAGTCCATTGGGTCCCGGAGAGTCGGATATGACTGAACAACAACAATAAATGTAAAATAGTGTGCTGAAAATATAGGACTAATGTAAAACCTTTATTTATTTATTTTGTTTTTATGCATTTTTTTTTACTTAGATTTTCATTATTAGGTTACATAGTTACATAGTTACAATGTATTTGAGGTTGAATAAAAACTGTTAGTCCATCAAGTTCAACCTTTTAAGATCTCTTCTGATCCTTTTAATATGTGGGCTATTTGTTAACAATTGTTAATTGATCCGAAGGCAAACAGAAAAAAAAACATTGATACTTCGCCAATTGTCTCATGGGGGGGGGAAGCAAAATTCCTTCCTTACCCCAGAGACTGGCAATCAAATTTCTCCCTGGATCAATATTCCTTTGCTAGTTATCTAGGATAGCCTTGAATGCCCTCTTTATTCAAAAATATATCTAACCCATTTTTAAAAGTTGTCTATCGAATTCGCTGTCACCACCTCCTTTGGCAGAGAATTCCACAGTTTAACCTACTGTGAAGAACCCTTTTCTTTCTTTAAGGTGAGATCTTTTTAGTTCTAACCTCAAAGGATGTACTCTTGTCAGTTGAAAATCTCTTGGTACAAAAAGTTCACTTGACAAAGCCTTATATTGACTGGGTGTATTTAAATAATGTAATCATAACCTTCTTCTAGGGAGAATAAGTTTAATTTGGTTAGTCTTTCTTCTTAACTTAGCCCCTGCATTCCCCTTATTAGTTTTGTTGTCCTTCTCTGTACTTTTTCCAGCTCTAAAATGTCCTTTTTATGAAGTGGTGCCAAAAATTGTACGCCATATTCCAAATGAGGGCATACTAGAGATTTGTATAGTGACAGAATTATATTTGCTTCCCTTGCTTCTATACCCTTCTTAATGCATGCTAATATTTTACTTGCCTTTGCAGCTGCTGCTTGGCATTGAGCACTGTTACCTAGGTGGTTGACCACAAGTACTCCCAAATCCCTTTCAATACCAGATACCCCTAGTTTTGCTCCATTAAGCATCCATTATAAATTGCATGGCTATTTTTCCTTCCCAAATGCATAACCTTACATTTATTTGTATTAAATCTCATCTGCCATTTAGCCGCCCGTTTCTCTAATTTATGCAAATCACTTTGTAGGGAAAGTACATCATTATCTGATTTAATTACCTTGCACAACTTAGTGTCATCAGGAAAAATGGAGACTTTCGAGTCCTACTTCTATGTCATTAATAAATATGTTAAAAAGTGGAGGATCTTATACTGAACCCTGAGGAACCCCACTTACCACATTAGTCCAATCGGAGTATGTTCCATTTCCAAAAACCCGTTGTTTCCTGTCTTTTAGCTAGCTCTTGATCCATGAGCAGATATTTACTGCAATTCCTGTATCCCTTAGTTTGCTCAAAAGTCTCTCACGTGGCACTGTATCAAAAGCCTTTGCAAAATCTAAAAAGACTACATCCACCGAGTTGCCCTGATCCAAGTTCCTACTAACCTTTCTCATAGAAACTAATTAGGTTGTATCAACAGGGTATATTCTTGTAAACTAGTAAATTTTGCATTAGTTCTAATAAGAGCATTGACATTTGTATCTGCCATATTCCCATTGTGCAGATAAAAACTTCCTCTCTGCAGTCAATTTCACCTCCCTCTCCAGGAATGTTGGACATGGAGGGCGGCCCAGGCTCCCTGAATAACCGGGAGTGTCCTATGACCCGGCGGAGCCTGTGTGCGCTTCCTCCTGTACGCTTGGGGCCGGTGAATTGACGTAGGAGTGGGGCGGGTCACGTGGTGCCATTTTGCCTCACTCGGCGGCCCTCCAGCGTGGTTATCGGACGCATCTGGAAGAGCTCCTGCTTTCAGAGTCTTGTGGTCTTTGTTGTTTGTGTTGTTTGTCTGTGTGTGTACCCTGGGGGTAGTGTGTGTGTGTGCTGGGGATATGTCACCTCTCACTGGCTTTTGTTTTGGTGGCCCTTCTATAAAGGGTCCATTCGTTGGGCATCCTTATGAAGGGTTAACGCCCTTGGCTATTCTGTCCCTGCTGCAGCCATAGTTACACCCCCCCCCCCCCCCTTCCGTCCCTACTTTTTAGTTTTTTTCCCTGTGTCTGTTGTTGTTTGTCTTTCCATTCTGTGTGTCCCTAGTGGGCTAGTAATTAGGTGAGTTGGGCCAGTTAAGATGGAGGCAAGTGAAGCCAGCAATTTGGAATGCCTCTTTGATTTGGTGCGCTCCAAGGCCATATGCCACAGAGTAAAATGGCTGGGGGACCTCCTAGGTGCTCCAGCGGGCGAGTCAACCCCCTCCCTTGCTGTCCCTCAGGCGCAGTCTTTGACGGCTAATGACCTGAAGGATTTGGAGGAGGCTAGCTCCTCTGGAGGGACTGCTAGGCAGCGTGGGCCTATAGCTTGCAGTCTCACTGGTTTAGTTACACAGCAACCATCACCGCAGAGCAACAGGGGAGCTGAGTTTAAGGGTGTGAGAGGCGCAGGTCATAGCGACCATACTGCGCCTTTAGGACCACCGCTAAGCCAGTTAATTATTTCCGACACTCCTACACCCCCCAGTCCAATAAAAATAGGTGTGGTGGAAAAAACCTAGCGGTCCTGCCTAGAGATTTTGTGTGTGAGGATGAGTGCTTGGCTGGTACTAATGTTACTGTCTTAAAGGGCCAGCAGCATGGCAGGAGTGGACCTGCCGCAGGTGCAGCTGTGCTTTGTAAAAGACGCATGGAGAGCAAAAGATGTTAAAAGACAGCAAAGTCATGAGCCCAGCGATTGTGGTCCAAGTACCAAGGGCAGCTCGCCCATCAAGGACCAGGAAAGCCACTTCCAGGTACAGTCCGCTCTCTTTTAAGGTGTCGAACAAAAGCCAAAAAGTGCACACAGCCCCACACGCTCCGCCGTTGAACCCTTGATTGACATTGCCCAAAGACAAGCACAGACAGTAGCATCTCCAGTTGACAGCCCATCCTTAGACGGACTTAATCTTGGACGACTCCTCTCAGGATAATGACCGCACCTCCCGGCCCACTGCATGCAGGCACAGACTGGCTAGCAGCAGTTCTTTTTGCCTTCCTAGGAGATTTAGGGATCGGTCCAGATCCTGTAGCCTGAGGTCGTGCACTTGTGCATGTTCTGGGTCTGAATGTGAGTCACAGGGATCCAGTCAAGTTCAGCCATTGATGGCGGCCTCCCGTGGGGGGTCAAGACACATTACTAGCAGGTCTTAAGGGTGTGCTATTTCTCCACCTATGGCGGAAGGACGGGCAGCTGTTCCTGCGGTTAATCGGGTAGCAGGGCCAAGTCCCGCTGACAGTGTTACGGACATTATCCCGCCCGCTGTGTCTCCACAATCGGTTAGGGTATCGGATGTATCCAGGAGAGCAATGGCAGTATGCTCATTGGATAATTTGGGGGCCTATCTAACTCAGGATATGCGGGAGCGTATTTGTCGAAGGGAATTTGTGGAAATTTCCCTCCTCCCACTGTCGCGGTTTGGCGACCCTGCTGATTCCTCTATTCTACACTGCCTGATGTGTGTAGCTCTCCCTTCGAAACCCTGCTTTTCCCTACTGCCTTTTCTCTGGCCTTTTTCAGTGCATTCAGAGTAGGGGAACTGGTATCGGCTAGCAAGCGGGGTGCCGGGGTCTTACAGCTAGTAGACGTCTGCCTATAACTAAACAGTGTGGTGATTTGGCTCCAATCGGTCGAAAACAGACCAGGAAGGCAGAGGGAGGGAAATTATTTTGCACAAGGTGGGTTCTAAGTGTGTTGCCCCGTTGATTGTATTCGAAAATATCCTTAGAGCAGGCCACGCTACCTAGAAACTGCTTATACACAAAGATGGTTTTGCCCTCTGCCGCTTTCAATTCTCTCAGGTCCTAAAGGGCTGTCTACGGCCCCTCGAGCTTGATAGGGCCGAATTCAGCAGGCACTCATTCCATATCGAGGCTGCCATGGTAGCAGCAGGCTTAGGGCTCCCTGGACAGAAATGAACGGGTTGAATAATCATTTGTTTCAGTGTTGTGGTAACCAAGCAACTATGTTAGTACATAAAGGGTAACAATTTAGGGGTGGTTCCCATGAAGCGTTTGGTCAGGGACATTAAGCGGGATATGGTTAGCTGGAGGGATAGATTCCCAGGAGTAATTATTATTTGGTCAGAGGAGAAGAGTTTGGCGCACCGCAAGGGATCCCATCCGCCTTGATAGAGCATGTGTTAAGGTAAATAAGTTGGTGACTACTTTTGTCCGGAGGTTGGGATTCCTGGCGCTGCGCTATACTGAGTTTGAGGATAAATCTGAGGATGGTTGGTTCGGGCCAGATGGTGTTCACTTAACTGAAATCAGGCTTGAGTTAATAATGCCTGAATTTAGTTAGGGGGTTAAGCAGGCCAGAGTTCTGTTGGGGGGGGGGGGGTCGCATCCCCGTGAGGGGTCCTGTGACTGCTCTGTGGCGGATGGGGGAGTTGCACAGCTCAGTAGGTGACAAAAGGGGTCGTGCCCCTACCTCAGGGGCATGGTACAGTGACTAGTAAGTGGGCCCCATGGACACGGGTCCAGGGGCAAGTGGTTACTTCCACTGGCCGGGCTCCTCCCTCTTCATTGAGTAATGTGTAAATGTGTTAGCCAATATAGCTGTGGCCCGTTGTTTTCCCCATATCATTGTCTGCCTTGTTATTTCTAGTGGGTTACCTTGTTAAGGTTATACTATTGTAAGTGCCAAGGGATCCTGCGGGAGTCATTATTATTTGTTTTATGTTCTAAAAACATGCAGCCTTATTAAATTGCAATTCAGCCAATTGAAAAGGGCTCTATTTAAGCACAGAGCATATTTTTTTTTACAGAAGTTTTTAGTTGGTGAACTTCTATCCAAAAGCAAGGTCTTCACTAACTAAAAACTTCTGTAACAAAAACATGCTCTGTGCTTATATAGAGCCCTATTCAATTGGCCAAATCGCTATTTAATAAGGCTGATGTTGTCAATTTTTAAATATAGTTCTTCAGTTGAGGATATTTTAAATTTTTTACCACATTGGTTTTTATACAGGGAGAACAGATGGAAAATTGGGGTGTTGTTGATAAATAGAAAATGAAACAGAAAATAAGGCATAGCATATATTTCAAACTTGGCCTGCTGACATAGAAAGCGTTACATTGTTTTCTCCCTAAAGAAATACTAAATTCAACTAAAAGTTCAATAATAAATATTTTAATGGTCACTAAGCTACAATACTAAGAAATTGGAAATCAGCACAATTGCCTTCGGCTCATTGCAGGCTGCGTAGGTGGAGGCTCTACGCCGCCTCACTCCAAATAAACACCAAAAAAATGACTTTTCAAAAAAAAAAAACACGCCGCGGGACTTAAAAAAAAAAAAAAATGACCCACGGGACAAAAAAAAACACTAACGCATAAAGAGGAAATACGGACTTACAGAAAAGAAAATACGACCCCCGGGACTTAGAAAAAAAAACAATACGAGGTCACAAAAATACGAACTTAACGGCCGAAACGCGCACAGCAAAAAACACAAAAAACAATGAAAATAAAAAAATTAAAAATTACAAAAACATCACACACAGCAGGGGGGACAGCCAGGACCTCGGGGGGTGTGGTTGCACAAGAATTAAAGTCGATTTTACGCAGTTTCGCCAAAAAGGGCTAAGCAAGAGAAAAAATGAAGGCGAAAAAAAAATTTAAACGAGGCTCAACGACCCCACAGCGCAGAAAAACATTGACAAGGACGTACGACTTTTAATTATTGCCTGCGGAACTTAGAAAGAAAAATACGAGGTTGCAAAAATACGAAGGTAACGGCCGCAATGCGTACATTCAAAAACAATACAAAAAAAAAACACACAGAGCATGGATGGACAGTCATGACATTTGCCAGTAAGGTTGCACGCTAATTTAAGTACAATTTAACAAGTTTAGAAAATTGAAAAGCGCCTAAGCGAGGAAAATAATGTCGGACGAAAAAAATGAAAACGAGGCTACATGACCCCGAATTGCGCAAAACACTGCCAGACGCGTACAACTTTTGCCAGGGACATATGAGGTACAAAAATACACACTTAGGCAGCATGGAAAATATTTGCGAGCTGCGTAGCTCATAGACAAACAACGCCATTTAACAACACTAACACATTCCGATTCTAAAATGGTGCTATACACAACTAAAGCAACGGTTTGCCCTCGCGCACGCAGCATATTTCTAATGCACTGTTGGGACATTGATGACACTTTATCATCAGAGCAGCAACAGTCCAACTGTACATTGTATGCTGCAGGAAAATAAAAATAGATACTTAGCTCTTCATGCTATTAATTGCTGGATACATAAATTACAAAGAGGTAAAGTATATTAATTTATTAAATAAATAAATAGTTAATTAATAATTATACAAAAAAATGACATATATATCTGACTTTGTCATGAGAGCTGAAAGCGCTCATAGGACCAAAAGTAAACAAGAGGAGCGTCTTGCTATGAGCGCTGAAGGCTCTCAGCGCTAGGCTCGCAATGAACGCTGAAGGTCCTCAGAGTAGAAAAAGCTTTGCATTGTGTGTCAAACAGCATTGCCATGGCTTAAAATGTTATTGCCCCATAATTTTTGACGTGCAAGTCACTAGTGAATTAATAATAAAAACATATATTTAAAAAAAATAAAGCTTTTTGTATTATCTGTTAATGAAGAAATTGTATGAAGTCCTATTGTCTATGCATTTTATATATGAATGAATGTGTAAAGAAATACATCAAATAAAAAAAGGAAAAAGAAAAAAGCTCTTCATGGTTAAGGCCCCAGCTAATCTGACTCATGCTCTGAGATCAGCAGCTGAAAATCTATTAATCATCCCAAAAATGTCCACATAAATGACAAGGTCCAGAGCTTTTATGTGCAGTACCAAGATCCTGGAACCATGCTAAATAAGGGCCTCATTTATATGCGATTTTGTCAATTGAATAGGGCTCTATTTAAGCACATAGCATATTTTTTTACAGAAGTTTTTAGTTAGTGAAGACCTTGCTTTTGAATAGAAGTTCCATAATTAAAAACTTCTGATAAAAAATATATGCTGTGTGCTTATATAGAGCCCTATTCAATTGGCCAAATCGCATTTGAATGAGGCCCTAAGAGATGGCCTGAATGTGATCACTTTCAAAAAGAGACTGAAGACATTGCTCTTCACTTTAGCCTTCCAATAAGTTTTAATTCTCCATGTTTTTTCTTCCCTTTCCTAGCTTATTATTTTCTGTGTTTTTTTTTTTAGTTTATGATATTTAGTAAAAGGTAACACTAATCCTAAAATACAAGGAAATTACAGCAGAGAAATGTCATTCTTAAAAAAAAACCTTCATATATAATATCTCTCGTATAAGCTTCAGCAAATAAGCGCAGCTACTGAATAGGACCGTAGTGCTTCCTTGGCACCAACCTATAGCAACACCTTGGAGACAAATCTCGCTACAGCCAAACTCAGCCTGAGGCATTCAAGACTGTTCAATTACTAATGAGCATTATGTGCAGAGCAATCAGAAGACAGTTGGTAAACATTTCAGAGGAGAGATTTGAAAGGAACGGCTACTTGAATAGCTCTCTCCAACAAAGGCCAACTC
The DNA here is from genome assembly GCA_027410445.1 of Discoglossus pictus. NCBI lineage: Eukaryota > Metazoa > Chordata > Amphibia > Anura > Alytidae > Discoglossus > Discoglossus pictus. Next base: position 99,402,070 of record CM050169.1, read on the forward strand.
TCCCAGGAGACTGCTAATGTTTTCAGTATATATTCTGTGAGGATCAGAAAGACGCTAGATCTTCAGTATTCATCAATATTTAGTTGAAGACACTGAAACTGGGCATTATAAACGCAGCCGATTGAAAAAATATCAACTTTTGGTAAGAAAATCTCTTTTTATGTATTTGTTCAGATCCGAGGAATGGGTTCTAATTCAATCACTGTGTCAAAAGTGAATATATGATAAAGGAATGCATGCTTCAATTGGATAAAGAACAACTTTTGCATGGCATTACCCAGAATCCTTAGCTGCAGAAACACAGTATATTGGGTAAATAGTAAAACAGCTTGCTAACTAACTCGAACATATACATTACATTTGCTGACAAACTTGTTTCCCAAAAGTTATATACTGTAATTATGTTCTTGCTTCCATTTTAGATTTAAAATCTGAGATGTTCATAACAGTCCTTTTTGGAGGTAAGTGGTAGTTTAGATGTTTTTGTACATGTAAACAATAATACTTATTTTATTTTTAATGGTGACTGGTAAATAGTTACCCAGGAAATAGGTGAAATAAATTACTGTATTTTAAATAGTAAAATGTACAAATTGCTTTGTTTCTGTTAAAAGTAATGAAACCTTATCTGGATAAAAAAAAAGCACTCATATGTAACAAAAAATGACCATTTAAATGAATACATTTTAACTGAACACATTTTATAGAAAGTTCTGCTTCAGACGTTTTGTAAATCTATTTGATGAACTATTTGATGCCTTAGTTATTGCATGAAGGAAAAGTACACATATAAATTAATATAATTCCAATTGGTAAATGTTAAACATTTTCACTGGAAGTGTTGGATAACTCAGAGTAATATATGGGTGATTTAAGAATAAACTAAGTGAAAAAAGCTTTCCTCTCTCCGATCTCATGTGATTATTTATCTCTTTGTCAAATGGTCAAAATGACAGGTCCCTCAGATCCAGAAATTAAGAATATGTGGGCTAGTAGGTTTAGTGAAACTTACCTCTTTTATGTTATGTAGTGAAAATCCTCTATTTTGTTCACCCGTTATGCTGATTGGTATAAGCAGCCATTTTTGTTATTTGTAGAGAAACATCACTATTTGCCTTGCGTATGATATAATGACTAATGTCCTTAATACTTTTAGCAGATACTTCACAAAACATGTAACAGTTTTATATTTCATATTTCTTTTCTCATGTTTCATTTCTCGTGTATCATTTCTCATGTTTCAATTCTCATGTTTCTTTTCTCATGTTTCATTTATGTTTAATTTCTTGTGTTTCTTTTCTCATGTTTCTTTTCTCATGTTTCATTTCTCGTGTTTCATTTCTCATGTATCAATTTTAATGTTTCTTTTCTCATGTTTCATTTATAATGTTTAATTTCTCATGTTTAATTTCTCGTGTTTCATTTCTCATGTTTCTTTTCTCATGTATCATTTCTCATGTTTCATTTCTCGTGTTTCTTTTCTCATGTATCATTTCTCATGTATTATTTCTCATGTTTCATTTCTCGTGTTTCTTTTCTCATGTATCATTTGTCATGTTTCTTTTTTCATGTTTCATTTCTCGTGTTTCATTTTTCATGTATCAATTTTCATGTTTCTTTTCTCATGTTTCATTTATAATGTTTAATTTCTCATGTTTCATCTCTCATGTTTCTTTTCTCATGTATCATTTCTCATGTTTTATTTCTCGTGTTTCTTTTCTCATGTTTCTTTTCTCATATTTCATCTCTCATGTTTCTTTTCTCATGTTTCATTTCTCAAGTTTCTTTTCTCTTGTCTCATCTCTCATGTTTCTTTTCTCATATTTCATCTCTTGTTTCTTTTCTCATGTATCAATTTTCATGTTTCTTTTCTCATATGTCATCTCTCATGTTTCATTTCACGTGTTTTATTTCTCATGTATCAATTCTCAAGTTTCTTTGCTCATGATTCACTTCTGTTTATTTTCTCATGTTTCATCTCATGTTTCACTTCTCATGTTTCATTTCTCATGTTTCTTTTCGCAAGTTTCTTTTTCATGTTTCATCTCATGCTTCCCTTTTCATGTTTCTTTTCTCATTTTTCTTTTCTCATGTTTCATCTCATGTTTTACTTCTCATGTTTCTTTTCTCATGTTTCATCTCTCATGTTTATCTTCTCATGTTTCTTTTCTCATGTTTCTTTTCTCAAGTTTCTTTTTCATGTTTATTTTCTCATGTTTGTTTTCTCCCTTTTTTCATCTCATGTTTCACTTCTCAGGTTTCTCTTCTCATGTTTCTTTTCTCATGTTTCTTTTCTCATGTTTCATTTCTCATGTTTCTCTTCTCATGTTTCTTTTCTCAAGTTTGTTTTTCATGTTTCACTTTTCATGTTTATTTTCTCATGTTTCTTTTCTCATGTTTCATCTCTCGTTTCATTTCTCATGTTTCTTTTCTCATTTTTTACTTCTCGTGTTTCACTTCTCATGTTTCTCTTCTCATGTTTCTTTTCTCATTTTTTGCTTCTCGTGTTTCACTTCTCATGTTTCTCTTCTCATGTTTCTTTTCTAATTTTTCATTTCTCAAGTTTCTTTCCTCATATTTCATCTCTTGTTTCATCTCTCATGTTTCTTTTCTCATGTTTCATTTCTCATGTTTTATTTCTCGTGTTTCTTTTCTCATGTTTCTTTTCTCATATTTCATCTCTTATGTTTCTTTTCTCATGTTTCATGTCTCAAGTTTCTTTTCTCTCGTCTCATCTCTCATGTTTCTTTTCTCATATTTCATCTCTTGTTTCTTTTCTCATGTATCAATTCTCATGTTTATTTTCTCATATGTCATCTCTCATGTTTCATTTCACGTGTTTTGTTTCTCATGTATCAATTCTCAAGTTTCTTTGCTCATGTTTCACTTCTGTTTATTTTCTCATGTTTCATCTCATGTTTCACTTCTCATGTTTCATTTCTCATGTTTCTTTTCGCAAGTTTCTTTTTCATGTTTCATCTCATGCTTCACTTTCATGTTTCTTTTCTCATTTTTCTTCTCTCATGTTTCATCTCATGTTTTACTTCTCATGTTTCTTTTCTCATGTTTCATCTCTCATGTTTATCTTCTCATATTTATTTTCTCATGTTTGTTTTCTCATGTTTCATCTCATGTTTCATTTCTCATTTTTCTCTTCTCATGTTTCTTTTCTCATGTTTAATTTCTCATGTTTCTCTTCTCATGTTTCTTTTCTCAAGTTTCTTTTTCATGTTTCACTTTTCATGTTTCTTTTCTCATGTTTCTTTTCTCATGTTTCATCTCTCGTTTCAATTCTCATGTTTCTTTTCTAATTTTTCACTTCTCGTGTTTCACTTCTCATGTTTCTCTTCTCATGTTTCTTTTCAAATTTTCCATTTCTCAAGTTTCTTTCCTCATATTTAATCTCTTGTTTCATTTCTCATGTTTCTTTTCTCATTTTTCACTTCTCGTGTTTCACTTCTCATGTTTCTCTTCTCATTTTTCTTTTCTCTCGTTTCATTTCTCAAGTTTCTTTTCTCATATTTCATCTCTCGTTTCATTTCTCATGTTTCATTTCTCATTTTCACTTCTCGTGTTTCACTTTTCATGTTTCTCTTCTCATGTTTCTTTTCTAATGTTTAATTTCTCAAGTTTATTTTCTCTCGTCTCATCTCTCATGTTTCTTTTCTCATATTTCATCTCTTGTTTCTTTTCTCATGCTTCATTTCTCATGTCTCTTTTCTCATATTTCATCTCTCATGTTTTATTTCTCATGTTTCTTTTCTTATGTTTCTTTTGATAATCTTTTAACAATATTTCCCCACACACTGTAGAAATGTTATATAAGGCTAAAGCAAATTGTGATAAGACCAGACCACAGAACATTTCTTTATTTGATCTGTGCTGTGTTCTCCAAGCTTGTAAGTAAAAGACACTCAATTGGAACTCACTAGTTTCAACTCCTTCATTGGTAGAGGCCTGCAAGAAGATGCACGTACAAGGGCTTTTTACTGTAACACGGGACATGAATTTCCTGTCTTCATTGAAGCCATTACATAGAGTGCAAACATTCCACTTATATTGATATTCCCATATCTTCTCTTTTTCACTAGTGATCTGGTATAAGTCCCATTATTGCTTACGTTTATTCTGTGAATTTATGCATTTTCTTAATATTTGCCTTGACGTTTCTATAAGTCCCAGTATTTGATGAACGTGATATAGTTCACTGCACTGGCGGACTTGCAGAAATATTTGTATATTATGTTGTAAGTGAGTGTCCACATTTTACATTACTTTTGTAGGGGAGAGATTTGAATTTGCACTTTTGATCGAGACTCTCAATGTCAGAGATTTTGTCTAAAAGAAAGTAGGGTTGTCACAACTCCCTCTTCATTGGGCTTGAAAAGGTCGCTAGACTGATCCTACCCGCAGGTTGTGTCGGTTCTGTTTCCTCTCACACACAATGGCTTAGCTCAGGGGTGCAGAAGTTTGGTCCTTGAGGGAAGATATCCGTGTTGTGCACAGATGAGTCAATTGCTTCTTCCCCCATCCTCATTTACTCACCTGTGCGCAAAAAGGATATCTTCAAATCAAGGCTTCTGTGTGGCTCTCCAGGACCGAACTTGTGCACCCCTGGCTTACCTGGAAGCTAGGACACGTTTAAGATTCTAAGGCAAAGTTCTAGGACAATTTGCAGAAATGATCCACTATAATAATAAGCGAAACACCACACTTTGCTGCTAAATCTAAAACTTGTACATGCAAGAGAGAGAGAGGACCAGAGAGAGTGAGAGAGGAAGAGGGCACAGAGAGACAGTACAGAGACAGAGGGCAGAGAGAGAAGGCAGAAACAAGTCACACAGAGAGACAGAGAGAGGGCAGAGACAGAGGCACAGAGAGAGTCAGAGTGCACAGAGAGAGACAGAGATCAAAGAGAAAGGGCAGAAACCAAAGGCACAGATAGAGACAGAGAGCACAGAGAGAGACAGAGGGCACAGAGAGAGAGAAGGCAGAGATAGGGCAAAGAGAAAGGGCAGATATATAGGGCACAGAGAAAGGGTAGAAATAGAGGGCACATAGAGACATAGAGGGCACAGAGAGAGATAGAGGGCACAGAGAGAGACAGAGGGTTTAGAGAGAGGGCACAGAGAGAGACTGAGAGTAAAGAGAGCAGTCACAGCGAGAGAGACAGAGAGCACAGAGAGAGACAGATGGCACAGAGGGCACAGAGGGATGGCAGATACAGAGCACAGAGAGAGACCGAGGGCACAGAGAGCGAGAGGGCAGATAGAGAGGACACAGATAGGGCACCAAGAGAGACAGAGAGCACAGAGAGAAAGAAGGCAGAGATAGGGCAAAGAGAAAGGGCAGAGATAGAGGGCACAGAGAGAGACAGATGGCACAGAGAGAGGGCACATAGACAGAGGGTTTAGAGAGAGGGCACAGAGAGAGACTGAGAGTAAAGAGAGCAGTCACAGCGAAAGAGACAGAGTACAGAGAGAGACAGATGGCACAGAGGGCACAGAGGAAGGACAGATACAGAGCACAGAGAGAGACAGAAGGCACAGAGAGTGAGAGGGCAGATAGAGAGGACACAGATAGGGCACCAGGAGAGACGGAGAGCACAGAGAGAGGGATGAGACAGAGGACACAGAGAGAGATAGAGAGCACAGAGAGAGACAGAGGGCGCAGAGAGAGACATATGGCACAGAGAAAGGGCAAAGACAGAGGGAACAGCGAGAGGGCACAGAGAGACACTGAGGGCTCAGAGAGAGGGCACAGAGAGAGTTTGAGGTCAAAGAGAGAGGGCAAAGACAGAGGGTACAGAGAGAGGGCACACAGAGAGACAGAAAACAAAGAGAGACAGAGGGCACAAACATGGCAGCACAGAGAGCACAGAGGGCACAGAGAGCACACCGAGAGACAGAGAGTACAGAGATAGACAGAGGGCAAAGAGAGAGGGCAGAGACAGAGGGTACAGAGAGAGGGCAGAGACAAAGGGCACAGAGAGAGACAGAGGGTGCAGAGAGAGACAAATGGCAAAGAGAGAGTGCACAGAGAAAGGCATAGGTTACAGAGAGAGGGCACATAGTGCACATAATACTGTCATTTATGACAGGCAGGTTACTAGGCTGTGGAAAAAAAATAATAATAAATGCCTTCCCTCTAAATTAAACACATCAGGCATAGGTGTCCCAAACACAGCATTATCTTTATTGGTCAGTTCAAATTTGTATAAATGTTTTACATGCCAATCATTAACGATCAGTTGCCCTAACCCAATTAGATTTTTACACCTCCTGGTACTTAAAATGTCCCACATGGGCCAGCCTGCCTATCTCCTAGGTGTCAAGCAGTCTACAGCCCCAGGTGTCATCTAAAGTCAGTGTCTTGGCACAGCAGGGGTTTATCACCACACTGTGAACAATGGAGCCAGAGTTGCTAGGGTGTGTTTAGGGGAACTGGTGGTTGGGTCAATCTGCTCCCTAGCCAACCTCTTACCTGCTCGCCATACCTTTATTTAGTCAGATAGGAATCAGCTAGGGGAGCCGAAGGAGGTTATGGGGTGTATTTACTTGTAGTGGCCGAGCAGTACTTCCATAAAATATCTAACAATTCAGGCTCCCTATTAGTTTGAATATGGGGAAGGAACAATGACTTAGGTCAAGTATTTCCTAATTTTAGGTTAACCGCTAGACAAAGGATCAGAGAGAAATCACTTGCAAAACACATTACACCACTTGACCTTTGTCTAATCTAACAAAGCGTTTAAATTGCTGCCTGACAGCCCAGTTAACTATACTTGATGACTGAATCAGATCCATGGATCTCCCATAGAAGTCTATGAAGCATGATCTACTGCTTAACGCAGCCAGGAATCTAGTGCAACCCTGGGTCTGGGAGCGAGCTGGGTATCATGGTCTGCTGCTGGAAGTGACTACTGCTCGCCCTTAAAGTGATACTACCGTCAAAATATTTTTATTGGCTCAATACAATTGTTATACCCTAAAACACATTATACACACACAATTATTGCCCCCAAAATTTAATATGTACCCAGAGCACTTTGGGGACCAGGGGGGCTGTTCTTGGTGCCCCAGGATATATAATTAGAACTTGGGAAAACATCAGCAATTAAAAAATTGGACCTTGGTCCTATACCATAACAAAGGTGATATTGTCTCTTTACTATTGTCTTTTGGCCATTACAATAGCCTTTGTCCAACTGCCCACCATGGCTAGTGTACATAAGGGCCCAGGCACCAGGTCCAAAAGTCCAACTGTCCTGGGAATTGTGACAGTTTTTTTTTGTGGATGTTTATATTCCAGGAAGGTGCCCCCTAAAGGTAGGTAGTTTTAAAGGGAAGGTTGCTGAACTTTACTAGGTATATAATACCACTGTGCATCTATTTACAGTAGACTTTCAGTTAACCGACATCCGTGGGGATTGGTAGATGCTGGATAAATGTAGTTTATGGTTGCTTGAGAGTCACTATTAAAAGAGGCCTAGATTAGCCGCACATAGGATGCTCTGCTAACTATGTTTATCAGTGAGGGCTGTTCTAGCAGCAGCAGCTTTCACTCCTCACTTTCAGGCACGTTCGGCTGGAGGGTGCAATGCTGAACCCGGGGAATGTAACCCCAACACTGCACTGGCTCAGTCACTGATGTCAAGGGAGTGTAACCCCAACACTGTACTGGCTCAGTAACCCATGCCAAGGAAATGTGACACCAAGACTGCACTGGCTCACTCACTCATGCCTGGGGAATGTAACGCCAACACTGCACTGGCTCAGTGACTCCTGCCTGGGAATGTAGTGCCAACACTGCAATGGCTCAGTCACTCATGCCCGGGGAATGTAACCCCAACACTGCACTGGCTCAGTCACTCATGCCCGTGGAATGTAATGCCAACATTGCCCTGGCTCAGTCACTCATGGCCGGGGAGTGTAAAGCAAACACTGCACTGGCTCAGTCACTCATGCCAAGGGAATATGACACCAACACTGTACTGGCTCGGTCACTCACGGCCAGGGAATGTAACACCAACACTGCACTGGCTCAGTCACTCATGCCCGGGGAATGTATCCCCAACACCACACTGGCTCAGTCACTCATGCCCGGGGAATGTAACGCCCACACTGCACTGGCTCAGTCACTCATGCCCAGGGAATGTAACCCCAACACCACACTGGCTCAGTCACTCACGCCCCTGGAATGTAACACCAACACTGCTCTGGCTCAGTCACTCATACCCGGAGAATGTAACGCCAACACTGCACTGGCTCAGTCACTCATGCCAGGGGAATGTAACACCAACACTGCTCTGGCTCAGTCACTCATGCCCGGGGAATGTAACGCCAAAACTGCCCTGGCTCAGTCACTCATGGCAAGGGAATGTGACACCAACACTGTACTGGCTCAGTCACTCATGGCCAGGCAATGTAATGCTAACACTGCACTGGCTCAGTCACTCATGCCCGGGGAATGTAACCCCCACACTGCACTGGCTCAGTCACTCATGCTGGGGAATGTAACCCCAACACCACACTGGCTCAGTCACTTATGCCCGGGGAATGTAACGCCAACACTGCACTGGCTTAGTCACTCATGCCCAGGGAATGTAACGCCAACACTGCACTGGCTCAGTCACTCATACCCGGGGAATGTAACGCCAACACCGCACTGGCTCGGTCACTCATGCCCGTGGAATGTAACACCAACACTGCCCTGGCTCAGTCACTCACGCCCAGGGAATATAACGCCAACACTGCACTGGCTCAGTCACTCATGCCCGGGTAATGTAACGCCAACACTGCACTGGCTTAGTCACTCATGCCTGGGGAGTGTAACGCCAACACTGCACTGGCTCAGTCACTCATGCCTGTCTGCTTCCTGGTAGAATTGAATTGCTGCGATGTACAGTGGATGAAATCTAGGGGCCTGTACGCATTTAATGGCATGATAACCGGTCTCCTGGGATTTGTTGAGCCCAGTAAATTTACATTTTTATTTAAAGTACAATATGTAAGAAAAAATCTGGTTGCTTGAGAGTTCTGGTTGCTTTAGTTCCGGTTAACTGAGAGTCTACTGTAGATACTTTATTTTATGAAGAAGTGCTATGATTTTACTGTTTTTGTTGGCTCCGATTGAGTTAACGGCTCCGGCCTCTGATTCCCTGCAATTGTTCAAATCGCACGTTAATGCCTCTCCAAGCCTTTGATCCTTCACGAGCGCATGAGTTGCAAACGCTAAAATCGCAAATTGATATTCAATTTCTGTGATTTCCCCTCGCTAAGCAAGCCGTCAAGCCCAGAACCACAAGTTAGGGGTTCCAAGGAGGACTCGCAAAGGGCTCAAAGACATGTCCAGAGCACTTTAAAAGCAAATAAAAAATCAATACTTTACTTTTATTTAAAGTGAAAGTGATGTTAGGTCTTAGAATTAATAGCACAACATTCTCAAGCTCGCAAATCAGCCCAACAAAATACTTGATTTCATGTTTAATTTCTGTGTTATATCGATCCCGGCAATCAATGTGTTAATACATATAATGGCCCTCGCATGTAATAGAATATCATATTTACGGCTTTATCAATATTGCCTTATATGTGGAATGTGGGTCCGACCGTAACTCGTAATTCAAGCCCATAGGACTTCAATAAAAAATGGAGGTTGAACCACGAGTCATGATCGGATCCACATTCCATTGGCTGTTTCTAACCGAGAGTTACAGCCTTGCGTAACCGATCATGTTCAAGCTCGCAAATGCTACTTTCGATAACATGGTTTCAGATGTGCGCTATCAGGCTGGGACTTGCAGGTCCGGCCAATTAAATAGCACCATAAGTTGCGGCAGCTGCAGCCCCGCAGGAGGGTCGCAGACTTACTTCCTATACCTCCATAACTTGCGCCTCCCAATTGAATGTGGCTCATAGTGCCTGCAAGCAAAGCTGTAATGCAAAAATTACATAGATGTGGTTAATATGACTAGATAAGGTGATTATTTAATTAAATGTATTCACATTTTTATTTTGTCGCTCAATTTATGACCGTATTTGTTATTTTTATCTAAATTAAATAAGTTTTCACATATTGTAACATTCAGCTGTGTATTTAATGGCATGTATTTTCTGCATGACATGAATATAATTCATTCTTTGCTACAGACAATGAGGAAGCCCTTTTTAACATCAATTGCAGAGCCCAGCTGCTTTTGGAAAGCATCAAAACCTGCTGTCACTATGAAAATGAAGGTACGGTACAGAAGCCAGCAGATCCATTCTGAAGAGGATGCATGAGCATTAATTAATTGCAAGCTGAATTATTTATTTTTCACTAGAACATAGCCTCTCAGCTGCATTCCACCAGACATGAGTACAGACACGTTTAAGCAGATATCAGGCTATATCTACCAAGGTTAGATGAGGTGAGGCATCTCAGGGTTATCTTATGCAATCTATGAACAAGTCCTTCAATTTGAAAAAAGAGGCTCTTAGACTAAGATAAGAATTGGAGAGGTCTCACTCTCCCCAGTGGCGGAACTAGTGAATGGAGGGCCCCTTTGCAAAAAAACAATTGGTGGTGGAGGGGTGGTCCTAATATTGTGTTGGCGTTTTCCCATTGGCCCCCTCCGGTGCTATATATATATATATATATATATATATATATATATATATATATATATATATATATATATATATATATTTATTTATATATATATATATATATATATATATATAATGCTTCTCTGAGCCCTGGCCAATGTCCCCCGGCCACCTGAAATTACCCCTTACAGGGACATAGGTAAGGAGGATCGGCGGGAGATAATTGTAGATACTTTTCTTTGCCTCGCACGTGGGTAGAGAATCTCAAGTGATGTAACTTCCATGGATTCCCCTAACTAGCCCACAACACGGGGGCCTGGTAAAGCCGAGGAGGGCCAGACCTGGGCCAGGGTGAGGAGGATTTTTTTTTCAAAATTCTATACAAAGAAAAAATATATATAAGACCGCACTGCCAACCCTCCCGGTGCATTGCGTCACCTACACTGACAGTAGTTATGCCAATTACTCTCCCATTAATAGAGCCCACAATCTCTCTCTATTTACAGGAATAACTAAGCAAGAGATTTCAATGAGGCACAAGTTATGGCGCAGACAAGTTATGACCCCAGAATTACTAATTCCCTAAATTAAAAGATGCAAAAGTAAAAAAGTAAAGTCACGTAACTATGTGCTTAATATCAGATAGATGCTTAAAAATCATGTGAAAAAATCTATTTTTAAATTGATCAAGAATTGACTTATTATTTATATGGCTCTAAGAGACCTCCCGTAAGAAACTGGATAGATAATGATCATGGAGGATTGGTCACGCAGCCAAGGAGATGCTTCACATGGCCAGACAACCAAGTGAATGTATATTAAGACAGGATAAAAGATGAAGGTGGCTGTAGCGTGCAATAAACACAGCTCTTTCTATGCCTCGCTCAGATAGTGATGCAGACAGTTTGTTTTATTTATGCTGTGACAGTTTTGCAGGAATGATAATTTTGCATTGCCGATGTCTACAAAACTATTCAGCCCAGGTAATGTGCCTGGAAAGCAATTACTGATCTCCTTCACTATGTATTTCACAGCTGGAATCATTCTGCTTCTTAACAAATCTACACATAAATCAGAAACACAGGATTTTTAGCGAAAGATGATTTGCACAGTATGTCCATAAAGCTCTGATATTCGAAAAGGGATACATTGAGGGTATTATAAGAGTTTAAGCAACTTGTCACATACTGTATATTCTTAGGTAGATTATTTTACGGAACAACTGACAATGCCTCCAATGCACATTAGAATAGTCAATGTACTGTTAAAATACTGCATACAGCTTAAAGGGCCAACTAATGCAGCATAATTTGGACCACATCACTATAAAGTTCTGCTAAAAGCATGTTAAAATAATTTTTGAATGTTTTAAATGTGTACATTTGTCACTGAGAAATCAAATAAAATCTGCATTCATATGTGTGAAAGACTGCCCACAGCCTGAGGGGCTGGAGGAGGGTATTGCTCCATGCACTGAAACCAACAAACAAAAATTTTACCGATTCCACATTTATCTGCGCAGTCATGGAATACTGGTACTCATCTAAAACAGGAAAGCTATGGGTTAACTAGTCAGTGCATTGTAAGTTCCTTGGGAATGCTGTGTTATCAATCATAGCCTTGCCCTATAGAGCCTCACACGACGCATGATGGTCTCACCACTGTGCTAAATACTCATGACACAGCCTATGGGCAGAATATACTATATGTAAACAAATATTGAAAAGGTAATTTTTCTGTAGCTGCTATTAGTGTAATAAAAAAACTGATAATTTTAACATATAATCTTGTGCTCTTTACAGTGAGTTCATTGTCCCATTAATCTTATAATGTATATTTTTGCTTACTTTATCTTTCATTGTTGACCACATCTAACTGTTTTGAATTAGTGAAAAGCAAGCAAATACATTTTATTTATGAGTTTCAAGAGTATAAATATATGTTTCAGGTGAGGTAGAGCTGGCAGATGAGAGTGGACAGGTGAAGAACTTGCTTGAGAACCCACATCGCTATGCTTTCGAATTTCTCAATGAGAGGGAGACCTGTGTCCTACTGGCAGTTACCAGTAAGTACTAGGCCTGTAAAAACTAATATGGTATCTTTCCTTTTAGCTGGCCCAACTCAGTGGCGGCCATCGGACACTAGGTGGAGCAGGAAAGATTTTAGTGAATTTCTTGTCAGTGTAAAGCTTATTATCTGCCAGTACCCTAACCTTAAACCTAACCCCTAACCCTGTCTCTAACCCCTAACCCTAACCCCTAATACTAACCCCAGGAAATTCACTAAAATCTTGTCCTTGTTACCTATTGGCCGATGGCAGCCACTGTGTGATGCCAGCTCACAGGAAAGGTCTCTAATATGTTCCATTCAACCAATTCTAATATGAGATTTTGGTTTATTTTTCTGCCTTTCAAGCAGGAATGAGCTTTTAGTTTTTTCTCTCTAGGAAGTTGTTAGAGCAGTCATATGTGTTACTGGCATAATGACTTTTATGTGTGTGATGAAGTTTAAGGGATCAATAATTGGGGGCCATTGGCCACTAGGTGCTGTGGCCGACATTTCTGTGAATTTCTTGTCAGTGTAAAGCGTATCCTCTGCGCTACCCTAACCCTAAACCCTAACCCCACCCCTAACCTTAATCCCAAACCTTAGGAATTCACCGAAATGTCGGTTGTGCCACCTAGTCACCGATGGCCGCCACCGTGTGTGGCAAGCCAATAGGAAAGGTCCTAGAACATCACTCCAGCCGTACATAGAAATATGTGGCTAATATGACTTGATTGACATTTTATTATGTCTTAAATTTTATGACCATATTTAAATTAATGTGTTTTTTTTTTATTTAAAACACAACAGATTATAACAGATTATAATTACATACATTAGGTGATAAATTAAATGTTGTTTTTATTTTTTTACTTTCGAAAATACCTATTTCCCATTGTTAATGTTTGTTCTTTAAAATAGAGAATATAATATATGGGTCTACAGTTTCCTTTTAACTTCAATGGTTAATTTTATCCACAACAAATGTCTTACAGGCCCAGGTGAGGAACACGTAATAAACAAGAAAGGCTAATCAAATATAACTTCTTGACAAGGAAGCAGGAAGGAAGAAAATGCACAAGGAGCAGTAACTATAACTGCTCTAGCGACTTGCCCGTCAAAAATGACGGCAATAAAAACTGAAGCCTGGCAATGCTGTTTGCCACACAATGTAAGCCTCTCCCCCTCTACTTTACTGGCCTTGTGATGAGCGCCTTTGGCGCTCATCACAGACCTTGCAATGAGCCCCTTTGGAGCTCATTGCGAGTCTCTCCCTCTGTCTACTTCCTCCCTCGTGTCTTATTTCCCCCCTCCTCTCCCTCCCTAGTGTCTCCTTCCACCTCGTCTACCTCCTTTGTATCTCCTGCCCCCCTGTGTTTTTACCTCCCTCTCCCTCCCGTGTCTCTAAACCCCTCCCCTGTGTCTCTTTCCCCCTTCTCCCTCCCATGCATCTCTTCCCCCCCCTGTGTCTCCCCCAACCCTCCCCTGTGTCTGTTCCCCCTGGCCTGTGTCTCTTTCCCCCTCCCCCTGTGTCTGTTACAGCCTTCCTCGTGTCTCCATTTCCCTCCCTTGTGTATCTTCCCACCTGCACTATCTCCCCTGTGTCTCTTCCCCCTCCTCTCACTCCCCTGTGTCTCTTCCCCCTCCTCTTTCTGTGCCCCTTCCTCCCTGTCTCTTCCCCCTCACCCTCTGTGTCTCTCCCCACTCTGTGTCTTCCACCCTCTCCCTCTGTGCCTCTTCCCCCGCCTCTCTCTGTGTGTCTCGCCACTGTGTCTCTTCACCCCTTCCTCTGTTCCCCCCCCCTCTGTGCCTCTTTCCCCCTCTCTCTGTACCTCTCCCCCCCCTTCCCTCTGTGTCTCTTCCTCCCTCACCCGCTGTATCCTAACCACTGGACCACCAGAGAATCCACACAGGTTATCCCAGGATGAAATAAGTGCCAGGGTTAGCAGATTGGAGAAGGTAGTTTGCAGTAGCACTTTGTGTAGAGCAAGGGAACTGGAGGACACATTAGTCATTATTCAGTTTCAATCCAATAGACAATTTGTTTGCTATTGTTCTAATTTACACTGGAAGATAAAATGAATACTCCAACTACATTACATTCTTGTCTTAGGAGTGGTTGATATTCATTCAGTGCTATACCCTACTTTATATTTTATATTAAGAGGACTAATCCCTTCTCTGTGACTATTTTATAAATCCATATTTAAAAATATTTACAGGCAAAGATTATTGATCTATATTCACTGATGTGCAGGCGATGTATATGTTTTTAATATTCTAGTAGGTCTAGGAAGTTTTTTTATGAAAGCTTGTAATGAAAGTTAAGCTTTAATTTAAGTTATAACACATTTGGAACATGAGCAGTATTCCTTTTTATCTAAGGATTCCAAAATCCCACAAGGTGGCAGTGTTTATTTAAAGATGTGTAAGCTTGTAAATAGAGAAAATATGCGCCACATCGAGAGAAAGAGTCATGGAAACCAGTGGCGGAGCTAGTAAATGGAGGGGGGGCACAAAAAAAATCCAGCTCACTTAGTATACACCCACACACACATATATATATATAGATATATATATCACATATAATAGTTGTGAATATACGGGCCGCTGGTCACGCTTTGGGGGCCGTAGGGCCGCAAAATGCAAGCCTTGCAAAGCGAGGCAAGCCATGGACTGCAAGCCTCGCGAAACAAGGCGAGCCATTGACGCCTGCAACAAGAACGTTGCTCATGTTGCGGCCCATAGGGCGAGGCGTGTTGTCAACCCGCGAGCCTCACAAAGCGAGGCGAGCCGTTGACGAATGCACCTAGAACGTTGCTCACATTGCAGTCCAGAGTGCCACAACTGTGAGCCTCGCAAAGCGAGCAGTTGAGGCACAACACTGCGAGGCCCACGGGACTTAGGGCTGCAATGAGTCCCGAAGGCGAGGCCTGTGGGACTTTGCCTGCAATGAAAGCCGAATGTCCAACTTTAACGGCCGAAACCACCGAACTGGAAAAACCTGAAAAAACGACAAACAAGCCTTGCAATGCAAGCAGTTGAGGCACGACACTGCAAGGACCACGGGACTTAGGGCTGCAATGAGCGCTGAATGTGCTCATTGCAGGGCTCGTGAAGAGCCTCGCAAAGTGAGGCGAGCAGTTGAGGCATGCGGGACTTGAATGCAACAGCTCGCCTCGCTTCGCGAGGCGAGCAATTGAGGCATGCGGGACTTAGGACCGAAACCAGTACATGCAGTGTGTGCCTAGCAAAAATCCAACTTAAACAGCCGAAACACGGAACTGGAAAAACCTAAAAAAATAAAAATAAATATGACTCAAATTACTTTACACACTCACACACAGCACAGGGGGAGAGCCAGGGAGTATGTGAGTGAAGTTGCAAGTTAATTTGGGGCATATTTGCCATTTTTTCACAAACAAAAATCGGCTAAGTAAGAAAAAAAAAGGCTGCCGAAAAAACGCAAAACTATGAAAACGAGGCCTGAAGGACCTAAAACTAGCCCGAAGGATGTAAAAACGAGCCCTGAGCAGTTAAATTTAACACAAGACAGTAACACTTAACCCAAGCTAGTAACACTTAACCCAAGGCAGTAACACAACCCAAGACACTAACACTCAAGAGCGAGGCCTATAAACCACACAGGGGGAGAGGCTTTCAAGGAGCACCAAAGGCCTAAGGCAATCGTCGTGGGGCTCCCGATGAAAGCTGAAGGTGCTCAGGGGGCACCATAGCCTCGCATTGTGTGGAAAACAGCATTGCCAGGCTTACAATTGTATTCCCATCATTTTTAACGGGCAAGTTGCTAATATATATATATATATATATATATATATCAGATGCAGGGATAGCAGTTATGCTGAACAGCCAGTGAACTCCTCCAGCTTCCCCCCATATGAGGGGGCTTTGGGGGGCCAGGATCTAAGGGTTCCGGGCTATGGGGGGGACCTTACACTACATAAAAAAATTAATTAGAAAACAATTAGACAGTGTAACGGATCTCCTGGCACCCCAACCGGGTACCTCCGTTGATAGGCGCGTCCTAGTTTGCGCCGAAGCCTACAAGCACCGCACCGGACACCACAACCACCACAGACTCCACAACCGCCGTAGTTTAGCTGGAGCCGCGCCGTCTTCCTTCCACCCTGTATGAATCTCCAGCATCCAGGACCGTGTGGGGAAGACCTCTCCTCCAAGGAGAGTACATCAGGAACAAGCGTTCAGTAGTTACAGCTCAAGGGAGTATGCAAAAGCATAGCAATCCCCAGTAATATATAGCGATCCCCTCCAATAACGAGATGAGACTATGTTTTGAAGGTTCAAGTAGAACTATCCTTTAATGACAGGGGATCTCCTTTTATGCAATGGTGCCCTCTGAAGGGCTACGCCCACATAATTATCACAGCCAATTAGATACATGGTTCAACCCCCACGTCTCCTCCCCTCAGATAACAGGTAACACAATTAAAACAGACACAATTTTAACCATATTCTGGATGTACCCCAAAAACAGGGGGTACACCTTTAAGTCCAGCACCGTTCAATATCTCTCACCCAGGGGAACACCATATTAAAAAAATGGCATGAATCAGACCAGGGGTTCAAAAGTTAGTAAAAGTATGTTTTTCACATAACACACAGACATTTCACATATCCCCCACACAATACACATATAGGACAATAGGTGTGGTCACCCCTCCCTGAGGCAACTTGATATAATCAGACAATGATTAAATCAGCCCTCTTTGTTCTTATCTGAGAATGAAAACACTCCACACAATCGACTCCCTTATCTGTAACAGGATTATCTCTCCTGCCAAGGTCTGCACTAGCCTGGGGCCAATATTCTGCAGAGCACAAACCAACACACATACAGTATATTACTAGGGTCATTTTTTAACCAAGAATTAAATAACCATAAACAGGGTAAAACAGTGATGGGTTCCGTTACAGCTGGGATCTGAGCGCACAAAACTACCGAATAGCGCTCAGATCATCTTCACACAGTTCAATTGCCATGTAGCTAAAGTCTTTCCCATAGTCTTTCATTATATGAATGGGCTCCATGGCATAGCTATCTGTGGTATCATGGTTCACACAGGGCAAGTACCGAATGACCCCCCTGTATGTAAAGGGCCAGAATGAGTGACATACACTCTGGTATGGCCGAATACTGTGTTTGAAGGGCAATATGTACCAGGGCCATAGTCGCAGGGCAGGAGGCTGGCAAAAAGTCCTCTCCAAAACAAAGCGGCGAAGGGCACTTTGTCACACATCTCCCCTTTGGGGGGAAGTCTAACCAGGCACCTGACCTTCTGCCGGTCAGTGCCTCCGTTAGACGATCCACCAACCCACAATAAACCAGTGCTAGAGCAGCCCCCCCACAGCAACAAAGTGCAAGAGCAGCCCACCCACAACAAACCGTTACTGCACCTGGATATTTCACTGTGGTGATGGGGCAACACGCTGAGGGGACTTGAGGGGCAGAGGCCAGCGGCACTCTGCCCTGATGCCAGCTCTTCTGCTGGTATACTTGGGACATATTCTGGTTCAGTAGCCAGGGAAACGTGGGGGTCAGTGGGGGTTAACATTTCCTCTGTTAACCCTGGGGCCACATTAGGAGTTAGCTGGGGAGGGGAATTTGTACTTACCCCCTTCTCCGGTTGTCCCAGTGAGGGTAGTTGGGGATCTGGACAGGCTGTGGGCGCAGAGACCACGGACCCATCTGCGCCATCTGGGAGATAGGTGGATCCCCTCGTTAGGATAAACTGTCGCTGGGGGGGAAGGACGACAACATCTGGCCCCTGGGGTTCACACTGCCGCTGGGGGGGAAGGACGACACCTTCTGCCCCCTGGGGTTCACACTGCCGCTGGGGGGGAAGGACGACACCTTCTGCCCCCTGTGGTTCACACTGCCGCTGGGGGGGAAGGACGACACCTTCTGCCCCCTGTGGTTCACACTGCCACTGGGGGGGAAGGACGACACCTTCTGCCCCCTGGGGTTCACACTGCCGCTGGGGGGGAAGGACAACACCTTCTGCCCCCTGGGGTTCACACTGCCGCTGGGGGGGAAGGACGACACCTTCTGCCCCCTGGGGTTCACACTGCCGCTGGGGGGGGAAGACGACACCTTCTGCCCCCTGGGGTTCACACTGCCGCTGGGGGGGAAGGACGACACCTTCTGCCCCCTGGGGTTCACACTGCCGCTGGGGGGGAAGGACGACACCTTCTGCCCCCTGGGGTTCACATTGCCGCTGGGGGGGAAGGACGACACCTTCTGCCCCCTGGGGTTCACACTGCCGCTGGGGGGGAAGGACGACACCTTCTGCCCCCTGGGGTTCACACTGCCGCTGGGGGGGAAGGATGACACCTTCTGCCCCCTGGGGTTCACACTGCCGCTGGGGGGGAAGGATGACACCTTCTGCCCCCTGGGGTTCACACTGCCGCTGGGGGGGAAGGACGACACCTTCTGCCCCCTGTAGGGCCGGTAGAGAGACCTCGGTCCCATCTCTACCTGCCATCTGGAGGTCATCCCAGGACCAGTCAATGAAGTCTGGTTCCGCTTGTCGAGTAGGTTGGGGCTGCACGAAGCTGAGCAGGTGTTGGTAGTCCTGCTCCAGCTCCCACTCTCTCGTTACCAGGTGGGTCATGTCTTTGCTCACCTCGCCTTCGTCATCCCAGACATACATGCCCATCCGGTAGTCGTAGATGTCCCAAAACCTAGACTCCTCCGTGCTGCCAAGATCAATGTCGTCCTCCAAGGCATTCCATAATAAACCTGGGCCATCATAATCATCTCCCTCCGGTAAGTCGTGTTCAGCCGTCCAGGGGGTAAGTCGAACGGTATGCCACCAGAGGGCCTGGTATGCATTGTCTAGCCAGATCTCTCGCTGTACCAGTGTCTCTAGTCTTGTCACCCACTCATCCAGGGGCTGCTCTCCCAATAGATACATCCGCATCGCCACACGCTTCTGTAGCCGCTGCTCATCACTGGGGAGACTCTCACCTCGCCGCCATTGGGCATCTTCCAGGGCATCATACCAGAGTTCCTTTCTGTCTGCATCCCTGTAGTCCGCGGCCTCCTCCTCATCCTCATCATGGAACGCTGTCCGAAAACTAGCCGGTTCCATCCTGCTGTAGCCAGGGGCGCTGTACGGATACTAGCGTTGCCCTCAATTTGTAACTCCAAACGTTACCGGTGTCTCCGTGCTGCTTTTCCTCTTACTAGGACGCCATCCCACCACTGCCAGCCAATGTAACGGATCTCCTGGCACCCCGACCGGGTACCTCCGTTGATAGGCGCGTCCTAGTTTGCGCCGAAGCCTACAAGCACCGCACCGGACACCACAACCACCACAGACTCCACAACCGCCGTAGTTTAGCTGGAGCCGCGCCATCTTCCTTCCACCCTGTATGAATCTCCAGCATCCAGGACCGTGTGGGGAAGACCTCTCCTCCAAGGAGAGTACATCAGGAACAAGCGTTCAGTAGTTACAGCTCAAGGGAGTATGCAAAAGCATAGCAATCCCCAGTAATATATAGCGATCCCCTCCAATTACGAGATGAGACTACGTTTTGAAGGGTCAAGTAGAACTATCCTTTAATGACAGGGGATCTCCTTTTATGCAATGGCGCCCTCTGAAGGGCTACACCCACATAATTATCACAGCCAATTAGATACATGGTTAAACCCCCACGTCTCCTCCCCTCAGATAACAGGTAACACAATTAAAACAGACACAATTTTAACCACATTCTGGATGTACCCCAAAAACAGGGGGTACACCTTTAAGTCCAGCACCATTCAATATCTCTCACCCAGGGGAACACCATATTAAAAAATGGCATGAATCAGACCAGGGGTTCAAAAGTTAGTAAAAGTATGTTTTTCACATAACACACAGACATTTCACATATCCCCCACACAATACACATATAGGACAATAGGTGTGGTCACCCCTCCCTGAAGTAACTTGATATAATCAGACAATGATTAAATCAGCCCTCTTTGTTCTTATCTGAGAATGAAAACACTCCACACAATCGACTCCCTTATCTGTAACAGGGTTATCTCTCCTGCCAAGGTCTGCACTAGCCTGGGGCCAATATTCTGCAGAGCACAAACCAACACACATACAGTATATTACTAGGGTCATTTTTTAACCAAGAATTAAATAACCATAAACAGGGTAAAACAGTGATGGGTTCCGTTACAGCTGGGATCTGAGCGCACAAAACTACCGAATAGCGCTCAGATCATCTTCACACAGTTCAATTGCCATGTAGCTAAAGTCTTTCCCATAGTCTTTCATTATATGAATGGGCTCCATGGCATAGCTATCTGTGGTATCATGGTTCACACAGGGCAAGTACCGAATGACCCCCCTGTATGTAAAGGGCCAGAATGAGTGACATACACTCTGGTATGGCCGAATACTGTGTTTAAAGGGCAATATGTACCAGGGCCATAGTCGCAGGGCAGGAGGCTGGCAAACAGTCCTCTCCAAGACAAAGTGGCGAAGGGCACTTCGTCACAGACAGCACTGGGGCCCTGCCAGAGGTAGACCCTGGAGCACTGCTCTGCCAGAACCGACTGTAGCTCTGCCCCTGATGGGGCAAAATATAGGGAGAAACATAGCATAGGTAAAATAGAGTGGAAAAAATATTTTAAATAGAGATAATATTTAGAAGTGAAAGAGAGAAAGATGGGACAGTACTGGTACATCTGAAAACACTAAAGGCATGGGGGACACAACAATCTGAATGGCCTATGGCAGCATAAAACCTACATACATCTATGAGCATAGAGTGATCAGAGTCCATGTAAATCTGTCAGTCTCTTGTATTGGAGTCACTATTAAAATGTTCCAGTCTCCCGTATATTCCATACGAGATGTTTGACTTCCAAGGCTGCAGGTAATAGCTTTATTGTGAATGGAAGGACGGCATCAGCCAAATTTCTGAAAAGCACATCATAAAAATAAAATTTACTCTCCATGCTCTGTACAGCAGTTGGGTAGTAGGTCAGTAGTACAGCTATGTTGAGGGCCGGATTTATACCAAAGGGGCACTTGCGTACTCTGCCTTTTGGTAAATCCAGGCCTGGATATGTTCATATAATTCACTCATTATATCTATGATTGGCTACTCTCACCTTCTATTACAGTGTGCAGCCTTACCCTGTACAATATATTCAATCCCATCCTGTTTGCATGATACGAGTGAAACATATTTATTGTTGATTTAGGAATTTTTTTATTAAAAAACTTTGCTTGAAAGTCTGTTTATCAGACAGTGGAAATAACTAGTTATGTATTTCAATAATTATATTTATTCGTTTTATTTATGTTTAATACCTTTATATATATTTTCAGGATCACAGGACTCATCCGAACCCATTTTCTCACCATTATTAAATGATGATGCAATTGTAAACTCCAAATTCCTAAGTGAGTCATGTTTAATATATATTATTACTTTATTACTTTTTTTGTTCTTTTAATGTTACATTTCACATGCTTGTTACAAACCAGCTTATTCATATAATATTAACTGCACACGTTGTATTAAAGGACCACTGTAGTCTCATATTTAAAGTATGCCATTATTAGGCAAAATTAAAAGTGAAAAATAAATAAGTATCTTTTATTTCTAAATTTGGGACCATTGTGGCCCTTTAAAGAAATATATTTTTTTGTATTTATTGTTTTTCACCCTGATTTTAATATGTCTGGTTGATAGAAAAATCAGTCACTTTGGATCTTGAAGGTAACATGATGTTTTTAAATTGGGTTTTTCCATTCTGATTATATATAGCACAAAAGTCTTAAACTATCCTTAAGATATTCAATGTACGCAACAATAAACCAATACAACCTAGATCCAGCTTGCAGCAGAATGAAGAACAAGGTACAAACATGGAGTTACGAGCTGGATTACTAACCAATGGAAAAAACAACTGCGTGTAATACATACATTTATTTACATGTGAAAGGTTGCTCTGAGATAACACATATAAACCCCATACATGGTGCAGGTGAAGGAGCTTCCATCATGGCCATAAACCAGATGTAAAATTCCACAGTTACAGTTAGTGTTTCAGTATGTCCGTCCGGCCGGAGAGTGACGCTCTGTTTATTACAACCACATGGAAATATCTTGTCACTTATATTTTAATTGACAGTAATACCTAGCTTCCAAACAGATTTGGGAACCCTAAGTGTCTTTAACCGAGATCCAGGATTTCAGGGTAGTTATACCAGACAGTGTATATATAGCATAGAAATAAAAAAAAAACCACTGTGCATACCAATAGATCTCAACAAGGCCAGGGAACCTGTTTTCAAAATGAATTTCTCAGTAGAGAGTGTTTCCACTGTAACTAAGCATTCTGGGTAGTGATGTGCAAATGAGACTCACACTGTATCACATGTTGCCGCTTCAACAAGGGATCCATTTCAGACTCTGTGCACTGCTGTCAGACTCACAGACTGCAGTTTCACCCTCAAATGGTGCTCATCAGGGTGAGGTTGGTTTTGACAACTGTGAAATGAGGCTGGAGAGTCCTCAGGCCAGACATCATGTTTGTTATGGTGGGTAGGAAAGTGATTGAAGCAGATTCCACTGTACATTCAGTATGTAAAGAAAAAGCCATTGTAACCGGGGAGGAGCTACCAATGGTGAAGGCAGTGCAATGCAATGGGGCCCTCTTCTGGGGGGGCCTGTGCTGTCCTTTTTGTAAAGAAAATGAGTAGACACTGGAGTGGGCACAGGGAAGCACAAAAAACAAATTGATGCCCTCCCTCCTAAAAGATTTGTTTTTTTGCATTAGGCCCTCCATTCACTAGCTCCGCCACTGTGTTCAGATAAAATCCTATGCACATGATAATTGCATATTCTTTATTTTTGTATTTAAATTGTTTGTTTTTTCTGTAAGTGATACTGGTGGGTGTGCAGAGCAGTGCAACAAATGATGTAACCCTATGCACATAACTACATATTCTTTGCTGACTTTTTTCCTGTTACCCTGTTACTTTCTCTCATGAGGGTCTCTAGGGCTGCTATAGTTCCACTGCAATGTTATTTATAGTCTCTCAGTATCTCATCTTTAAATAAATTCAGCTGGCATACAACAGATAATACTATAACAATCCTTACTCCACTTTATATAATACTGATGATTTCCTTATATTTACTTATATTTGATATAGTCTGGTTGATGGAAAATCAGTCACTTTAGGGCTTTAAGGTTCAGTTACATTGCACTGGTGCAACTGAGAGTTTCAGAATCAAATGAGTTATAGAAATATCTTTTTTTACTATTATTTTAATAGGGAATAGATTAAAGACTGGTTCACAGAAACATAAAATAATTAGTAAACACTCATAAATCATTTTAAAGCAGCCTCTAGGCAACAGTCTGTTTACACTAAACCTACATTACAAATCCGATCAGTACTCTGCAGGTCTATATTTTATCTTGTAATCAATATCCATTGTTTTTTTTTAGTCAGTAAGAAATTTGAGTTCTTGAGAAATAATGATTAATAACAGGGAAACCTGACCCGTTAAATACTATGGCCCCTATTCAATTGAGCAATTGTTATTTACTGTAGCCCGTAAACTAATTTGCTATTCAATTGGCGTCTTTTAGCTACCCGCAAAAAATTAGCGGCTTACAGGCTGAAAATCCCTGCAGTTCTTAAAATCGTAACTTACAACCCATCTAAGCCTTTTTATCTTTCGAACCCGTAAATATTACAATCACAAATCGCTATTCAATTGCTACAATTCCACAAGCCCGCAAATGTTTTCACACCCATAAATGATAAAATGTAGAAGAAAATCCTATGAGTACCAGATAGGACTAGCAAGGGGGTTAAACACCTGATCATAGCAGTGTAAATGCAAAGAAAAAATCAATACAGCTCTTTAAAAGACGGGGAAAGTGATGAACAACATTAGAATGAATTGCACAACAGTCTCAAGCTCGCAAATCTGCAATAAACAAAATATTTTTTTCACGATTCATTTCCGTGTAATATCAATCTCGGTAATCAATGAGTTAATACATATCAGGCCAATCACATGGACTAGAACATTTCTTTCATTCATTTTTATTATTTTGTACATTGTCGGATTGTGAGTCTGATCCTGTATTGGACCTCTAAACGCTAATTAATTGGCGTTTAACCTCCATGTTTTACTGATGTCATGATGATTCTCTCATTTACTCTTGGCTGTTTCTAAATGGGTAGTTACGGCGTTGCCTAATTGATCATAATCATGCTCTGAAATGCTACTTACGGGTGCATGGTTTACGGTTTAGGCTTTCGGCCAGGTAGTTCCGGGCTTGATCAATTGAATCGCTCTGTAGCTGTTGCAAATTTCAAGCCGACTTACGTCCAGTATAAAGTAAACTGCGGGCTTGCAATAGAATGAAGGCCTATATATACTAATATAAAGCCTGCTCATAGTAAGTGTAAGTATATACTCGAGTATAAGCAGAGTTTTTCACCCCTTTTTTTAAGGCTAAAAAGGCCCCCTTCGGCTTATACTCAAGTCACTCTCCCCCATGTCTTTCTAACCCCCCGTGTCTCTCTAAACCCCCGTGTCTCTCTACCCCTGTGTCTCTCTAACCCCCCCGTATCTCTCTAACCCCCCCCATGTCTCTCTACCTGTCGTGTCTCTAACCCCCCCATATCTCTCTAACCCCCCTGTGTCTCTCTAACCCCCAGTGATTCTCTACCCCCCCATGTCTCTCTAACCCCCCTGTGTCTCTTTCCCTCCCCCCTCCTCATCCTCAACCCCCTTCCTCATTCTAAACCCCCCTCTGCATTCTACAACCCCCCTCCTCACTTTACCCCTCTACATACCTCCCCCTCTCCCTTTCCCTTCACTTACCTTCATCTGCAGCTGCTCCTCCGGCCTCCGCTCCTTCCTGCGTCGGCACCCGGTATATGCCAATGACGTGACGTCACATGCGCGCCACGTCATTAGCATTGGCAGCGTCAAGACACAGCCGGGAGGAACGGAGGAGAAGCTGCAGATGAAGGTAAGTGAGGGAAAGGGAGAGGGGGAGGTATTTAGAGGGGTAAAGTGAGGAGGGGGGTGAAGGATGAGGAGTGAGCAGGGGGGGTTAGGATGAGGATGGGGGTTTAGGATGAGGATGGGGGGTTTAGAATGGGGGGTTAGGATTGGGTTTGAGGATGGGGGGGTTAAGGATGGGGGGTTAGGATGGGGGGGTTGAGGTTGAGGAGGGGGTTTAGAATGAGGAAGGGGTTTGAGGATGAGGAGGGGGGTTGAGGAGGGAGGTTGAGGATGAGGAGGGAGAATGAGGAGGAAGGATAAGAATGAGGATTAGGAGGGGGGTTGAGGTTGAGGAGGGAGGTTGAGGATGAGGAGGGTTGTTGAGGAGGGAGGTTGAGAATGAGGAGGGGGGTTGAGAAGGGAGGTTGAGAATGAGGAGGGAGGTTGAGAATGAGGAGGGGGGTTGAGGAGGGGGGTGAGAATGAGGAAGGGGTTGAGAATGAGGGGGGTTGAGGAGGGTGATAAGGGAGGGTGGGAAGAGACACAGGGAAGGGAGAGGGGGGAAGAGACACAGGGAAGGGAGAGGGGAGAAGAGACACAGGGAAGGGAGAGGGGTGAAGAGACACAGGGGAGAGAGAGGGGGGACACAAGAAAAGGGCACACAAGAGGTAGACACAGAGGGCACAAGAGGGACACAGGGGGCAGCACATTCCCCACCCTCGGCTTATACTCAAGTCACTCATTTTTCCTAGTATTTTGTGGTAAAATAGGTGCCTCGGCTTATACTCGGGTCGGTGATACTCGAGTATATACGGTATGTTTATTTCTAATTGTTATTATTAGAAGACTTTAAGCCTTATATTTTATATTGACCTTTGATTGATTTTTTGGGGTTGAATCTATACCACCACTACATATAACTACTTCTTTTGATACATATTTGTAGTCATTTCTTCTACTACTACTGATATATTGTAGTAGATTTGGGGTGGCAGTTTTCTGCACCTTGCAGGTAGGAGGCAACATATTTCTTTATTTCTTCTTTCTATTGTTTCTGAGACATTTTTTGTCCAGGTTTTAGTGCACGTATCGTTGTTCACATAATAAAGATTTATTTTGCTACATAACTTTTTTATTGAGATCTAATCTATTTAGTGTTAAGCACTGTGGAAAATATCAATATATTTTTGTATTATTGGTACCTAATGGGCAAAGAACATGGTAACAAGGCAATGGTTAAACATATACAGCCTTATTAAATATGCGATTCAGTAAATTTAAAAGGGCTCTATATAAGCACACAGCATATTTTTTTTTCAGAAGTTTTTAGTTAGTGAAGACCTTGCTTTTGGATAGAAGTTCACTAACTAAAAACTTCCTTAAAAAAAATATGCTGTGTGCTTATATAGAGCCCTTTTAAATTTACCGAATTGCAATTTAATAAGGCTGATAAAGTGAAGCTACAGACTACAGATGTGACACAATACAAAACAGGTGTTTGTTTGTTTGTTTTGTAATGGTGTATTTACTGGAACTAATTTTGAGATATCACTTATATTATGAAACTACAGTAAGTCATTTATTATTTTTGTCTTGTTGTTCACCCTGATTTTAATGTCTGGTTGATGGAAAAATCGGTCAATTTGGGTCTTGAAGGGAACATGATGTTTTTACATTGGGTTTTTCCATCCGATTATATATATATCACAAACGTCTTAAACTGAATTTAAGCTAACCAATGTACGCAACAATAAACCCATACAACCTAGACCCAGCTTGCAGCAGAATGAAGAACAAGGTGCAAACATGGAGTTACGAGCTGGATCACCAACTAATGGACAAAAACAAAACAGCTTATTCATATAATAATAACTGCGCAAGATTTATTAAAGGACCACTGTAGTCTCATATTTACAGTATGCCCTTATTAGGCAAAATTAAAAGTGAAACATAAATAAGTATCTTTTATTTTTAAATTTGGGACCATTGTGGCCCTTTAAAGAAATATATTTTTTTGTATTTATTGTTTTTCACCCTGATTTTAATATGTCTGGTTGATAGAAAAATCAGTCACTTTGGATCTTGAAGGTAACATGATGTTTTTAAATTGGGTTTTTCCATTCTGATTATATATAGCACAAAAGTCTTAAACTGTCCTTAAGATATTCAATGTACGCAACAATAAACCAATACAACCTAGAGCCAGCTTGCAGCAGAATGAAGAACAAGGTACAAACATGGAGTTACGAGCTGGATTACTAACCAATGGAAAAAACAACTGCGTGTAATACATACATTTATTTACATGTGAAAGGTTGCTCTGAGATAACACATATAAACCCCATACATGGTGCAGGTGAAGGAGCTTCCATCATGGCCATAAACCAGAGGTAAAATTCCACAGTTACAGTTAGTGTTTCAGTATGTCCGTCCGGCCGGAGAGTGACGCTCTGTTTATTACAACCACATGGAAATATCTTGTCACTTATATTTTAATTGACAGTAATACCTAGCTTCCAAACAGATTTGGGAACCCTAAGTGTCTTTACCCGAGATCCAGGATTTCAGGGTAGTTATACCAGACAGTGTATATATAGCATAGAAATAAAAAAAACAACACTGTGCATACCAATAGATCTTAACAAGGACCTGGGAACCTGTTTTCAAAAAGAATTTCTCAGTAGAGAGTGTTTCCACTGTAACTAAGCATTCTGGGTAGTGATGTGCAAATGAGACTCACACTGTATCACATGTTGCCGCTTCAACAAGGGATCCATTTCAGACTCTGTGCACTGCTGTCAGACTCACAGACTGCAGTTTCACCCTCAAATGGTGCTCATCAGGGTGAGGTTGGTTTTGACAACTGTGAAATGAGGCTGGAGAGTCCTCAGGCCAGACATCATGTTTGTTATGGTGGGTAGGAAAGTGATTGAAGCAGATTCCACTGTACATTCAGTATGTAAAGAAAAAGCCATTGTAACCGGGGAGGAGCTACCAATGGTGAAGGCAGTGCAATGCAATGGGGCCCTCTTCTGGGGGGGCCTGTGCTGTCCTTTTTGTAAAGAAAATGAGTAGACACTGGAGTGGGCACAGGGAAGCACAAAAAACAAATTGATGCCCTCCCTCCTAAAAGATTTGTTTTTTTGCATTAGGCCCTCCATTCACTAGCTCCGCCACTGTGTTCAGATAAAATCCTATGCACATGATAATTGCATATTCTTTATTTTTGTATTTAAATTGTTTGTTTTTTCTGTAAGTGATACTGGTGGGTGTGCAGAGCAGTGCAACAAATGATGTAACCCTATGCACATAACTACATATTCTTTGCTGACTTTATTCCTGTTACCCTGTTTCTTTCTCTCGTAAACTAATTTGCTATTCAATTGGCGTCTTTTAGCTACCCGCAATTAGCGGCTTACAGGCTGAAAATCCCTGCGGTTCTTAAAATCGTAACTTACAACCCATCTAAGCCTTTTATCTTTCGAACCCGTAAATTTTACAATCACAAATCGCTATTTAATTGATACAATTCCACAAGCCCGCAAATGTTTTCACACCCGTAAATGACAAATGTAGAAGAAAATCCTATGAGTACCAGATAGGACTAGCAAGGGGGTTAAACACCTGATCATAGCACTGTAAATGCAAAGAAAAAGTCAATACTGCACTTTAAAAGACGGGGAAAGTGATGAACAACATTAGAATGAATTGCACAACAGTCTCAAGCTCGCAAATCTGCAATAAACAAAATATTTTTTTCACGATTCATTTCCGTGTAATATCAATCTCGGTAATAAATGAGTTAATACATATCAGGCCAATCACATGGACTAGAACATTTCTTTCATTCATTTTTATTATTTTGTACATTGTCGGATTGTGAGTCTGATCCTGTATCGGACCTCTAAACGCTAATTAATTGGCGTTTAACCTCCATGTTTTACTGATGTCATGATGACCCTCTCATTTACTCTTGGCTGTTTCTAAATGAGTAGTTACGGCGTTGCCTAATTGATCATAATCATGCTCTGAAATGCTACTTACGGGTGCATGGTTTACGGTTTAGGCTTTCGGCCAGGTAGTTCCAGGCTTGATCAATTGAATCGCTCTGTAGCTGTTGCAAATTTCAAGCCGACTTACGTCCAGTATAAAGTCAACTGGGGGCTTGCAATAGAATGAAGGCCTATATATACACTAATATAAAGCCTGCTCATAGTAAGTACTGTATATACTCGAGTATAAGCCGAGTTTTTCACCCCTTTTTTTAAGGCTAAAAAG
Organism: Discoglossus pictus; assembly: GCA_027410445.1. NCBI lineage: Eukaryota > Metazoa > Chordata > Amphibia > Anura > Alytidae > Discoglossus > Discoglossus pictus. The sequence goes on from CM050169.1 coordinate 99,432,015, forward strand.
GCCCCCTTCGGCTTATACTCAAGTCACTCTCCCCCCGTGTCTCTCTAACCCCCCCCCCGTGTCTCTCGAACCCCCCCCCCGTGTCTCTCTAAACCCCCTGTGTCTCTCTACCCCCCCGTGTCTCTCTAACCCCCCCGTATCTCTCTAACCCCCCCATGTCTCTCTACCTGCCGTGTCTCTAACCCCCCCATATCTCTCTAACCCCCATGTGTCTCTCTAACCCCCAGTGACTCTCTACCCCCCATGTCTCTCTAACCCCCCTGTGTTTCTTTCCCTCCCCCCTCCTCATCCTCAACCCCCCCCCCACCTCATTCTAAACCCCCCCTCTGCATTCTAAACCCCCCTCCTCACTTTACCCCTCTACATACCTCCCCCTCTCCCTTTCCCCTCACTTACCTTCATCTGCAGCTGCTCCTCCGGCCTCCGCTCCTTCCTGCGTCGGCACCCGGTATATGCTAATGACGTGACGTCACATGCGCGCCAAGTCATTAGCATTGGCAGCGTCAAGACACAGTCGGGAGGAACGGAGGAGAAGCTGCAGATGAAGGTAAGTGAGGGGAAAGGTAGAGGGGGAGGTATTTAGAGGGGTAAAGTGAGGAGGGGGTGAAGGATGAGGAATGAGCAGGGGGGGTTAGGATGAGGATGGGGGTTTAGGATGAGGATGGGGGGGTTTAGAATGGGGGGTTAGGATGGGGTTTGAGGATGGGGGGTTTAGGATGGGGGGTTAGGATGGGGGGGTTGAGGTTGAGGAGGGGTTTTAGAATGAGGAAGGGGTTAGAGGATGAGGAGGGGGGTTGAGGAGGGAGGTTGAGGATGAGGAGGGAGGATGAGGAGGGAGGTTAAGAATGAGGATTAGGAGGGGGTTTGAGGTTGAGGAGGGAGTTTGAGGATGAGGAGGGGGGTTGAGGAGGGAGGTTGAGAATGAGGAGGGGGGTTGAGAAGGGAGGTTGAGAATGAGGAGGGAGGTTGAGAATGAGGAGGGGGTTGAGGAGGGGGGATGAGAATGAGGAAGGGGTTGAGAATAAGGGGGTTGAGGAGGGTGATAAGGGAGGGTGGGAAGAGACACAGGGAAGGGAGAGGGGGGAAGAGACACAGGGAAGGGAGAGGGGTGAAGAGACACAGGGGAGGGAGAGGGGAGAAGAGACACAGGGGAGAGAGAGGGGGGACACAAGAAAAGGGCACACAAGAGGTAGACACAGAGGGCACAAGAGGGACACAGGGGGCAGCACATTTCCCACCCTCGGCTTATACTCAATTCACTCATTTTTCCTAGTATTTTGTGGTAAAATAGGTGCCTCGGCTTATACTCGGGTCGGCTTATACTCGAGTATACTGTATACGGTATGTTCATTTCTAATTGTTATTATTTGAAGGCTTTAAGCCTTATATTTTATATTGACCTTTGATTGATTTTTTGGGGTTGAATCTATACCACCACTACATATAACTACTTCTTTTGATACATATTTGTAGTCATTTCTTCTACTACTACTGATATTTTGTAGTAGATTTGGGGTAGCAGTTTTCTGCACCTTGCAGGTAGGAGGCACCCTTCGGGGATCATAGCAACATATTTCTTTATTTCTTCCTTCTATTGTTTCTGAGACATTTTTTGTCCAGGTTTTAGTGCACGTATCGTTGTTCACATGATAAAGATTTATTTTGCTACATAACTTTTTTATTGAGATCTAATCTATTTAGTTTTAAGCACTGTGGAAAATATCAATATATTTTTGTATTATTGGTACCTAATGGGCAAAGAACATGGTAACAAGGCAATGGTTAAACATATACAGCCTTATTAAATATGCGATTCAGTAAATTTAAAAGGGCTCTATATAAGCACACAGCATATTTTTTTTACAGAAGTTTTTAGTGAGTGAAGACCTTGCTTTTGGATAGAAGTTCACTAACTAAAAACTTCAGTAAAAAAAATATGCTGTGTGCTTATATAGAGCCCTTTTAAATTTACCGAATTGCAATTTAATAAGGCTGAAAAAGTGAAAAAGTGAAGCTACAGTCTACAGATGTGACACAATACAAAACAGATGTTTGTTTGTTTTGTAATGGTAGATTTACTGGAACTAATTTTGAGATATAACTTATATTCTGAAACTACAGTAAGTCATTTATTATTTTTGTCTTGTTGTTCACCCTGATTTTAATGTCTGGTTCATGGAAAAATCGGTCACTTTGGATCTTGAAGGTAACATGATGTTTTTAAATTGGGTTTTTCCATTCTGATTATATATTGCACAAAAGTCTTAAACTGTCCTTAAGATATTCAATGTACGCAACAATAAACCAATACAACCTAGAGCCAGCTTGCAGCAGAATGAAGAACAAGGTACAAACATGGAGTTACGAGCTGGATTACTAACCAATGGAAAAAGCACCTGCGTGTAATACATACATTTAATTACATGTGAAAGGTTGCTCTGAGATAACACATATAAACCCCATACATGGTGCAGGTGAAGGAGCTTCCATCATGGCCATAAACCAGAGGTAAAATTCCACTGTTACAGTTAGTGTTTCAGTATGTCCGTCCGGCTGGAGAGTGACGCTCTGTTTTATTACAACTACACAGAAATATATTGTCACTTGTGTTCGGGAGCCAGGTATTACTGTCAATTTAAACATTTTTAGGAACCCTAAGTGTCTGTACCCAAGATTCAGGATTTTAGAAACTGTATATGGAAAGTGAAACAAAACATAATGTGCTCTTACAGATCTCAACAAGACCAGAGGGGCTGTTTTCCAAATGAATTTCTCAGTGGACAGTGTTATCACTGCCACTAAGTATTCTAGGTAGTGATATGCAAATGAGAATCATACTGTACATAACGTAACTGTTAAAAAAGCATATAAATCAATACTGATTAGCTTTTGCTGATAATTTTACACATCTTGTCCTATAATGACCTCTGATAAGGATTCTAAGTAAATTTACTTGTCAAAGCTGATTATATTGAATACATTAGTAAATACAGAGATGTTTGCCTCAGATAAAACGTAGGTAGTGAATGAAGAAGATTGTCATCAGAACACAAGAGCATCAACCTGGTGTGCAGGTTTTTTATACTATCAAACTCTTATTATTTCCTTAAAATTATCTAGAAAATTCCTGGATCATGAATGCGTCTGATAGAGGAGAATCGGTACTGTATGAAAGTATTTTTTGCATAAAAAATCCTAACATAAACCTTAGTAAACCCTAATGTTTGTAAAATCAATTCTGTTTTCAGGCAGTTGATCTTGAGAAAGCTTAATAAGCATAACATTCATAATTAGTTATCAGAGGCAGGAACAACAATGTATCTGTCTGAGGCAGTAGTGATATTGACAGCTGATTGGCTAGGAGACAACTACGCACAGCTCATTAGCTAGGAAGCTCTAGCTACATAGGTTCCTCGGGGGTGGAGCGCACACAGGAAAATTCAAATGTACTTTGAATAAAAAATATACAAAATTCCTCAATAAAACGTTTTGATATGAGAAAACGTACACATAGAACATCCCACCAACTTCTGTATACCTTTAACTTTCTTCATTTATTATGTTATGTTTTGTCTTTGCAGCCAAGTTAGGGAACTGGGGAGATTCCAGGGGCTCAGGTCGTAAACTTAAGTCCAAAAAGTCCAACAGAAAAACTCCAGTGATCATTTCTCCATCTCCGGAAGGTAACCTATTTATGAATTTTTGAACATGGACTCAATAACAATATAACAAATTTGATAATTATGTTTTCTCTGCAGGGAAACAGATCACAAGCCCGAAAAAGCGGACAGTGAAACAATGAGCAAGGTTTCCAACTATGACAATGGACAAGATATCAGACACAATGCCTATGATTTATCACTTACTTGCACCCCGGGTGGGAGATGTGACTACGTGCAGTCTACACATATTTGGGGAAATTAAGATAAGGGATGATATTTGCTGGTACCACGGCCCCACCTGGGAATCCCCAATGCTAATTTAAGCATCCTGGGCCTGGTGCCTTGGTTAATTAGTGGACAATGGGAGAGACACGATAGGGAGGGAGGTATAAGTTGGGTATGTGGACGTGTTGTTTGTTTCCTGTTTTATGTCTGACTAGCCTTTAGTTCAGTCCCCTATCACTACTCACTTATCCCCAATAAAGTCACTTTTGGTCAACGTCTACAAGCGTGGGAGCTGGAATTCGTTAGCTCAGGGTAACTCTGGTTTACTCAGTTACGCTATTTAGTAAAGAGAATCTCTGTACTCTGCCTGTGGTGACGGATGATAGTCATACCCACCCAATATAAAGACCTAACCGGTGGGATCCCCAGAGCGTGCCGGTCCTGCTGGACCTATGTTGCGACAGGGCATGAGTGACTGAGCAAGTGCACTTTAGGAGTTGCATTCCCCAGCATGAGTATCTGAGCCAGTGCTGTGTTGGGGTTACATTCCCTGGGATTGAATGACTGAGCCAATGCAGTGTTGGTGTTACATTCTGTGGGTTAGAGTGACTGAGCCAGTGCAGGGTTGGCGTTACATTCCCCGGGCATGAGTGACTGAGCCAAGGCAGTGTTGGCGTTACATTCCCTGGGCATGAGTGACTGAGCCAGTGCAGTGTTGGCGCTACATCCCCCCGTGCATAAGTGAATGAGCCAGGGCAGTGGTATGTAATGCCAAAACTGCACTGGCTCAGTCACTCATGCCCAGGGAATGTAACGGCAACACTGCCCTGGCTCAGTCACTCATTCCTGGGGAATGTAATGCCAACACTGCCCTGGCTCAATCACTCATGCTAGGGGAATGTAATGACAACACTGCACTGGCTCAGTCACTCATGCCCAGGGAATGTAACGCCAACACTGCACTGGCTCAGTCCGTCATGCCCGGCAAATGTAATGCCAACACTGCACTGGCTCAATCACTCATGCCCGAAGAATGTAACACCTACACTGCACTGGCCCAGTCACTCATGCCCAGGGAATGTAACGCCAACACTGCCCTGGCTCAGTCACTCATGCTCGAGGAATGTAACGCCAATACTGCACTGGCTCAGTCACTCATGCCAGGGGAATGTAACGCCAACACTGCACTGGCTCAGTCCCTCATGCCTGGGAAATGTAACGCAAACACTGCACTGGCACATTCACTCATGCCTGGAGAATGTAATGCCAACACTGCACTGGCTAAGTCACTCATGCCCAGGCAATGTAAGGCCAAGACTGCACTGGCTCAGTCACTCAAGCCCGGGGAATGTAACACCAACACTGCCCTGGCTCAGTCACTCATGGCCGGGGAATGTAACTCTAGCACTGCCCTGGCTCAGTCACTCATGGCCGGGGAATGTAACACCAACACTGCCCTGGCTCAGTCACTCATGCCCGGTGAATGTAACACCAACACTGCACTGAATCAGTCACTCAAGCCCAGGGAATGTAACTCTAACACTGCACTGGCTCAGTCACTCATGGCCGGGGAATGTAACTCTAACGCTGCACTAGCTCAGTCACTCATGCTAGAGGAATGTAACCCCAACACAGCACTGGCTCAGTCACTCATGTCCGGGGAATGTAACGCCAACACTACACTAGCTCAGTAACTCATGCCTGGGGAATGTAACGCCAACACTGCACTGGCTATGTCACTTATGCCCGGGGAATGTAACGCCAACACTTCACTGCCTCAGTTCCTAATACCCAGGGAATGTATCGCCAACACTGCACTGGCTCAGTCCCTCATGCCCGGGAAATGTAACGCAAACACTGCACTGGCACATTCACTCATGCCTGGTAAATGTAACGCCAACACTGCACTGGCTAAGTCACTCATGCCCAGGCAATGTAAGGCCAAGACTGCACTGGCTCAGTCACTCAAGCCCGGGGAATGTAACACCAACACTGCCCTGGCTCAGTTACTCATGCCTGGGGAATGTAACATCAACACTGCACTGGCTCAGTCACTCAAGCCCAGGGAATGTAACACTAACACTGCACTGTCTCAGTCACTCATGGCAGGGGAATGTAACTCTAACGCTGCACTAGCTCAGTCACTCATGCTAGAGGAATGTAACCCCAACACCGCACTGGCTCAATCACCCATGCGCGGGGAATGTACCTCCAACACTGCACTAGCTCAGTCACTCATGCCTGGGGAATGTAATGCCAACACTGCCCTGGCTCAGTCACTCATTCCTGGGGAATGTAATGCCAAAACTGCCCTGGCTCAATCACTCATGCTATGGGAATGTAATAACAACACTGCACTGGCTCAGTCACTCATGCCCAGGGAATGTAACGCCAACACTGCACTGGCTCAATCACTCATGCCCGAGGAATGTAACGCCAACACTGCACTGGCTCAATCACTCATGCCCGGGGAATGCAACACCAAACCTTCACTGGCTCAGTCACTCATGCCCAGGGAATGTAACGCCAACACTGCACTGGCTCAGTCCGTCATGCCCGGCAAATGTAACGCCAACACTGCACTGGCGCAATCACTCATGCCCGGGGAATGTAACACCTACACTGCACTGGCCCAGTCACTCATGCCCAGGAAATGTAACGCCAACACTGCCCTGGCTCAGTCACTCATGCCAGAGGAATGTAGCGCCAACACTGCACTGGCTCAGTCACTCATGCCAGGGGAATGTAATGCCAACACTGCACTGGCTCAGTCGCTCATGTCCGGGGAATGTAATGCCAGCACTGCACTGGCTCAGTCCGTCATGCCCGGCAAATGTAACGCCAACACTGCACTGGCTCAATCACTCATGCCCGGGGAATGTAACAACTACACTGCACTGGCTCAGTCACTCATGCCTGGGGAGTTTAACGCCAACACTGCATTGGCTCAGTCATTCATGTCCGGGGAATGTAACACCAACACTACACTGGCTCAGTAACTCATGCCTGGGGAATGTAACGCCAACACTGCACTGGCTATGTCACTTTTGTCCGGGGAATGTGACACCAACACTGCACTGTTTCAGTCACTCATGCTCGGGGCATGTAACGCCAACACTTCATTGGCTCAGTTCCTAATACACAGGGAATGAATCGCCAACACTGCACTGGCTCATTCACTCATGCCTGGTGAATGTAACGCCAACACTGCACTGGCTAAGTCACTCATGCCCAGGCAATATAAGGCCAAGACTGCACTGGCTCAGTCACTCAAGCCCAGGGAATTTAACACCAACACTGCCTTGGCTCAGTCACTCATGGCCGGGGAATGTAACACTAGCACTGCCCTGGCTCAGTCACTCATGGCCGGGGAATGTAATACCAACACTGCCCTGGCTCAGTCACTAATGCCCGGGGAATTTAACACCAACACTGCACTGGCTCAGTCACTCAAGCATAGGGAATGTAACTCTAACACTGCACTGGCTCAGTCACTCATGACCGGGGAATGTAACTCTAACGCTGCACTAGCTCAGTCACTCATGCTAGAGGAATGTAACCCCAACACTGCACTGGCTCAGTCACTCATGTCCGGGGAATGCAACGCCAACACTGCACTGGCTCAGTCACTCAAGCCCGACGAATGTAACACCAATACTGCACTGGCTCAGCCACTCATGCCCGGGGAATGTAACTCTAACACTGCACTAGCTCAGTCACTCATGCCAGAGGAATGTAATGCCAACATTGCACTTTGTCAGTCACTCACGCCCTTGGAATGTGACACCAACACTGCAGTGGTTCAGTCACTCATGCCTGGGGAATGTAACGCCAATACTGCACTGGCTCAGTCACTCATGCCAGTGGAATGTAATTCCAAAACTGCACTGGCACACTCACTCATGCCAGGGAAATGTAACACCAACACTGCACCGGCTCAGTTACTCATGCCCGTAGGAATGTAAAACCAACACTGGACTGGCTCAGTTACTCATGCCCAGGGAAGATAACGCCAACACTACCCTGGCTCAGTCAATTATGCACGGGGGAATGTAACGCCAATACTGCACTGGCTCAGTCACTCATGCCTGGGGAATGTAACGCCAACACTGCACTGGCTCAGTTATTCAAGCCCGGGGAATGTAACACCAACACTGGACTGGCTCAGTTACTCATGCCACGGGAATGTAACACCAACACTGCACTGGCTCAGTCACTCAAGCCCGGGGAATGTAACACCAACACTGCACTGGCTCAATCACTCATGCCCGGGGAATGTAACACCTACACTGCACTGGCTCAGTTACTCATGCCCTGGGAATGTACCACCAACTCTGCACTTCATCAGTCACTCATGCCAGGGAAATGTAATGCCAACACTGCACTGGCTCAGTCACTCATTCCCAGGGAATGTAACGCCAACACTGCCCTGGCTCAGTCACTCATGCTCAGGGAATGTAACGCCAACATTGCACTGGCTCATCCACTCATGCCCTGGGAATGTAACACCTAAACTGCACTGGCTCCGTTACTCATGCCCTGGGAATGTAACACCAACTCTGCACTGGCTCAGTCACTCATGCCAGGGAAATGTAATGCCAACACTGCACTGGCTCAATCACTCATGCGCGGCGAATGTAACTCCAACACAGCACTAGCTCAGTCACTCATGCCCCAGGAATGTAACACCTACACTGCACTGGCTCAGTCACTCATGCCCTGGGAATGTAACACCAACACTGCACTGGCTCAGTCACTCATGCCCGGGAACGTAACACCAACACTGCACTGGCTCAGTCACTCAAGCCCGACGAATGTAACACCAATACTGCACTGGCTCAGCCACTCATGCCCGGGGAATGTAACTCTAACACTGCACTAGCTCAGTCACTCATGCCAGAGGAATGTAATGCCAACATTGCACTTTGTCAGTCACTCACGCCCTAGGAATGTGACACCAACACTGCAGTGGTTCAGTCACTTATGCCCGGGGAATGTAACGCCAATACTGCACTGGCTTAGTCACTCATGCCAGTGGAATGTAATTCCAAAACTGCACTGGCACACTCACTCATGCCAGGGAAATGTAACACCAACACTGCACTGGCTCAGTTACTCATGCCCGTAGGATTGTAACACCAACACTCCACTGGCTCAGTCACTCATGCCCGGAGAATGTAATGCCAACACTGCACTGGCTCAGTTACTCATGCCCAGGGAATATAACGCCAACACTGCCCTGGCTCAGTCACTTATGCACGGGGGAATGTAACGCCAATACTGCGCTGGCTAAGTCACTCATGCCTGGGGAATGTAACGCCAACACTGCACTGGCTCTGTCATGGCTCACTTGGCAGTCATCTGGGACTTGGACAGATGTCTGTCACAGACTGTTGACACAAGAGACGATACCTCGGGGTTTGGGGCTCCCAGACCCCCTGTTATACTGTTATAAGGTTATATTGTTATTTTCTGGTCTAGGGGATAAAGTATTATAAGATTACCCCTTAGCATATTCCCATCCCTTCCATGTTTAGGCTCATTGTAATGGGTATCCTGTGAGGGCTCTAATGGGATGTATTGGTTGTATGTGGGTGGAACATTGGGTGTTATATTTGTAAATATGAATGTATGTTATTATATTAGTATGGTATTATATTGTTGAATACAGCCAAGCCTCCTTTGTTCCCAAAGGCCTGTTAATCCCATTAGCTAAGTGTCCAGCAGAGAACTAACAATGGGGAGCTCACAGCTGGAGAGCAGACAGGCAGGCACCCAGAAACAATGGGATGGCCTGAGGCTTCTCAGCTTTCATAGCATGGGCACAGGAGAGTAAAGGCATGCTTTGCCCTGGAGATTCAGAGCCCAAATGAATTAGTTGGCCTCGCCTAGTGGGCGGACCTGGGAGGGGACTATTGGTTCACACACAGTTCCCCTTCATGATTGGCCAGAGGTCATTTGGGGCTGGCTAACGGTAGCCACTTCCCCATTCTTGTGTGATGTGGTTAAATATGCTGTTCTAAAATAAAACATGGTTCATAATTTTCATCAAGACTTTGTGTGCAGGTGTATTATTGACCCAGGGGCATATGCTGGTAGAGGAGATCGTTTCTGACTCCCTTCCAGGTTTCCCAGGCACACTACCAAAAGCTGGGACTTATGCTCTTGCATCTACAAAGACTGTCCATAGGTCTGAGTCACCCAAATCTTAGGTCTAAAACCTACAGGAGATAAGAGGACTAGGATTCTCTATACTCCATCATCATTGTAGGTTGTGACAATTGGCTGGCAGCGGTGGGACGACTCTACAGAAAGACCAAGAATGGAGCAGCAATACAAGGAATGGTCCTCAGCGGAGCTAAGGGAGGCGATGAAGTGAAAAAGAATCCCTAGGAGGAAGGGAGACCAACGAGCGGGGATGATTGCAGCCCTGAGAAAAAATGATGCGGAGCAGGGGGAAGCAGAGGAGTTGGGTGAGGGACCACCAAGGGCTTCAAGACCCCAACCAGAGCAAGACATCACCAAAGAGGCAACAAGGAGGTATGAAGAAGCCAGACATCTATACCCCAATGAGATGACCGCACAAGAGGTGGCCAAATTACTGGACCAGCATTACCAGAGAATCTGGCAGGAGCGCACTGGGGAGCGGGATCAAGCTCAGCAAAGGCTTGGTTGCCGCACAGGGGAATTGCCAGCACGAGTTAAGATGGCATACCAGAACTTTAAGAAGTTCCAGGATGGTATGGACAATATGGACGAATTCCTTCAGGAGTTTGAGCAGCAATGTGGGGTCCAAGATATTCCTGTAACGGATCTACTGGCACCCCGACCGGGTACCTCCGTTGATGGACGCGTCCTATTTTTTGTCGAGGCCTACAACCACCGCACCAGACACCACACTACCACAGACTCCACAACCGCCGTAGCTTAAAGCTCCCAGGGAGTATGCAGCGCATAGCAATCCCCAGTATGATATAGCAATCCCCTCCAAGAACGAGACGAGGCTACATTTTGAAGGGTCAAGTAGAACTATCCTTTAATGACAGGGGATCTCCTTTTATGCAGTGGTGCCCTCTGAAGGGCTACACCCACATAATTATCACAACAGCCAATTATATACATGGTTCAACCCCCACGTCTCAAATGGCATGAATCAGACCAGGGGTTCAAAAGTTAGTAAAATTATCTTTTACACATAACACACAGATATTTCACATATCCCCCATAGTTGGCCACACAATACACCTATAGGGACAATAGGTGAGTCACACCTCCCTGAGGCTACCTGGCAACTTGGATACAATCAGACATGGAATATATCATCCTTCTTTGTTCTTATATGAGAATGAAAACACTTTATACAATAGCCTTAACAGAATTATCTCCCATGCCAAGGTCTGCACTAGTCTGGGCCAATATTCTGCAGAGCATAAACCAACATACATGCAGTATAATAGTAGGATCATATTTTAACTATAATAATCATAAAACAGGGTAAAACAGTGATGGGTTCCACACCTCCCCCGTGACCATAAGCCGGCATACACGGTCTGATCCCAACGGATCGGCCTGGGGATGTCCAGACCAAAAGTATTTGTTAGTCAATTCTCTAGTTTGACAACCCATCAGCATTACTGCAATTCACATTTACTCACATTTCACATATCCCCAGATAGCTGGGATCTGAGAGCACAAAACTACCGAATAGCGCTCACATCCTATTCACACAGTTCAATTGCCATGTAACTAAAGTCTTTCCCATAGTCTTTCATTATATGAATGGGTTCCATGGCATAGTTATCTGTGGTTTAATGGTTCACACAGGGCAAGTACCGAATGACCCCCCTGTATGTAAAGGGCCAGAATGAGTGACATACACTCTGGTATGGCCGAATACTGTGTTTAAAGGGCAATATGTCCCAGGGCCATAGTCGCAGGGCAGGAGGCTGGCAAACAGTCCTCTCCAAGACAAAGTAGCGAAGGGCACTTCGTCACAATTCCCTATGGAGAATGGGCCAAATTGCTGCTAAACAAGTTAACAGGAAGGGCCAGTGCGGCATGTGGAGCCCTTTCACGGTAACAAGTCCGGGATTATAAATATTTGTGCACTGTGTTGCTGAGCAGATATACTGTGACGCCTGAGACATTTTTGGATAGATTCAGGGGCACCACCAAAGGACCAGCAGACACTCATGTGGAGGTTATGTGCAGGTTAAGGCGAGCTTGTACCCAGTGGTGGTCTACACAAGGAGCCATCACAGCTGAACAGATATTGGAAGCGGTACTGATGGAACAATTCCTGAACATTTGCTCCTCAGAAGTCAGTGACTGGTTGCAAGATCAAAAACCGACCACTGCAGACCAAGCAGCTGTGCTGGCAAATCGGTTTATCGGCCAAAAGAGTGTCCCAAGGAACAAAACCTAGCCTAATGTGAGAGAGGTGGTGCCAGCACGATCAGCTCCTGAGATGCGTAATGCGCCCTGGGCACGGCCAGTAAAAACATCTGATCACAGGGGTACCAAGTCCCAGCCTGCTCCCAGGACACAATGGGGGACCAAACCAATGAGCTCAGAATGCTACAACTGCAACCAACGAGGTCACTTTGCTAAGGATTGTCCTCAGGCACCCAAAAACTCTAGAGAACCTCCCCACCGCCATGTACATTATTTGGGGGAGTGGACTGAGGGGTCGGCGAGCTCCAACGCAGCTCTTTGGGAGCCAGAAGCAGAGGGAGAATATCCAGGGGTCTATACTGTAAGGAACCCGCAGAAGCTGTCTGGAGAACAACATAGGCAAGTCGTGTGGCTACAAGGACGCCAAGCTACTGGCTACCGTGACTCTGGATCAGCAGTCACAGTAGTCCTACCCAAATGGGTGATGGTAGCAGGAGGAGAACAGTTAATCATCCCCATGGCTCGCGTTAATTTGGACTGGGGCATCGGGAACCAAAGTGGGGAAGTGGGAGTCATGGATGGGCTCCCCGCGGATATTTTACTGGGCAATGATTTGGGCCACATGACGAGCCAATATGTACAGCCCATTACCATAGCTCAAGCCAAGAGCAACCACCCTGGAGAGGCATACCAGGAGCAGAGGGGATACCCAAGACCTGAGGTAAGTCCATTGCTTGCTAATACATTAACTTTAGGATGGGCCAAGGGAGAGGAGATCAGGGCAGTTCTGCAGAAAGACGAGACTTTGGCTGGTTTAAGGGACAGGGCAGCACAAGGCAAATGAGTGGATGACCTATACAGCGTTATCTGGGATAAGGGGTTGTTATATGGGGTCACGGTACCTATAAATAATGAGGTAGGCAGAGAAACCAGGAAACAATTAGTGGTTCCCCAGCTATATAGGGGCAAGGTGCTACAAATAGCATATGAAATACCCCTGGGAGGGCACTTAGGCGAGAAGAAAACCGGGAGTAGAGTGAAAGAGATATTTTTCTGGCCAGGGTTGGATAAGGATGTAAAGGAGTTTTGCCATTCTTGTGATGCCTGCCAAAGGAACAGGCCTCTCAAGAAGAACAGCAGGGCCAAGTTACAGTCCCTCCCAGTAATGGAAGAACCCTTCCAGAGGGTAGCTGTGGACATCATTGGGCCCCTAGCTAGAGCCAGTAGAACGGGGAAGCAGTATATCCTTACCCTGGTAGATTATGCCACTAGGTACCCTGAGGCAGTAGCCTTGTCCAGTATAACAGCTCCAAAGGTAGCAGACGCCTTGGTGACTATATTCACCAGAACAGGGTTTCCCCATGATATTTTGTCCGATCAAGGCCCACAATTTATGGCCAAAGTCACGGAACAGCTATGGGCCACGTGTGGCGTTAAGCATATTACCTCTTCCCCCTACCATCCCCAGACTAATGGTCTATGCGAGCGGTTCAATGGGTCTCTTAAACATATGATACGCACTTTTACAGACCAGGAACCAGACTGGGAACGGTTGTTGCCATGTTTGCTGTTCGCCTATAGAGAGGTACCCCAGGAGTCTACAGGGCCCTCCCACTTTGAACTCCTGTATGTGAGATATGTGAGAGGACCCTTAAGCATAATTAGGGAAACATGGGAAGGGGAGTATAGGCAGCAACCCATACCAGTGGCCACCTATGTACTAGCCTTCAGAGAGAACATGTCCAGACTAACTGGAATAGTCAGCCAAAACATGAGGAAAGCCCAGCAGAGGGATCAGAAATACTACAAGGCAGGGACAAGTGACAGAATTCTGGAGAAGGGTACAAAGGTGCTTATGCTGGAACCTCACCCCCAGAATAAATTACAGTCCCAGGGGGTAGGGCCTTACACAATCAGCCAGAAAGTGGGGAACAAGACCTATGTAGTAATGATAGACCCGGATAGGGCCATCACCAGAGTTGCCCATATCAACAGACTTAAGGTGTACGTTCAGAGAGCAGCTCACCTCCTAGCTATTTGTAGGGCCACAGAGGACGAACCAGAGGAGGGACAGATCCCAGATATGCTAAATAAAGCAGACCAGGATACAGTAGAAGAAAGTATCCAGCAGACCCTGGAATTAAACGCAGAGCAGAAAGAGCAGCTGTCCCACAGCTTAAAACCCTTCCACTCCCTGTTCACCACCAAGCCAGGGTGTACCCCCTTAGCTGTCCACCCAGTAGTAACCGGGGAATGTGCCCCCTTAAAGCAGCACCCCTACAGGGTACCAGAGGCAGTAAGGGCCAACATTCAGGCAGAATTATGCACTATGCTACAGTTGGGAGTGATAGGAGAATCCAGTAGTCCCTGGGCATCTCCAGGGGTATTGGTGCCCAAAAAAGACGGAACCACTCGTTTTTGCGTGGATTACCGTAGGCTGAACGATAAAAACAAAACAGATGCCTACCCTGTTCCACGCATGGACGAGTTGTGGGACCGACTAGGTACTGCCAAATATTTAACCACTTTAGATCTCTCAAAAGGATATTGGCAGATCCCTTTAGAAGAGACTGCAAAGGAGAAGTCTGCCTTTATCACCCCCTTTGGACTCTTCCAGTTTAAAGTAATGCCATTTGGGATGAAAAATGCTCCTTCTACCTTCCAGAGACTAGTGGACACATTGTTGCAAGGGCACCAAGAGTATGCCCAGGCCTACCTGGATGATATAGCCATTTTTAGCCAGACTTGGGAGGACCACATAAGGCACATTAGCCAAATTATGCAGGCAATTCACCAAGCTAAGTTGACCATAAGACCTGACAAATGTCAATGGGCTAGAGCAGAAGTGCAATACCTAGGTCATTGGGTGGGGAATGGGAAGTTAAGACCCGAACCAGCCAAGGTAGAGGGAATAGCAGCTTGGCCCACCCCTAAAACTAAGAAGCAGGTGATGGCTTTCCTAGGTACTACTGGGTATTACCGAAAATGTATTCCTAATTTCAGCAGCACAGCCAAACCCCTGACGGATCTCACCAAGAAGAAGCTACCCAGGGAAGTGAATTGGACTTCTGCGTGCCAGTTGGCTTTCCAAACAGTGAAGAATGCTCTGACCTGCTCCCCAGTCCTGGCTGCCCCAGACTATAACCGCCCTTTCGTGGTACAGACTGATGCCTCCATGTATGGCATAGGGGCAGTATTGAGTCAGCCAGACAACCAGGGAGTTGAGCACCCAGTGGCCTACATTAGTAGGAAACTACTGCAACGAGAAACAGACTATGCAACTATAGAAAAGGAATGTTTAGCAGTAGTCTGGGCTCTACGCAAACTACAGCACTACCTGTACGGAAGACAGTTCACAGTCACCACAGACCATAACCCTCTTTGTTGGTTATCTAAAGTGGCTGGAGAGAATGGCCGACTACTGAGGTGGAGTTTAGCCCTACAAACTTTTAATTTCACGGTACAACACCGCAAAGGGAAATTCCACCAGAACGCAGATGGATTGTCGCGCCAACTACAGCCTTGACTGTCAGTCCAGATAGGCATCCTGGAGTACAGGATACCTACATCTGTACTTGGAGGGGTAATTGTCATGGCTCACTTGGCAGTCATCTGGGACTTGGACAGATGTCTGTCACAGACTGTTGACACAAGAGACGATACCTGGGGGTTTGGGGCTCCCAGACCCCCTGTTATACTGTTATAAGGTTATATTATTGTTTTGTGGTCTAGGGGATAAAGTATTATAAGATTACCCCTTAGCATATTCCCATCCCTTCCATGTTTAGGCTCATTGTAATGGGTATCCTGTGAGGGCTCTAATGGGATGTATTGGTTGTATGTGGGTGGAACATTGGGTGTTATATTTGTAAATATGAATGTATGTTATTATATTAGTATGTTATTATATTGTTGAATACAGCCAAGCCTCCTTTGTTCCCAAAGGCCTGTTAATCCCATTAGCTAAGTGTCCAGCAGAGAACTAACAATGGGGAGCTCACAGCTGGAGAGCAGACAGGCAGGCACCCAGAAACAATGGGATGGCCTGAGGCTTCTCAGCTTTCATAGCATGGGCACAGGAGAGAAAAGGCATGCTTTGCCCTGGAGATTCAGAGCCCAAATGAATTAGCCTCGCCTAGTGGGCGGACCTGGGAGGGGACTATTGGTTCACACACAGTTCCCCTTCATGATTGACCAGAGGTCATTTGGGGCTGGCTAACGGTAGCCACTTCCCCATTTTTGTGTGATGTGGTTAAATATGCTGTTCTAAAATAAAACATGGTTCATAATTTTCATCAAGACTTTGTGTGCAGGTGTATTATTGACCCAGGGGCATATGCTGGTAGAGGAGATCGTTTCTGACTCCCTTCCAGGTTTCCCAGGCACACTACCAAAAGCTGGGACTTATGCTCTTGCATCTACAAAGACTGTCCATAGGTCTGAGTCACCCAAATCTTAGGTCTAAAACCTACAGGAGATAAGAGGACTAGGATTCTATATACTCCATCATCATTGTAGGTTGTGACAGGCTCATTCACTCAAGCCCGGGGAATGTAACACCAACACTGCCCTGGCTCAGTCACTCGTGCTCGGGGAGTGTAACGCCAACACTAAACTGGCTCAGTCACTCATGCCCGGGGAATGTAACGCCAACACTGCAATGGCTCGAGCACTCATGCCCGGGGAATGTAACGCCAACACTGCACTGGCTCGGTCACTCATGCCCGGGGAATGTAACACCAACACTGGCTTGGCTCAGTCACTCATGCCAGCGTAATGTAACGCCAACACTGCACTGGATTAGTCACTTATGCCTGGGGAGAGTAACGCCAACACTGCACTGGCTCAGTCACTCTTGCCAGGGAAAGTTACACCAACACTGCACTGGCTCAGTCACTCAAGCCCGACGAATGTAACACCAATACTGCACTGGCTCAGTCACTCATGCCCGGGGAATGTAACTCTAACACTGCACTAGCTCAGTCACTCATGCCAGAGGAATGTAACGCCAACACTGCACTGGCTCAGTCACTCACGCCCTAGGAATTTAACACCAACACTGCAGTGACTCAGTCACTCATGCCAGGGGAATGTGACATCAACACTGCACTGGCTTAGTCACTCATGCCCGTAGAAATGTAACGCCAACACTCCACTGGCTCAGTCACTCAGGCCCGGGGAATGTAACGCCAACACTGCACTGGCTCAGTCACTCATGCCAGGGGAATGTAATGCCAAAACTGCACTGGCACATTCACTCATGCCAGGGAAATGTAACACCAACACTGCACTGGCTCAGTTACTCATCCCCATAGGAATGTAACACCAACACTGCACTGGCTCAGTTACTCATGCCCGTAGGAATGTAACGCCAACACTGCACTGACTCAGTCACTCATGCCCAGGGAAGATAACGCCAACACTGCCCTGGCTCAGTCACTTATGCATGGGGGAATGTAACGCCAATACTGCACTGGCTCAGTCAAACATGCCTAGGGAATATAACGCCAAAACTGCCCTGGCTCAGTCACTTATGCACAGGGGAATGTAACGCCAATACTACACTGGATCAGTCACTCATGCCTGGGGAATGTAACGCCAACACTGCACTGGCTCATTCACTCAAGCCCGGGGAATGTAACACCAACACTGCACTGGCTCAGTCACTTATGCACGGGGGAATGTAACGCCAATACTGCACTGGCTCAGTCACTCATGCCTGGGGAATGTAACGCCAACACTTCACTGGCTCATTCACTCAAGCCCGGGGAATGTAACACCAACACTGCCCTGGCTCAGTCACTTATGCACAGGGGAATGTAACGCCAATACTGCACTGGCTCAGTCACTCATGCCTGGGGAATGTAACGCCAACACTGCACTGGCTCATTCACTCAAGCCCGGGGAATGTAACAGCAACACTGCACTGGCTCGGTCACTCATGCCCGGGGAATGTAACACCAACACCGCACTGGCTCGGTCACTCATGCCCGGGGAATGTAACACCAACACTGCCCTGGCTCAGTCACTCATGCCCGGGTAATGTAACGCCAACACTGCACTGGCTTAGTCACTCATGCCTGGGGAGTGTAACGCCAACACTGCACTGGCTCAGTCACTCATGCCCGGGAACGTTACACCAACACTGCACTGGCTCAGTCACTCAAGCCCGATGAATGTAACACCAATACTGCACTGGCTCAGTCACTCATGCCCGGGGAATGTAACTCTAACACTGCACTAGCTCAGTCACTCATGCTAGAGGAAAGTAACGCCAACACTGCACTGGCTCAGTCACTCACACCCTAGGAATGTAACACCAACACTGCAGTGACTCAGTCACTCATGCCCGGGGAATGTGACATCAACACTGCACTGGCTTAGTCACTCATGCCCGTAGGAATGTAACACCAACACTCCACTGGCTCAGTCACTCATGCCCGGGGAATGTAACGCCAACACTGCACAGGCTCAGTCACTCATGCCAGGGGAATGTAATGCCAAAACTGCACTGGCACAGTCACTCATGCCAGGGAAATGTAACACCAACACTGCACTGGCTCAGTTACTCATGCCCGTAGGAATGTAACACCAACACTGCACTGGCTCAGTTACTCATGCCCGTAGGAATGTAACGCCAACACTGCACTGGCTCAGTCACTTATGCATGGGGGAATGTAACGCCAATACTGCACTGGCTCAGTCAAACATGCCTGGGGAATGTAACGGCAACACTGCACTGGCTCAGTCACTCAAGCCTGGGGAATGTAACACTAACACTGCACTGGCTCAGTCACCCAAGCCAAGGGAATGTAACCCCATCACAGCAATAGCTCAGTCACTCATGGCAGGGGAATGTAACTCTAACACTGCCCTTGCTCAGTCACTCATGACGGGGAATTTAACACCAACACTGCACTGGCTCAGTTACTCATGCCCGTAGGAATGTAACACCAACACTGCACTGGCTCAGTTACTCATGCCCGAAGGAATGTAACGCCAACACTGCACTGGCTCAGTCACTCATGCCCGGGGAATGTAACGCCAACACTGCACTGGCTCAGTCACTCATGCCAGGGGAATGTAATGCCAAAACTGCACTGGCACAGTCACTCATGCCAGGGAAATGTAACACCAACACTGCACTGGCTCAGTTACTCATGCCCGTAGGAATGTAACGCCAACACTGCACTGTCTCAGTTACTCATGCCCGTAGGAATGTAACACCAACACTGCACTGGCTCAATCCCTCATGCCCGGGGAATGTAATGCCAACACCGCACTGGCTCTATCTCTCATGCACAGGGTATGTAACTACAACACTGCACTAGCTCAGTCACTCATGCCACAGGAATGTAACACCTACACTGCACTGGCTCAGTCACTCATGCCCAGGGAATGTAACAGCAACACTGCCCTGGCTCAGTCACTCGTGCCCGAGGAGTGTAACGCCAATACTGCACTGGCTCAGTCCTTCATGCCCTGGGAAGTAACGCTAAAACTGCCCAGGCTCAGTCACTCATGCCCAGGGAATGTAACTCCAACATTGCACTGGCTCAGTCACTCATGCCTAGGGAGTGGAACGCCAACACTGCACTGGCTCAGTCACTCAAGCCCGGGGAATGTAACCCCATCACAGCAATGGCTCAGTCACTCATGGCAGGGGAATGTAACTCTAACACTGCCCTTGCTCAGTCACTCATGACCAGGGAAATTTAACACCAACACTTCCCTGCCTCAGTCACTCATGCCCGGGGAATGTAACACCAACACTGCACTGGCTCAGTCACTCAAGCCCGGGGAATGTAACACCAACACTGCACTAGCTCAGTCACTCATGGCCAGGGAATGTAACTCTAACACTGCACTAGCTCAGTCACTCATGCCAGAGGAATGTGACATCAACACTGCACTGGCTCGGTCACTCATGCCTGGGGAATGTACCACCAATACTGCACTGGCTCAGTCACTCATGCCCGGGGAATGTACTGCCAACACTGCACTGGCTCTGTCACTCATGCCAGGGGAATGTAATGCCAATACTGCACTGGCTCAGTCACTCATTCCCGGGGAATTTAATGACAACACTGCCCTGTCTCAGTCACTCATGCCTGGGGAATGTAACGCCAACACTGCACGGGCTCAGTCACTTATGCCCAGGGAATGTAACGCCAACACTGCACTGGCTCAATCACTCATGGCCGGGGAATGTAACTCTAACACTGCACTAGCTCAGTCACTCATGCCAGAGGAATGCAATGCCAAAACTGCACTGGCACAGTCACTCATGCCAGGGAAATGTAACACCAACACTCCACTGGCTCAGTCACTCATGTCCGGAGAATGTAATGCCAACACTGCACTGGCTCAGTCACTCATGCCCAGGGAATATAACTCCAACACTGCCCTGGCTCAGTCACTTATGCACGGGGGTATGTAACGCCAACACTGCATTGGCTCAGTCACTCAAGCCTGGAGAATGTAACACCAACACTGCACTGGCTCAGTCACTCAAGCCCGGGGAATGTAAATGCAACATTGCCCTCGCTCAGTCACTCGTGCCCAGGGAGTGTAACGCCAACACTGCACTGGCTCAGTCCTTCATGCCCTGGGAAGTAACGCTAAAACTGCCCAGGCTCAGTCACTCATTCCCAGGGAATGTAACGCCAACACTGCACTGGCTCAATCACTCATGCCCAGGGAATGTAACACCAACACTGTACCTGCTCAGTCACTCATGCCAGGGAATGTAACTCCAACACCGCACTGGCTCAGTCACTCATGTCCGGGGAATATAACCCCAACACTGCACTGGCTCAATCACTCATGCCCTGGGAATGTAACACCTACACTGCACTGGCTCAGTTACTCATGCCCTGGGAATGTACCACCAACTCTGCACTGGCTCAGTCACTCATGCCAGGGAAATGTAATGCCAACACTGCACTGGCTCAGTCACTCATTCCCAGGAAATGTAACTTCAACACTGCACTGGCTCAGTCACTCATGCCTAGGGAGTGGAACGCCAACACTGCACTGGCTCAGTCACTCAAGCCCGGGGAATGTAACCCCATCACAGCAATGGCTCAGTCACTCAAGGCAGGGGAATGTAACTCTAACATTGCCCTTGCTCAGTCACTCATGACCAGGGAAATTTAACACCAACACTTCACTGGCTCAGTCACTCATGCCCGGGGAATGTAACACCAACACTGCACTGGCTCAGTCACTCATGGCCGGGGAATGTAACTCTAACACTGCAATAGCTCAGTCACTCATGCCAGAGGAATGTAACTCTAACACTGCACTGGCTCGGTCACTCATGCCTGGGGAATGTACCACCAACACTGCACTGGCTCAGTCACTCATGCCCGGGGAATGTACCGCCAAAACTGCACTGGCTCTGTCACTCATGCTAGGGGGATTTAATGCCAATACTGCACTGGCTCAGTCACTCATTCCCGGGGAATTTAATGACAACACTGCCCTGTCTCAGTCACTCATGACTGGGGAATGTAACGCCAACACTGCACGTGCTCAGTCACTTATGCCCAGGGAATGTAACGCCAACACTGCACTGGCTCAATCACTCATGGCCGGGGAATGTAACTCTAACACTGCACTAGCTCAGTCACTCATGCCAGAGGAATGTAATGCCAAAACTGCACTGGCACAGTCACTTATGCCAGGGAAATGGAACACCAACACTCCACTGGCTCAGTCACTCATGCCCGGAGAATGTAATGCCAACACTGCACTGGCTCAGTCACTCATGCTCACGGAATATAACGCCAACACTGCCCTTGCTCAGTCACTTATGCACGGGGGAATGTAACGCCAACACTGCACTGGCTCAGTCACTCAAGCCCGGGGAATATAACAGCAACACTGCCCTGGCTCAGTCACTCGTTCCCAGGGAGTGTAACGCCAACACTGCACTGGCTCAGTCCTTCATGCCTTGGGAAGTAACGCTAAAACTGCCCAGGCTCAGTCACTCATTCCCAGGGAATGTAACTCCAACACTGCACTGGCTCAGTCACTCATGCCTAGGGAGTGGAACGCCAACACTGCACTGGCTCAGTCACTCAAGCCCGGGGAATGTAACCACATCACAGCAATGGCTCAGTCACTCATGGCAGGGGAATGTAACTCTAACACTGCCCTTGCTCAGTCACTCATGACCAGGGAAATTTAACACCAACACTTCCCTGGCTCAGTCACTCATGCCCGGGGAATGTAACACCAACACTGCACTGGCTCAGTCACTCATGGCCGGGGAATGTAACTCTAACACTGCAATAGCTCAGTCACTCATGCCAGAGGAATGTAACTCTAACACTGCACTGGCTCGGTCACTCATGCCTGGGGAATGTACCACCAACACTGCACTGGCTCAGTCACTCATGCCCGGGGAATGTACCGCCAAAACTGCACTGGCTCTGTCACTCATGCTAGGGGGATTTAATGCCAATACTGCACTGGCTCAGTCACTCATTCCCGGGGAATTTAATGACAACACTGCCCTGTCTCAGTCACTCATGACTGGGGAATGTAACGCCAACACTGCACGGGCTCAGTCACTTATGCCCAGGGAATGTAACGCCAACACTGCACTGGCTCAATCACTCATGGCCGGGGAATGTAACTCTAACACTGCACTAGCTCAGTCACTCATGCCAGAGGAATGTAATGCCAAAACTGCACTGGCACAGTCACTTATGCCAGGGAAATGTAACACCAACACTCCACTGGCTCAGTCACTCATGCCCGGAGAATGTAATGCCAACACTGCACTGGCTCAGTCACTCATGCTCACGGAATATAACGCCAACACTGCCCTTGCTCAGTCACTTATGCATGGGGGAATGTAACGCCAACACTGCACTGGCTCAGTCACTCAAGCCCGGGGAATATAACAGCAACACTGCCCTGGCTCAGTCACTCGTGCCCAGGGAGTGTAACGCCAACACTGCACTGGCTCAGTCCTTCATGCCTTGGGAAGTAACGCTAAAACTGCCCAGGCTCAGTCACTCATGCCTAGGGAGTGGAACGCCAACACTGCACTGGCTCAGTCACTCAAGCCCGGGGAATGTAACCACATCACAGCAATGGCTCAGTCACTCATGGCAGGGGAATGTAACTCTAACACTGCCCTTGCTCAGTCACTCATGACCAGGGAAATTTAACACCAACACTTCCCTGGCTCAGTCACTCATGCCCGGGGAATGTAACACCAACACTGCACTGGCTCAGTCACTCAAACCCGGGGAATGTAACGCCAACACTGCACTGGCTCAGTCACTCAAGCCCGGGGAATGTAACACCAACACTGCACTGGCTCAGTCACTCATGGCTGGGGAATGTAACTCTAACACTGCACTAGCTCAGTCCCTCATGCCAGAGGAATGTGACATCAACACTGCACTGGCTTGGTCACTCATGCCTGGGGAATGTACCACCAACACTGCACTGGCTCATTCACTCATGCCCGGGGAATGTACCGCCAACACTGCACTGGCTCAGTCACTCATGCCAGGGGAATGTAATGCCAATACTGCACTGGCTCAGTCACTCATTCCCGGGGAATTTAATGACAACACTGCCCTGTCTCAGTCACTCATGCCTGGGGAATGTAACGCCAACACTGCACTGGTTCAATCACTCATGGCCAGGGAATGTAACTCTAACACTGCACTAGCTCAGTCACTCATGCCAGAGGAATGTAATGCCAACACTGTCCTGGCTCAGTCACTCATGCCCTGGGAATGTAACACCTACACTGCACTGGCTCAGTCACTCATGCCAGGGAAATGAAATGCCAACACTGCACTGGCTCAGTCACTCATTCCCGGGGAATTTAACGCCAACACTTCCCTGGCTCAGTCACTCATGCTCAGGGAATGTAACGCCAACACTGCACTGGCTCAATCACTCATGCCCTGGGAATGTAACACCTACACTGCACTGGCTCCGTTACTCATGCCCTGGGAATGTAACACCAACTCTGCACTGGCTCAGTCACTCAAGCCATGGAAATGTAATGCCAACACTGCACTGGCTCAATCATTCATGCGCGGGGAATGTAACTCCAACACTGCACTAGCTCAGTCACTCATGCCACAGGAATGTAACACCTACACTGCACTGTCTCAGGCACTCATGCCCGGGAATGTAACACCTACACTGCACTGTCTCAGTCACTCATGCCCGGGAATGTAACACCTACACTGCACTGTCTCAGTCACTCATGCCCGGGAATGTAACACCAACACTGCACTGGCTCAATCCCTCATGCCCGGGGAATGTAATGCCAACACTGCACTGGCTCAATCACTCATGCGCGGGGAATGTAACTCCACACTGCACTAGCTCAGTCACTCATGCCACAGGAATGTAACACCAACACTCCACTGGCTCAGTCACTCATGCCCGGAGAATGTAATGCCAACACTGCACTGGCTCAGTCACTCATGCCCAGGGAATATAACGCCAACACTGCACTGGCTCAGTCACTCATGCCTAGGGAGTGGAACGCCAACACTGCACTGGCTCAGTCACTCAAGCCCGGGGAATGTAACCACATCACAGCAATGGCTCAGTCACTCATGGCAGGGGAATGTAACTCTAACACTGCCCTTGCTCAGTCACTCATGACCAGGGAAATTTAACACCAACACTTCCCTGGCTCAGTCACTCATGCCCGGGGAATGTAACACCAACACTGCACTGGCTCAGTCACTCAAGCCCGGGGAATGTAACGCCAAACACTGCACTGGCTCAGTCACTCAAGCCCGGGGAATGTAACACCAACACTGCACTGGCTCAGTCACTCATGGCTGGGGAATGTAACTCTAACACTGCACTAGCTCAGTCACTCATGCCAGAGGAATGTGACATCAACACTGCACTGGCTCAGTCACTCATGCCTGGGGAATGTAACACCAACACTGCACTGGCTCATTCACTCATGCCCGGGGAATGTACCGCCAACACTGCACTGGCTCAGTCACTCATGCCAGGGGAATGTAATGCCAATACTGCACTGGCTCAGTCACTCATTCCCGGGGAATTTAATGACAACACTGCCCTGTCTCAGTCACTCATGCCTGGGGAATGTAACGCCAACACTGCACTGGTTCAATCACTCATGGCCGGGGAATGTAACTCTAACACTGCACTAGCTCAGTCACTCATGCCAGAGGAATGTAATGCCAACACTGTCCTGGCTCAGTCACTCATGCCCTGGGAATGTAACACCTACACTGCACTGGCTCAATCACTCATGCCCTGGGAATATAACACCTACACTGCACTGGCTCACCATGCCCTGGGAATGCAACGCCAACACTGCACTGGCTCAGTCACTCATGCCCGGGGAATGTAACGCCAAAACTGCACTGGCTCAGTCACTCAAGCCCGGGGAATGTAACCACATCACAGCAATGGCTCAGTCACTCATGGCAGGGGAATGTAACTCTAACACTGCCCTTGCTCAGTCACTCATGACCAGGGAAATTTAACACCAACACTTCCCTGGCTCAGTCACTCATGCCCGGGGAATGTAACACCAACACTGCACTGGCTCAGTCACTCAAGCCCGGGGAATGTAACGCCAACACTGCACTGGCTCAGTCACTCAAGCCCGGGGAATGTAACACCAACACTGCACTGGCTCAGTCACTCATGGCTGGGGAATGTAACTCTAACACTGCACTAGCTCAGTCACTCATGCCAGAGGAATGTGACATCAACACTGCACTGGCTCGGTCACTCATGCCTGGGGAATGTACCACCAACACTGCACTGGCTCATTCACTCATGCCCGGGGAATGTACCGCCAACACTGCACTGGCTCAGTCACTCATGCCAGGGGAATGTAATGCCAATACTGCACTGGCTCAGTCACTCATTCCCGGGGAATTTAATGACAACACTGCCCTGTCTCAGTCACTCATGCCTGGGGAATGTAACGCCAACACTGCACTGGTTCAATCACTCATGGCCGGGGAATGTAACTCTAACACTGCACTAGCTCAGTCACTCATGCCAGAGGAATGTAATGCCAACACTGTCCTGGCTCAGTCACTCATGCCCTGGGAATGTAACACCTACACTGCACTGGCTCAGTCACTCATGCCAGGGAAATGAAATGCCAACACTGCACTGGCTCAGTCACTCATTCCCGGGGAATTTAACGCCAACACTTCCCTGGCTCAGTCACTCATGCTCAGGGAATGTAACGCCAACACTGCACTGGCTCAATCACTCATGCCCTGGGAATGTAACACCTACACTGCACTGGCTCCGTTACTCATGCCCTGGGAATGTAACACTAACTCTGCACTGGCTCAGTCACTCAAGCCATGGAAATGTAATGCCAACACTGCACTGGCTCAATCATTCATGCGCGGGGAATGTAACTCCAACACTGCACTAGCTCAGTCACTCATGCCACAGGAATGTAACACCTACACTGCACTGTCTCAGGCACTCATGCCCGGGAATGTAACACCTACACTGCACTGTCTCAGTCACTCATGCCCGGGAATGTAACACCTACACTGCACTGTCTCAGTCACTCATGCCCGGGAATGTAACACCAACACTGCACTGGCTCAATCCCTCATGCCCGGGGAATGTAATGCCAACACTGCACTGGCTCAATCACTCATGCGCGGGGAATGTAACTCCACACTGCACTAGCTCAGTCACTCATGCCACAGGAATGTAACACCAACACTCCACTGGCTCAGTCACTCATGCCCGGAGAATGTAATGCCAACACTGCACTGGCTCAGTCACTCATGCCCAGGGAATATAACGCCAACACTGCACTGGCTCAGTCACTCATGCCTAGGGAGTGGAACGCCAACACTGCACTGGCTCAGTCACTCAAGCCCGGGGAATGTAACCACATCACAGCAATGGCTCAGTCACTCATGGCAGGGGAATGTAACTCTAACACTGCCCTTGCTCAGTCACTCATGACCAGGGAAATTTAACACCAACACTTCCCTGGCCCAGTCACTCATGCCCGGGGAATGTAACACCAACACTGCACTGGCTCAGTCACTCAAGCCCGGGGAATGTAACGCCAAACACTGCACTGGCTCAGTCACTCAAGCCCGGGGAATGTAACACCAACATTGCACTGGCTCAGTCACTCATGGCTGGGGAATGTAACTCTAACACTGCACTAGCTCAGTCACTCATGCCAGAGGAATGTGACATCAACACTGCACTGGCTCGGTCACTCATGCCTGGGGAATGTACCACCAACACTGCACTGGCTCATTCACTCATGCCCGGGGAATGTACCGCCAACACTGCACTGGCTCAGTCACTCATGCCAGGGGAATGTAATGCCAATACTGCACTGGCTCAGTCACTCATTCCCGGGGAATTTAATGACAACACTGCCCTGTCTCAGTCACTCATGCCTGGGGAATGTAACGCCAACACTGCACTGGTTCAATCACTCATGGCCGGGGAATGTAACTCTAACACTGCACTAGCTCAGTCACTCATGCCAGAGGAATGTAATGCCAACACTGTCCTGGCTCAGTCACTCATGCCCTGGGAATGTAACACCTACACTGCACTGGCTCAATCACTCATGCCCTGGGAATATAACACCTACACTGCACTGGCTCACCATGCCCTGGGAATGCAACGCCAACACTGCACTGGCTCAGTCACTCATGCCCGGGGAATGTAACGCCAAAACTGCACTGGCTCAGTCACTCATGCCCGGGGAATGTAACGCCAACACTGCACTGGCTCAGTCACTCATGCCCAGGGAATATAATGCCAACACTGCACTGGCTCAGTCACTCATGCCTGGGGAATGCCTGTATGCTTCCAACATTGAATTCAGAGACGTACATTGGATAATATCTAGGTGCCTGTAAGCATTTTGAGGCATCACAACCTGGCTCCTGGCATTTGTTGAGCCTTGTAAAATGTAATTTTTATTTAAAGTACAGTATTTCTGGTTGCTTGAGAGTTCTGGTTGCTTGATTTCTGGTTCATGGACAGTCTACTTATTAACTGGGCCTTACAAAACTTGTATAAAATAGTGAAACATACCTTGGTTTTAAAAAATAAAAATTAAATATTTGTTTTTCATTGTTCTGTTTGATGATGTAGAGCAGCATTGATGAAATCCCTTTGACAATATTTATGACTGCCTTTTTTTGTCCACTTTTACGTCTATAAAACAGATTGATGCAACAGGAAACATTGGCTGTTTTTAAATGGGTACATTAATTACACAGCTGCATCCACGGCCTTGAATACAAAAGACCTGCACTAACGAGGCTAAATAAACCTGATAGCCATAAATAAACTGAAATCTCATACAGCTGTGCATAAATCAGCATTAATCTAGCTTCTCGTTTAAAGGGACATTGAAGGTTCCTGCGTGTAACTAGGTATATAATATCCCTGTGTATTTATTTACTGACATTTACTTTATGTTATGAAGAAGTGCTTATAAGCTCTGATATACTCCCTAAAATCAAGCAAATAGTCCCTGTATGGGTCTGCCCTGTGCAGCTCATGAAGACACAGATTCTGCTGTACTTTCTGTGCTGTCTCATATTAACCATTCAGTGACCATCTCTCTGTAACATGCTGCTGAGATGTGGTCCCTTATAGGACATTGCATATGTTGCAGAGGGCAGACCCATACAGGGACTATTTGTTTGATTTTAGCAAGTAAAACAGACCTTATAAGCACTTCTTAATAATATAAAGAACATAAAATTAAATAGATTCACAAGTATATTATATACCTAGCTAAACCTAAGAATGATCCATATCCCTTTAAGGTAGAAGCTTGTTTTTATTAAAAAAAAACTAAGAAACCACTCAAATTAGAGTGTTTCGTTAACTTGCAGTAACAAGCTTGTCTACATATTAATTGGGATCAGTAAGCTTTATGTTCCTTTATTGTGTTAAACATCAGAGATTTTCCACATTCATTAACATTGTTATAAAGCTTGGTTTACAAGGTAAAATGAGCTCTGTGCTCGTTTGGTGATTTTAGTTGCATGTTAACACGGTTTGCAGCCATTAATCTGATTGTCCTTGGCACGGCACTGGGCTGCATTTATTCATTAAAAGAACACAATGTTAAGCCCTAAGCACCGCTGAGTAAATGTGCTACTAGAATTGAAATTGCATTTCAAATAGTTTCATAGCTTCTATGAATAAAAGATGTCTCCCGGGCCAATTGGTTTCAGTAACTTGGATTATGTGCAGTGGTATTGACTAGAAAGAAAGCACATAAATAATGTTCATTACATATTAATTATTTATTACTCCATACCATAAATAAATTCATACCGCATACTAATAGAATTTCTTTCATGGCAGATTTGCAACTAAAGCTAACAGAGTATCAAAGAATAACAATTCTAAACACAGATCTAGGTAAATTAATTTATACATTGCAATGTGTTGAGGAAAGGTACTAATAATCTAGAAATGTTTGAGCAGTGTTTATATAAAATGCATTTTGGATGACATTGTAAGATATCTGTAGATGGTGACTGCAGCCATGAAATGAAAAGATGGTTGCTACTAGGGAGGAAAGCAATGGCAAGTCTGGACAAGCTATTAAAAAGTAAAGATATTACACTATCAGCAAAGTCTGTATAGTTAGAACTCTGGTATTCCCAGTAGTAACATACGGACATGAGAGCTGGACCATAAAGAAGTCTGAGCGCAGGAGAACTGACACCTTTGAATTGTGGTGATGGAGAAAACTTCTTAGAGTCCCTTGGACTGGAAGAAGAACCAATCAATACTACAGCAATTTAAGTCAAACTGTTTACTGGGAGGTATGATCATGAGGCTGAAGTTCAAATATTTGGACCACATCATGAGAGGACAGGCTTCCCTAGAGAAGACCATTGAAGGAGGAGACAGCAAAGGCGGAGATGGATAGATAAGGTCATTGAAACAATGAACATGAGCTTGAGGGAGCTCAGAGGGGCAGTAACTGATAGATGTACCTGGCGTGCTGTGGTCCATAGAGTCAGGCACAACTGAATGACTACGCAACAACTACTTTTCTCTAATAGGTCCTATAAGGCTTTGTAAGTTGTGATATTGTTACTACATGTGCGATATGTAATATTATTTTACTGGCTTGCTGAATCAATTGATATCAAGTCGGTCATTCTCCAAAATACTCCCCAGGCAAATGGCATCGCTTGGGCATCTCTGTGGTATGTAAAGTCTGTAATATAACAGTTGTTCATGGATCACAAATCAACCTTTCGCAATAGCTCAGACAGATACTTGGCCGGATTTCTCATTAGGCCAACTAGGCAGCTTCCTAGCTAGGGCACGAACTCCTGGAATAAGAGAGTTACACAAGGTATGAAGCTGCTGTGCCTAGGGATGCTGGCGATATAAATCTGGCCCTGGACACATATGCAACTACCTCCATTGTCTACAGTAGTCAACAGTACATTTATAAACAGATTTAGATTTGTGTCTTGAAAAAAAAATTCATGGTAACTGCACAGGATTGCCTCACCTTGTTTCATGTAGTACAAATTACCATATTTGTCAGTAATAAAATGGCTCCAGTTATGAGACACAGAATTGGAATCACATATATAGTTGTGAGCGTACGAGTTGTTGCTAATGCTTGCGGGCTCGCGCAGCGAGCCGAAGCCCTCGCAGAGCGGGGGCCTCAGTTGCTGGCAAGGAGTGCCACAGGCAGCTCCACAGCACTAATGCTGCAGCAACATCAAAACAGATTGCCAGCTCTTCAACACAATGCTTCAAAATAGTTAAAGTATATTCATTTATTAATGTATTACAGATTTCATTATTATACACCAAACAGCATTAGCTACCTTACAATTTCATTGCCGTCATTTTTTGATGGGCTATTCGCTAGTATCATTATAAATAACAGTGTCATTCGTTAAAAAAAAATGGGTAAACAGTGACTTTAACATCTGACAAATTGTAGTGTTGCATTAAGGCAAATATAGTACTTCTTTTGTAATAATATGAATCCCTCTCTGTCAAATTAGTATGTAGGGCAATTTGCTACAATCTTCATAAAAATCCCAAAGGGAGGCTCAGCTAAGGACAAGCTAAACATTGAGCCTTAATCCAGGGTTGCTTTTAGCTCATTTGTGCGACTACAAAGCAGAAATGTCCTTGACCTGGCATTGTCGTAAGGTCGCTGGCTCCGAAACCACACCACTGCCCATTTACCACACCCTTGCACCTCCCACCAATAAATGACAACCACCATTACTAGGAGAAATTAGGCCTTTACAGGGCTTAGGCAGCCGTGCTTTTGCTGCTGAGATGTCCCCATACAACAATGTCCTCACTTTGCCCCAAAAAAACAGAAAAGGGAGGGTTGGGAATGGTGCAAGGCCCTCTGGGTGCAGGCAGGAGGCTCTGGGTCAATCAGGCTGCACAACCAACAGGCCAGGTCACCCCAACAGCAGATGCTGATATAAAGGTCTCTGATTTTCTATGAGAGGAAGGCCATTTGGAAGAGTTCACGTGGGATGGAGTGTGAGTTCATCAAGCTGGGAGGGTGGTATTGGCGGTTTATAAGGCCTGACTCCCGCCAGCTGTTTCTGAGCCCTATCAGGGCCTATCTGAGAAGCTTGGGACCGTAGCAGGTCAATCAGGCTTGACAGGTAGGCCAGCTCACAATATTCTTCTTTTTGGACATATGATGAGGTTTGGAGGGGAAAGGCACGTGAAAAGAAGTGATGGGAGAGGCTTGGATCCTCATATCAATTCCTAGCTCTTTCCCAACTCCCTCCTCCTTGCTCCCTATAACGGCCATGGCCATGCAGCCTTCTTTTTAACTCTCTCATCAAGGGGTCCCTGTATCATGTTACTGTGACCCTGACAACAAGAAAAAGCCAGTCGCAAAATTCCAGTAGGAACAACAAACAGACGTATAGTTTTCTTATCAGTAAAGTGCAACTGACCAAGGATATGAAAGGTTTCTGTTTAAAGAACAAAGAACACCAAAAAAGCTGGAATTCACACTAATGTGCAATAATCCTACTCTGAGTAAACAGACTGCTTAAAGTCATGCATATAGTCCCTGCAGGATCTGCCCTCTGACTATTTGCAGGATTTTAAGCAGCAGAAAATTTAAAGAAAAAGTAATACTTCATACTGACTTACAAAAGGAAACATCTACATTATATGCAGTGGGTTAAGTTCCAGTCCATTATTTTTCTAGAGAAACAACCTTTTATTATTTCTAGGTGCCTTCAGGTTACCACGACAACACAAGTTGTTAGATGATTAATAAAGATTTTTAAACTTAGACTGTGTTTCCATAACAACTGCTATAGGGACATAACAAATTATTCCTGGATCTAAGCAGCCATAAGAGACGTTTAGGTATATTACATCTCTTTTATTAGCCTCTGCTCCAAAAATATTCATATTTAAAGGAGAGGGGGAAAGGAGGCACAGGAGAGGGAGAGGGGGAAAGAGACACAGGGGAGGGAGAGGGGAAAGAGACACAGAGGAGGGAGGGGGAGAAATACAGGGGAGGGAGAGGGGGGAGAGACACAGGGGAGGGGGGGGAGAGACACATGGGGAGGGGGAGAAAGGAGAGGGGGAAAGGAGGCACAGGAGAGGGAGAGGGGGAAGAGACACAGGGGAGGTAGAGGGGGTAAGAGACACAGGGGAGGGAAGGGGAGAAATACCAGGGAGGGAGAGGGGGAACAGACACAGGGGAGGTAGAGGAGGGGGGAAGAGACAAAGGGGAGGGAGGGGGGGGAGGAGAGGGGGAAAGGAGGCACGGTAGAGGGAAAAATGAGACACAGTGGAGGGAGAGGGGGAAGGAGACACGGGAGGGATGGGGCGAGAGACACAAGGTGGGAGAGGGAGGGAAGACACACAGGGGAGGGAGAGTGGGGAAAAGGAGAAGGAGAGGGGTAAAGGAGGCATAGGAGATGTAGAGGGAAAAATAAAACACAGAGGAGGGAGAGGGGAAAGGAGACACAGGGGAGGGATGGGGTGAGAGACACAGGGTGGGAGAGGGAGGGAAGACACACAGGGGAGGGAGAGTGGAGGAAAGATACACAGGGGAGGGAGAGGGGAAGAGACAAAGTGTAAAGAGAGGGAGGAATAGGAGAGGGGAGAAAACAGATACAGAGGAGGGAGGGAGGAAATGCAAAGGGGAGGGAGAGGGGGAAAGAGTAACAGGAGAGGGGGAGGTAGAGGGGGAAAGAGACATGGGGAGAGACACCAGGGAGGGAGAGGGGGTTAGAGACACAAGGGAGGGAGAGAGGAGGGAAGAGACACAAGGAAGGGAGAGGGGGAGAGAAACAGGTAAAGGAGAGGGGGAAATAAATACAGGGGAGGGAGAAGGAGGGAACAGACACAGCGGAGAGGGGGAAGAGGCACAGGAGAGGGAGAAAGAAGACACAGGGAAGGGGAAGCACAGGGGAGTGAGGGGGGAAATGAGAGGCAGAGGGGAAAAGGAAGCACATGAGAGGGGGAAAGAAGACGCAGAGAGGGGGAGGGAGACTCAGGGGAGGGAGGGGAGAGACAAATGGAAAGGGAGGGGAGAGACACAGGGGAGGGAGAGATGACACCAGGGAGGGAGAGGGGGGAAAGATACACAGGGGAGGGAGAGGGGCGAAGAGACACAGGGGAGGGAGAGGGGGAGGAGACACTGGGGAGGGGGGACACAGGGAAGGGAGAGATACACAGAGGTGGGAGATGGATGGAAAGATACACAGGGGAGGGAAAGAGGGGGAAGAGACAAAGGGGGAGGAGAGGGGGAAAAGGAGAGAGAGGAGGAAAGGAGGCACAGGGGAGGGAGAGGGGAGAGAGACACAGGGGAGAGAGGGGGTAGAGACACAGGGGAGGGAGAGGGAGGGAAGACACACAGGGGAGTGAGAGGGGGGAAAGATACACAGGGGAGGGAGAGAGGGGGGAAGAGACAAAGGGGAGGGAGAGGGGAGGAAAGAGACACAGGGTAGGGAGATAAGGAAAAAATAATAACACGGCAGTTATGGGCCTGCACATGCGGGCACTGAATGCCGCGGCCAGCAATGATCGGCGAATGCGCTCATCGCAAGGCTCGCCACTTGGAGAGGGAGAGAGCCTCTTATTGTGTGGCAAACAGCATTGCCAGTCATCACATTTTATTGCCGTCATTTTTGACCAGCAAGTCGCTAGTATTATATATTATCTAAAATATTTTCTGATTATCAAGTCTAGAAATTCAAAATAACATAATAAAAATATGTTGCTGTAATAAGAGCATATCATTATTTACTACTAGGAAAATTGTAAGCCTGGCAATGCTGTTTGCCACACAATGCGAGGCTATGGGCCCTCTGAGCACCTTTGGCGCTCATCGCGTGGCTCGAAATGAGCACCTGTGGCGCTCATTGCAAGCCGCAACTTTCCTGCTTTGCAATGATCACCTTAGGCGCACATCGCGAGGCCTGCGGGAGTTAGGCTTCAATGAGCGTCAATTGCAGGGTTCGCGATGAGCACCGCAGATGCTCATCGTGAGCCCAGTAGGACTTAGGACTAAAGCACGTAAAACGCCAGAACCACGCAAATGCAATCGCACACCCCGTAGGACTTAGGACCGAAGCACGTAAAAACACCAGACCCACGCAACTGGAAAGGACACCGAAAAACAACAATTATGCCTCAAATTCACTTACACACTCACACACAGCACAGGGAGAGAGCCAGGGAGCCTATGAGTGAGGTTGCAAGTTAATTTGAGGCATATTTTTTGAGGCATTGTTTTTTTCACGATCGAAAATCACCTATGCAAGAAAAAAAATGGCAGCCGAAAAAAAAAAAAAATGAAAATGAGGCAGAAAGCAGTAAAAAACAGTCCGAAGGAAGTAACATTTAACCCAAGCCAGTAACACTTACACCAAGCCAGTAACACTTAACCCAAGGCAGTAACAACTTAACCCAAGGCAGTAACACTAATCGCGAGGCCCCTAAACTATGCAGGGGGGAAAGGCTCACGATGAGATGAGAAGGTGCTCAACGAAGGCTCGCAATGAGTGCCGAAGGTGCTCAGAGGGGCAAAATCCTCACATTGTGTGCCAAACAGCATTGCAAGATTAACAATCTTATTCCGAGTGTATTTATATAAAGTATCTCACAAAAGTGAGTACACCAGTAAGGCAGTGCTGGAAAATAATGGTGGCCACCCCCTTCGGCGCTCATTGCAGGGGTGGAGGTGAGTGTCACATTAGCTCATCACGAGGACCGCGCTCGTTGCGGGGCACGAGATGACAAGCTAATTGGAGCCATATCTGGGGGTTTTTAGTCACCCGAAAATGAGGTAAGCGAGAAAAAAAATGGTGGCCCAAAAAACATAACAGCTGCGGGGCTCGAGATGACAAGCTAATTGGAGCCATATTTGGGGTTCTTAGTCACCCGAAAATGAGGTAAGCGAGAAAACAAATGGTGGCCCAAAAAACATAACAGGATGAAAACAAGGCCGAAGGCAGTAAAAAAGAGCCCAAAGCCAGTAACACTTAACGCAAGCCAGTAACACCTAAAGGGATATCTAAGTGAGCTGTATTAATACATGTCTGCACGCTGTGGGCAAAAAGCAGCCTATGTGTATGCAACACATAAATAATTTTATTTTCATTAATATCTGAAGATCCTTCTAATGATTATGTTGACGCCTCCAGGGGGGTGTCTACACCAATTCCTGGTTCCCCCTAATCAGCATGCAACATCCGGGGAGAAATATTAACCCACTATTTACCTGCTGTTGCTATCTCAGCCAATCTCCTTGCAGCTTCCCACTTGCAGCTTCCTGTCACATGTCAGTGATACACTACATTTCCCAGTGCTGCTTTGCACCACAGTCAATAGGAGAGCAGTGCTGTCACTGTTGGTATATGACTCATCCCTACTTCCTGTCAATGCTGTGGGCTGTTGCCATAGCAACTAACATAGTGCTATGTCTCAAATCTTTCTCCGGATTTGCCAAAACAAATTGGAGGGGGCGTTAACCTTCATTTTAAACTGTCAGAAATTACAATAGATTTTGCTAACTTCAAGGTAAGTGTTTAAATGTTTATTTTGGTATTTTTTCATGCAAACATTTTTTTTTTCATACACTTTTACACTGATTCTCCTTCATCAGATGCATTTATAATCCAGGAAACTTTGATATCTCTATAACGCAAGCCAGTAACACTTAACCCAAGCCAGTAACATTTAACCTAAGCAAGTAACACGTAACCAAAGGAAGTAACACTTAACCCAAGTCAGTAACAATCGTGAGGCCTCGAAACACCAAAGGTAATCATTGCAAAGCAGGAAAGTTGTGGATTGCAAAAAGTTGTGGATTGCAAAGCCGCTCATTGCAGGTCTCACAATGAGTGCCAAAGACGCTCATCGCGAGGTCTGCCAAGAGACGGGGGGAGAGGCTCACAATGAGCATCGAAGGCGCTCATTGCGAGCCACGAGATGAGCACCAAAGGCACTAAGCGCAGGGCTCGCGATGATTGCCAAAGGAGCTTAGAGGGGCCATAGCGTCGCATTGTGTGGCTCAGAATTTTATTGTCATCATTTTTGACGGGAAAGTTGCTAGTATATATATATATATATATATATATATATATATATATATATTATCCCTTGTCATAATACATGCACAGCGCTGTGCTGCAGGGAGGGAGGGAGAGAGAAAAGGACAGGGGGAGAGAGAGAGGGAGGCAGAGAGGGATAGGGAGGGAGAGAGAGAGAGAAAAAGGGAGGGAGGGAGATAGAGAAAGGTTGAGCGAGGGACAGAGAGGGAGGTGGAGAGAGAGGGAGGAGGCAGAGAGATAGAGGGAGGGAGAAGAAGAGAGAGATGGAGGGAGAGAGGGGAAGGGAGAAAGGGAGGGAGGCAGAGAGAGAAAGGGAGAGAGAGAGAGAGAAAGGTTGAGAGGGAGCAGAGAGAGGAAGGGAGAAAGGGGGGTGTGGCAGAGAGAGGGAGTGGGAGGCAGAGAGAGAGAAAGAGAGGGAGGAAGGCAGGCACAGAGAAAGAGAAGAAGAGAGGTAGGGAGGCAGGCACAGAGGGAAGGAGAGAGAGAAAGGGTGGGGAAAGAGGGAGAGAGAGAGAGTGAGGCAGAGAGGGAGGGAGGGAGGTGGGGAGAGGTAGGGAGGGAGAAGGAAGCAGAGGGAGGAACGAGGGCGGGAGAGAGAAAGGGAGGGAGGGAGAGGGAGAGAGAGGGCGCACTGAGAGAGAGACAGCGCACAGAGATACAATACAGACAATTGAACATACCATATGACACCATAATTTATGATGGGCAAGTTACTAGTATATCTATATATATCCAGTACATACAGGGTCGAGTCACATAATTATTATTATGTATATTGATGTCAGCATCGCGTAGCCAATGAAATAGGCACGTGTTGTGAGCTGCTTTAAAGTAACATATAGGCATTCTGCAAACATATCAACCATCCCTGTCGTGGGTAAAATGTGCGATTTATCCAACTTTGAAAAGGGGATAATCATTGGCTTATGGGCAAAGTGTGGCAGTATTTCTGAATGAAAGCAGTTTGTGCACTGTTTACATGGACAAACGGCACCATTGCGATTAAATGGTTTGGAAACCGGAGAGCACCACATGCCATTGATGTCAGAGGTGAACGTCAGGGCTACCATACGTGTGTCTAAAACGATTATGCAATGAACCCTGTTATGTATGGGGCTCCGAAGGAATCAGCTGGTCACTGCACCCATGCTGACAAGGTATTTTTTTGTCAGAAACAGCCTTAATTTGCACAACATTACCAATATTGGACTTCTTCTGATTGGCAATGTTTTGCTTTCTCTGATTAGTCATGTTTCCTGCTCCATCGACTGGATGGATGTCCAAGAACAAATACTCTGCAACCATTGTTGCAAGAACACAAGCTGGTGGTGGCAGCGTTATGGTCTGGAAATGTTTTCTTGGCAGTGTCCACTCATACCTCTGGAAGGCTCTCTCAACTGATTTGGTTATCTATCCATCCTTGCCGATCAAGTACACCCATACATGTTGACATGTCTTCCCTGGAGCGGATGGGATCTTCCAGCAGCACAATGCAACATGTCATATGGCCAGAATTGTCCAGGAGTGTTTGGAGGAGCACAACGATGATTTCCCTGGCCACTAAATTCCTGAACTTGAATCCCATCAAGCACCTGTGGGACCACCTCGATCTTAATGTTCGCCGTATGGATACTCCTCCATGCACTCTTCAGCAGCTGCCGGATGCACTGCAGTCTGCATGGCTCCAGATACCCTTGCCAACCTTCTAGCATCTTATTGACTAACTACCGTGCCGCCTAGCTGCTTTCAGTGCTGCACAGGGCAGTTATTCGGGATATTAGCTGGTGGTCATATATTATTTTATATATATATAAAATACAGTGAGGGAAAAAAGTATTTGATCCCCTGCTGATTTTGAACGTTTGTCCACTGACAAAGAAATCATCAGTCTATAATTTTAATGGTAGGTGTATTTATCACAGTGAGAGACAGAATAACAAAAAAACAAAAAAGAAAAATGCATGTAAAAAAAGTAATTAATTGATTTGCAGGTTAATGAGCGCAATTAGTATTTGATCTCCTAAAAATCAGCAAGATTTCTGGCTCCCAGGTGTCTTTTATACAGGTAATGAGTTGAGATTAGGAGCACTCCCTCTTAAAGGGAGTGGTCCTAATCTCATCTTGTTACCTATATAAAAGACACTTGTCCACAGCAGCAATCAATCAATCAGATTCCAAACTCTCCACCATGGCCAAGACCAAAGAGCTGTCCAAGGATGTCAGGGACAAGATTGGAGATTTGCTCAAGGCTGGAATGGGCTACAAGACCATCGCCAAGCAGCTTGGTGAGAAGGTGACAACAGTTGGTGAGATTATTTGCAAGGGGAAGAAACACAAAATAACTGTCAGTGTCCCTCGGTCTGATGCTACATGCAGATCTCACCTCGTTGAGTTTCAATGTTCATTAAAAACGGTGAGAAATCAGCCCAGAACTACACAGGAAGATCTTGTTAATGTTCTCAAGGCAGCTGGGATCATGGTCACCAAGAAAACTATTGGTAACACACTACCCAGTGAAGGACTGAAATCCTGCAGCACCCGCAAGGTCCCCCTGCTCAAGAAAGCACACGTACAGGCCCGTCTGAAGTTTGCCAATGAACATCTGAATGATTCAGAGGAGAATTGGGTGAAAGTGTTGTGGTCAGATGAGACCAAAATCGATCTCTTTGGCATCAACTCAACTCGCCGTGTTTGGAGGAGGAGGAATGCTGCCTATGACCCCAAGAACACCATCCCCACAGTCAAACATGGAGGTGGAAACATTATGCTTTGATCAACACATCAAAGGGACGATGGACGGTGCCATGTACTATCAAATCTTGGATGAGAACCTCCTTCCCTCAGCCAGGGAATTGAAAATGGGTCGTTGATGTGTACAATTACCCAAATCACACAGCCAAGGCAACAAAGGAGTGGCTCAAGAAGAAGCACATTATGGTCCTGGAGTGACCTAGCCAGTCTCCAGACCTTAATCCCATAGAAAATCTGTAGAGGGAGCTAAAAGTTCGAGTTGCCTAACATCAGACTCGAAACATTAAAGACTTGGAGAGGACTCGCAGAGAGGATATGTGCAAACCTGGTGGCCAACTGCAAGAAACGTCTGACCTCTGTGATTGCAAACAAGGGTTTTGCAACCAAGTACTAAGTCGAAGGGGTCAATAACTTATTTCACTCATTGACCTGCAAATAAATTTATAACTTTTTTGACATGCATTTTTTTGGGGGATTTTGTTGTTATTCTGTCTCTCACTGTTAAAATACACCTACCATTAAAGTTATGGACTGATCATTTCTTTGTCAGTGGACAAATGTTCAATATCAGCATCAAATACCTCACTGTATATATATATATATATATATATATATATATATATATATATATATATATATATATATATATATATATATATCCATTGTCATAATACTTGGATTGTAACTCTTCTCCCACAAACGACTATAATCACTAGTTTCCACCTAATCAGAAATCAGTTAAAACCAGTTTGAACTACCGTGCCTGCACACTATATTTGTGCTATGTAGTTTGAAGCCTGATGTTAAGGCATCCTATAATGCAAACTGATTGACATGCCAGAAGTCACATAATGTTGGTCATTTTGGAATAGCAATATGTTCAAATGTCCTTGAAAATTAGATTGTTAATACTTGTTTTAGTTTTTTTGTCATATACTTGTAGATTTGTATTTCAGTCGATGATTATGTTAAGGGCACACAATAACAGTTGCAAATATGGTATAATTAAGGTTAAGTAGTTAAATAGATGTAATTGTTATATTACGTTTTCTTACAGTTATCCTGGATCACAGTTTTAATAATGACCTGTCAGTCAGCCTTTCTGATCCACCCACTAAGCTTGCGGTGTAAACTGTTTCTAAAGTGTATTTCTTACTGATACCATTTAACTAAGAAAGCAATTAATGGGACAAATCTAAGCATGCGCACACCTCATGATTAATTAGAAGTAGGTCTTGTCATGTGCTTAGATTAGCACCCTCAATTGCATTAGCAATGAAAATAATGCATGCAAAGCCCCTTGGAGAATTTAGCAATATATACATCAAAATGTATATTATTCCTTTATATTAGTATTATAATGACAATAAACTGAATTGGCAATATGGTGCTATCTTTACCCTAATCATAAATTGTTACAAACAAAAGAAAAGCAGAGTTACATTTCTTGGCACTCTCTTTGTTTAAATGTATAATATGTGAAGACTTAAATAACCACTGTGATCATCTTATAAAAGGCTCTCTAAAGATAATAAACATCATAAAACTACTGTGCATCCAACCAAGTCATTACTATTTTGCAATTATCTCCAAGACTGTACCATCTCCAGATACTGAATGAAGAATCGTGACTGGAGTGGACCCGCTCAGGGTGAAGTGCCAAATTAAAAACCACTTTTATACATGGCTTGCTGTTTAGGTCATACTGCACCCTGTGACTATCACAATTTCTAGTCACCATCCACTAACATACTAGCAGTTGTGGCTTGCCTATTTAGATAGCCCTCCCCCATGGGTGGCTTCACTCCAGCCATTCTACTTCATTCAGGTGGTGGCGAGATCTGGAACTTACACAGCCTGGGGGCATAACTGAAAAATAGTAATTCATTGTTTGAATACACAGTAAAAGTGTAATAAACCTTGTTCTCTTACCTGACTTTTCTTTAGAGTCTGATTTATTAGACACCAAAGTGCCCCTATAACCTATATTAGTATATTATTAAAGAAAGTGTTTTTAGAAAAAATTTAGATGCTAAAATAAAATACTAAAATAAGCCAGTTGCAGTTTGTTTCCTGACCCAATTAATACCACTCTTTGCACAACTAATGGCTAACTTTTACAAATCGTTATTATATACAAACTAACTACTTGCCCATCAAAAATGCCGGAAATAAAATGTTACGGTTAGGAATGCTGTACCTTCGGCGCTCATCGCAAACCCTGTGCTGAGCGCCTTCGGCACTCATTGCAAGCCTCTCCCCCTGTGTAGTTTATAGGCCTGGCACCTGAGTGTTACTGCCTTGGGTTACGTGTTAGTGGCTTGTGTTAAGTGTTAGTGGCTTGGATTAAGTGTTACTGGCTTTCCGTAAGTGTTACTGCTTAGGGGCTTTCTACTAATGGCAGCAGTCTTGAGTAATGATCTAACCAGCAACATATGTTTTGACTATTTTATTGAACCCCAGTGGGTGTGTAGAGAAAATTAAAGGGGAGGGACAAATGATATTGCATCTGGGCCCTCTACTTACCCAATTCACCACTGATCCCAAGATAAGGTTGGTGTTCATTGCTATCTAGATATGCTACTGAATAATGAGTCGATAACAGGATATGTCAGCACTGGTCAAGGCCTTTTTTCTGGGTGCTAATGCATTGACCTGGCTTTTTACTAGTTATATACAGGTTAAACACAGAGGGCCTCATTCAATTGCGATTTGGCCAATTGAATAGGGCTCTAAATAAGCACATATTTTTTTTAAATAAATTTTTAGTTAGTGAAAACCTTGCTTTTGGATAGATGCTTACTAACTAAAAATGTCTTTAAAAAAAAAATGTTATGTGCTTATTTTGACCCCTATTCAATTGGCCAAATTGCAATTGAATGAGGGCCTAATTATACAGCATCCTCTGTCCGTACGCCTTTCCAGATTAACCGATTTGCTGCACCATCATTGGTCCTGCAAATCAGTTAATCAGGCAAAGCCACCCAATCCCAAAGATGAAGAGGCTGCCCAGAAGTCCCTCCCTGAAGAGACCCAGCCAGAAATGGAGTCACCAGCACAAGGGGAATCTGCAAAGTTTGTCGATGCCACAACTGCACAAGGGCAATCCCAACAGCCGCCACAGGAAGTTCCTGAAATGAATTTGTGCAGATTAAAGGAGGTGCCAGACCATCTGTTGCCGCATAATCCGTTTTGTACATGTACATCAAAATTCATTTCACCACATAGATAAGTAGTTCCAGAAATATGCCCTTATCAATGCTGGGGTATCATGATATTGGTAGTGCAAACAGTGGTACTGTATAAGGAAACAAACTGCCTTGTTTTAGTATTTTATTTAGCTTTTTTGGTAACAGTAAAGTCTTAACAGATTAAAGGTTTTACTGAAGAATGCACCAAATATTTGGCAATAACCAGTAATCATTACAACCTGGAAATAGATAGCAGTCCTGTCATGACCTGGGGAGGGGTCTATCTCAACTCCAGAATTCTCCCACCTTGGCTACAGGAATACTTTCTTGGAGTGGAGGAGCTTCTCAGTGACAAGCTTCTATTCCAGGACCCTCAGGATGCAGAATAGGGACAAAAGAGTTAAAAATTGGACACAAAGTCAATAACCTCTAACAAAAGTCAGAACACCATTCTTATGTTTCCTAGAAGAGTCTCGGGAATATTGAGAAAAATCTGAATATTTGTAGGCAGAACCATACAATTGTGGTACAACCCACAAACATGATTAAATTACCTGCCCATAACCAGTTTACTCAATCACCCCCCCCCCCTTTTAATACCTCACTAGCCAATCTGACAGTGTGGGAGTTCATCCCATCATAGGGTGAGCTGGTAATTACATCACACAACTTAAACAGATTACCTTCTAGTTAACTCACTTCTACCACTTGAATTTCCTGTCCAATGCTAGATAAACCAATCAGGCAGGTTGTTATCAAGATGTACAGTCAATTGTTCAAATTTCCTATCTTTGGTGATGGAATTAGCAGGGACTGTAATGGTGATCAAGAGGGTAGATAGAAAGGACATAGCTCTTTAACAAGGGCTTGGTAGTTTGAATTAAGGATAATGGACTTGAAGCCTCATTCAATTGCTACTTATTGCAAAAAGTAGCAGTAAGTGGATATCGCAAGTTACTTGCCTATTCGATTGCCTCCTTCTTTCGTTCTCCGATCGTGTTACTCACTGCAAGCTACTATCCCTTACTTTACTCAGAATCGAAAGTTATTTGTCTCAAAGCCTTTGATCTTTAACATCCGCAAGAGTTGCGGCTGGGAAAATCCCACTTTGCTATTCAATTGATCCGATTCACCTTTCCATCAAGCCCATAAACGGCTAAACTCGAACTACAGGTTACTTGTATTAAGGAGGTCTCGCAAATGCCTTACTTTCAAAAAGTAGCACTAATTAAGCAAATAAAAATGCAATCCTGTACTTTTAAGAGAAATGAGAGTGATGTTTGGTCTTAGAATTAATAGCACAACGTTCTCCAGCTCGCAAATCGGAAAAAATAAATACTTTATTTTATGTTAAATTCTCGTCATAGCCCGTAGGATATAGAACAAAAATGGAGGTTGGATTCCAAAGTCCTATGGGCTTGAATAACGAATTATGGGCTTAAAGGTTATTCAAGCCCATAGGACTTTGGACGGAAATTAAATATGAAATAAAGTATTATATTTTGGCGATGTGCCAGCTTGGGAATGTTGTGCCTTTAATCCTAATGTCACCTATTGTA
Organism: Discoglossus pictus; assembly: GCA_027410445.1. Classification (NCBI taxonomy): domain Eukaryota; kingdom Metazoa; phylum Chordata; class Amphibia; order Anura; family Alytidae; genus Discoglossus; species Discoglossus pictus. The sequence continues at coordinate 99,476,408 of CM050169.1, forward strand.
TTCCCCATCATTTACAGTGCTTTACAGTGCTAGATTGAATTTATATTTGCATTTACAGTTCTCAGAGTTTGCAGGCTTGAAACACGAGTTACAGGCTTGCGCCCGCGATCTTGTTCAAGCACGCAAAAGCTTACTGCTGATAGCATGGTTTGGACTAACTTACGCGCTTGGCCAATTGAATAGTTATGTTAAAGTAGAGCTAGCAAATCGCAAAGTTCCTTGCAAGTAGCAGCCCCGAATTGAATGAGGCCCTTGGAAAGCAATTTCCATAGTGTGACTTTGAATTGTTGAATAGATAATTAGGTTCAAGGAACTCTTTGTTTTATAAGGTTTCAAACTGGAGCAGTCTGCTTAACACCACTGACATGCAGCTTCATCTGCAGCCACGCTACTCAAGACAAACAACCTTGTTTAAATAGTATCATTACCATATAAATCACTACACAAACAACTTTAATGTGATTATTACAAGGCAGTTAAAGATGTTTTCTAGCTGAATGTTTGTGTTCTTATACCTCTGGGTTAAGGAGCCTTTCATCCATCAGAGGGAGATTAAATGGTCAGTCCAATAATTTCAAATATTTGTATTTAAAAGATTATGTTTTATAAACTCATTCAATTGTGATTTGGACAATTGAATAGGGCTCTATATAAGCATATAGCATATTTTTGTACAGAAGTTTTTAGTTAGCGAAGACCTTGCTTTTGTATAGGTGTATATATTGAGCCCTATTTAATTAGCCAAACTGCAAATGAATGAGACCCTAAGTATACACTGTCTTGTATTTTCCCTTGTTGTTATAATTTTTTCGTAAAAAAAATTAAAACTTTAGAGAACCCATATGTGTTCTCCACCATTAGATAGATGGTGTAAATGTATGTGGAAAAGGTGTTTTCCTTTTTAAAATTGATGCTTAATTTGTGGAGTTATGATCAATAGAAGTCAGGCTATTTCAATGTGCTATCTCTGCCTGAATGAGTAATGAGCACAGCACCACACCGTATATAATGTATATTAATCAGAATCAGGTGTAGAAGCTTGGAATCAATCAGTGGCTAAATGATTTGTAACCACTTGAATATATTCTAGCAACTAGTGTAACAACAAAAGAGATTGTACAGTGGGTAAGGTTATAGCCTGTGATGAAAGTCCTTGGTTCAAAACTCCAAATAAACTGTTGTTTTCTCTTCTATATAGTTAATTAAACTAAAAAAATACACGGCAAAGGCAGGAGGATCAAACTTATGACTTACCAATGAAAGAAATCTTAAAAACAGAACATTTACCACTACACCACCACTCTCTGCTTTCAAACATTGTGTAAATCTATAATACAATGTGTAACAGTTACAGACTCCAGCCTTATTATTGATCCAGATTATTGTGGAAGGGCTTCAAGGACTAAACTAAAACGACAATATTTAAGCTAATTCTTGACCAATTTTAAAAATGTAATAATGTTTCCTAATGATTCTTCACCCTCCAGCTGAAGGTGCAGAGCACATATGACAACTGAGTCATTTAAAGGCATATTAAAGTGAGGTGGGTTATGAATGCATCCTGTAGAGTATCATAAACCACCTAGCAAAAAATGTTTGAATGAAAAAATGCAAACCATTTGTGCAATAAAAAAATGTGCGGGGTGATGTTTACACCCCCAACAGCTTCTGCAGCAGCTGCTGTAAGCAGCCATTGTGGGTACGAATTTCTAATTCGTACCCAACCTAACAGCGCATGCGCTGGCTGTTGGCTTTTCAGCCAATCAGCAAAGAGAGGTGACATAGCTGTGACGTCACCGATTCTTGCGATTATCTCCGAGCACAGCTTGGAGGTTTCGGAAGGGAGGGAGTAGGGGCGCGGCGGCGGACCAAGTGGGCGAGTGCAGCGTGAGTGAGTGTGTCTTTCTGTCTGTGTGTATCTGTGTGTGTGTGAGTGAGTGTGTATGTCTGTGAGTGAGTTTGTATGTTGTGGCAATTCACTGGGGCTGGAGGGCAATTCACTGGGGCTGGGGCAGATGATGGGCAAATTCACTGGGGCTGTTGGGGGGTCACAGGGCAATTCACTGGGGCTAGAGGGCAATTCACTGGGGCTGAGGGAGGTCACGGGCAATTCACTGGGGCTGAGGCAAATGATGGGGCAATTCACAGGGCTGGGGCAGGTGATGGGGCAATTCACTGGGGCTGTGGGAGGTCACGGGGCATTTCACCGGGGCTGGGGGAGGTGATGGGGCAATTCACTGGTGCAGGGGCAGATGATGGGGCAATTAACTGTGCCTGAGGGGTTACAAGGGCAAATCACTGGGGCTGGGGGAAGTATCACCTGGGATGTAGCTTAAACAATCACTGAATGAAGGGACACAGACCTTGTTCTGGTTATTACAGAAATCTAAAGGAAAGGAAAGTGTCTGAAACCATGTGACTTCCCACAGTAGGGCAGACTTCAGGTGCTAACTGAGCATGCCTACACAATCCCCAGGCCAAAAAGATACAATGTATTAGTTATGCTAACATTCCCTGGGAATTTCAGAGGGTGTCAACATTGAGAGAAAACAGTTTGCAAATGCAAAAAAATTCAGCAAACTTCAGGCTAACGGTTTAGCTGTTTATTTTGGTATTTTCATGCAAACAATTTTTTTCAGACACTATAAATTCTCCTCTATCAGATGCATTAATAACCCAGCTCACTTTCATATACCTTTAATGAAAACAAAAGTTAAGCATTTACTTTTTAAGCAGTAGTTATCAAATCTGATCATTTACATTTTCTGGGTCACAGTTTATTTGATGTAAAATGCAAAATCTTTTGCAAAAGCACTAAAGCCTTTTATGAGGTTGATCTTTTTAAGTCTTTCATGAAGTCTGTGAATTAGTCTCTAAAAATATTAATATAGTCTATTATGTACATGATGTCTTAGCATTACCAGAGGAGATATTTATAAAATAGCCACAAAAAGATACTGAAAATGCTGCACTTTAAAGAGTTGTTTTATGTTGAAGACTTGAAATTCTCATACTCCAGCAAGCTTGTTAAAATTGTATTTTCTCAAATAAGCCTTAAAGGTATATGTCAGGGGGAAGAGACACAGAGGGAAAGGGGTGAAGAGGTACAGAGAGAGGAGGGGAAGAGGCACAGAGGGGGGAGACACAGAGGAAGGGGTGGAGAAACACAAGGGGGAGAGACACAGAGAGAGGCGGGGGAAGAGGCACAGAGGGAGAGGGGTGGAAGACACTGAGTGGGGTGAGACACAGAGGGTGAGGGGGGAAGAGACACAGAGGGAGAGGGGGGAAGAGAGAGAAAGGGAGGAAGAGGCACAGAAAGAGGGTCTGGGAAGAGACACAGGGGAGGGAGAGGAGGGGGGAGGGAGAGACACAGGTGAGTGAGAGGAGGGGGAAGAGACACAGGGGAGTGAGAGGAGGGGGAAGAGACACAGGGGAGAGAGTGCCGTGGGGAAGATACACAAGGGAGGGAAATGGAGACACGAGGAAGGGGGGAACAGACACAGGGGGAGGGGGAAAGAGCCCCCGGCCAGGGGGGAACAGACACAGGGGAGGGGGGGAGACACAGGGGGGGAAAGAGATGCATGGGAGGGAGAAGGGGGAAAGAGACACAGGAGGGAAAGGGTCACAGGGGAGGGGTTTAGAGACACAGGAGGGAGAGGGAGGTAAAAACACGGGGGCAGGAGATACAATGGGAGGGAGAGGAGGCGGAAGGAGACACAAAGGAGGGAGAGGAGGGGGGAAATAAAACACGAGGGAGGAAGTAAACAGGGGGAGAGACTCGCAATGAGCTCCAAAGAGGCTCATTGCAAGGCCTGTGATGAGCGCCAAAGGCGCTCATCGCAAGGCCAGTAAAGTAGAGGGGGAGAGGCTCCCATTGTATGGCAAACAACATTGCCAGGCTTCACTTTTTATTGCCGTCATTTTTGACGGTCAAGTCGCTAGTATATATATATTTATTTATCTTTATTTATTTTAGTATTATATAAACAAAACAAAAAATAAAGCCAAAAGAAGTTTATGTTTATCAACAGAAAAATATATATGTTTAATTACATCAGTGCAGCCCACAGTGCATCATATGTCATATGCATTTCAAATAGTTGTATAACAAAGCAATAAAACTTAATGATCACTGTTCTAAGTAAATGCTACAGATCAATAGTACAGTACTACCACATCACATTATTAATGTTGTTTCATGACTAATGCCAGCAGATTTAGAAATGTAAACTCTGCAGGGTTATGTATACTGACCCCTAAGTATTTTTAGCAATATGGAAACTGATATTTTCTTGGTCACAATTTACTTCTGTTTGTAGTATGGGCTTTCCCACATCAGCTCACGAAGACACAGACTCTGCTGTACTGGCTATCCTATGTCAGTGACCGTCTCTCAGCAACATGCTACTGAGAAGTGGTCCCTGATAGGCTAGGACACTACACTGCACATCTTGCCCTGACTCTGCGTGCATATGCCACAGAGGGCAGACCCATACAGGGATATTTGTGTGGTTTTAGGCAGAGCTTTCTAACATTTCTTAATAAAGTAAAGTGCATAAAGGTAAATAGATAAACATGTATATTATATACCTAGTAAAATCCAGGAACATCCCATATTCCTTTTATTAAAGTAGTGCATATGCATGTAGCTTTTCCAGAGGATGTACTTTAAAGACTCTAGCATAGTGTCTGACAGTAACCACAATCCCCAATCAGATACACATTCAACATTAATTGTATTTTATCACTGAAAATGTGTTCAGGATCTTCTCTTCAAATTCCCAGCTGTTAGTACAGAAATAAAAAATGCATATCTTGCCCTACCAAGCCCTACCAAGCAGATTTGATCTGTTACTTTAAAATAAATAATAAATCAAAACTCACAGTTATGTGAATGCTATTACTGTACCTTTTACTGGCCAGTCGAAAACTACTAATGATCAATATAATTATAGCTGTAGACTCAAAACATTGACAGTTTGCTTGATTTTTTTCAAGGTTTTTCTGTTTCGTGAAAAAATGAATTTTGAGTTAAAAATTGCAAAACAGTTTGTACAGCCTTTACATTAATTTTGAATTTCCCTCTTTACAAAAAGTCTTAAATATATATATTTTATTTTTCAGATGGTTGTGTTAAGAACTGGAACCACTGGGGGTCACTATTACTGCATTGCCTATGCAATTTGGTGATGGCAGTTGTAAGTATATTATTTAAGGTTTGGTTTGTAAGATCAATTATGCTCGCTACATTACACAGCTTTGAATGTACAGTATGAAGTCAGATTTAAGAGTCAAAATGCATTGTGGGCTTATTTGCATGCCCCCACCCAGTTTCCCAGGCCCTCATTCAATTGCGATTTAGCCAATTGAATAGGGCTCTAAAGAAGCACATAACATATTTTTTTTTTAAAGAAGTTTTTAGTTAGTGGAAACCATGCTTTTGGATAAATGCTTACTAACTAAAAACGTATGTAAAAAAAATATGTTGTATGCTTATTTAGAGCCCTATTCGATTAGCCAAATTGCAATTGAATGAGGGCCCCAGAGTTTAAATGGGAACACAAATGTACTATTATTTACTGTACTGTCTACGGTGGAGGGCTTCTATCACTCATTTGCCCACCATAAGCTAAATGAGCTATATGTATACTTAGTAGGAAGATTTTATAAGAGCCATAAAAAATATATTTAGGAGACAGAAACAGAAGCTTTAGGAGACCTGGGGCCTCATTCAATTGCGATTTGGACAATTGAATAGGGCTCTATATAAGCACATAGCATATTTTTTTACAGAAGTTTTTAGTTAGTGAACTTCTATCCAAAAGCACTAACTAAGAACTTCTGTAAAATAAATATGCTATGTGCTTATATAGAGCCCATTCAATTGGCCAAATCACAATTGAATGAGACCTCTGGCTCCCAGGTTTCATAAAGATATGTAAAATCAGTTGTGCAATTCACCTCTCTCAATATAACTTATTTGTTGATTTCTTTCTTTGAAGTTTGATCTCATTTGTAATTAAAATGTTGCAGATCCCAGACTAATATAATAAATAAATTATATTGTTACATGGATTATGAAATATTTTTGTTTATGTGCAGAAAGTAGTTCAATATTTGTTTTTTGTTGTGTCTAGAATGACCTTCTTAATTCCTTTAGGCTGAGCATACAGTGGATATAAAAAAAGTCTACACACCCCATGTTAAAATGTCAGGTTTCTGTGCTGTAAAAAATGAGACAAATATAAATAATTTCCGAACTTTTTCTGGCTTTAATGTGACCTATAAACTGTACAACTCAATTGAAAAACAATCTGAAATCTTTAAGGTGGAGGGAAGAAAAAGAAATATAATGTGGTTGCATAAGTCTGCACACCCTCTTATAACTGGGGATGTAGCTGTGTTCAGATCTAGTCAGCATACACGTGCCATCATTTAAAGTGCTTCTGATTAACCCTAAATAAAGTTCAGCTCCTCTAGTTGGTCTTCCCTGAAATGTTCTTAGTCGCATCCCACCGCAAAAGCCATTGTCCACAGAGAGCTTCCAAAGCATCAGAGGGATCTAATTGTTAAAAGGTATCAGTCAGGAGAAGGGTACAAAAGAATTTCCAAGGCATTAGATATACCATGATACCATGAAACACAGTGAAGACAGTCATCATCAAGTGGAGAAAATATGGCACAACAGTGACATTACCAAGAACTGGAGCTTCCTCCAAAATTGATGAAAATACGAGAAGAAAACTGGTCTGGGAGGCTACCAAGAGGCCTACAGCAACATTAAAGGAGCTGCAGGAATATCTGGCAAGTACTGGCTGTGTGGTACATGTGACAACAATCTCCCGTATTCTTCATATGTCTGGGCCTTTTCTTACGAAGAAAAACATCCAAGACAGGGTACATTATGAAAAAACACATCTGAAGTCTCCCAAAAGCATGTGGGAAAAGGTGTTATGGTCTGATGAAACCAAGGTTGAACTTTTTGGCCATAATTCCAAAAGATATGTTTGGCGCAAAAACATATACCCACAGTGAAGCATGGTGGTGGCAGCATCATGCTTTGGGGCTGCTTTTCTTCAGCTGGAACTGGGGCCTTAGTTAAGATAGAGGGAATTATGAACAGTTCCAAATACCAGTCAATATTGGCACAAAACCTTCAGTCTGCTGCTAGAAAGCTGAACATGAAGAGGAACTTCATCTTTCAGCATGACAACGACCCAAAGCATACATCCAAATGAACAAAGGAATGACTTCACCAAAAGAAGATTAAAGTTTTGGAATGGCCCAGCCAGAGCCCAGACCTGAATCCGATTGAAAATCTGTGGGGTGATCTGAAGAGGGCTGTGCACAGGAGATGCCCTCGCAATCTGACAGATTTGGAGTGTTTTTGCAAAGAAAAGTGGGCAAATCTGCCAAGTCAAAATGTGCCATGCTGATAGACTCATACCCAAAAAGACTGAGTGCTGTAATAAAATCAAAAGGTGCTTCAACAAAGTATTAGTTTAAGGGTGTGCATACTTATGCAACAATATTATTTTATTTTTATATTTTTTCTTCCCTCTACCTAAAAGATTTCAGTTTGTTCTTCAATTGAGTTGTACAGTTTATAGGTCACATTAAAGGTGGAAAAAGTTCTGAAATGATTTATCTTTGTCTCAGTTTTTTACAGCACAGAAACCTGACATTTTAACAGGGGTGTGTAGACTTTTTATATCCACTGTATAAATAGTAAGCTTTATAAAGTGTAATGAAAAACTATATGAAACAGTAGTTTCTGGAAGACATAACAGCATTCCTCAATATTTAAATTATCTTTATTCTGAAATACATAGTCTCAATTAATTTACATGTCTTGAATTTTCTATGTCCAATTGTTTCAAACTCATGCTTACTTGATTATTCAATCCTTTCCTTGGGCCCGATTATAAAACCACTGCTGGCTTGGGGCCTCATTCAATTGCGATTTGGCCAATTGAATAAAGCTCTATATAAGCACAGAGCATATTTTTTACAGAAGTTTTTACTTAGTGAACTTCTATCCAAAAGCAAGGTCTTCACTAACTAAAAACTTCTGTAAAAAAATATGCTCTGTGCTTATATAGAGCTTTTTTCAATTGTCCAAATCGCAATTGAATGAGGCCCACCATTAGTTACACTCAGTCACCATGATCTTTCTGTATTCCCTAGAGTTACAACCACATTTACTTAGCTAAGTGAATGCAGGGGATTTTTTAAATAAATTAATTTCCAGATGCCTAACTTATTCTGTTACTTATTACTTACTGCCTAAAGTCTCTAAAAGGGTAGTGCATAAATGACAACTTAAGCACTCTAATGAAACCACAATAGCAAACAAGACAGTAATCACTGGTACTAAGGTAGAGATTGGATAATGTCCCTCTTGAAGTGCCCATTTAGAAGCTACTGTATATATCTGTCTATCTGGAGACTTGTTCCCAAGTCAGGAGGGTATGAGGTTAGCACCATTTTCCTTAGTGCATTAGGATATAGATGTGTATATATATATAGTAAATAAATAGTACATCTGTGTTCACATTTGAATGTCTAAAATAAGTTTGAAAACCTGCTTCCAGTTAAGAATTCCGAGAAAAACAGTTATTACACAGCATTCTGGGAAGCTAAGCCAGGACATGCAAATGTGCCCACAAATGCCTCGCTCTTCAATCCCTTCAATCTTCAATATATATATATATATAGAGAGAGAGAGAGAGACAGAGCAAGTTAGAGATTGAGCATGTCTACATGTCAACCTGCTAATAAAACACTGAGTTCCTATTAAATCTGTTGTATTTGTCTTTCCTGTTAAATAAAGATGTTTGTTAAGCTCCACAGCTCTTTCCTTTAAGAACCACTTAAGCAGCACAACAAGTAATCCCCACCCTTCTTGTTTTCATATTCTTTCAGCCAGTTTAGTCTGCCTGGTAAATGTTATGCGCCTGTGCTCTAGGCATGGAGAATCATACAAAGACACGAGAATGTGCTGGTACCAGTAGGGAAGACATAGTGATATTTACCTTGTATATCAATCATCATTCTTTTTTGTCTGGTGCTGGTACCAGCGCATTCTCCATTCATAACAGCCTGAGGTGAACTTAATGTTTGCAGGGGATGCACAATGAGATATTGCAACAATAGGAGAGGGCAGTAAGAGGGGTACTGAGTTTGGTATGTGTTTTGGGAATTTCATGTCTACTACTAGTTTCTACTACTCTCATCTGACTGTTATACTATGGTCCATAGTCAAAAATATCAGATATTCTAGTGTAAGCCAAATTATTGCAAAATATTTCTACATTAAAAATATAATTCTTCATTATTAATTTAATAGGATGACCACATAAAAGCAGTGACTAAATAAGAGTCATTTTGACTGCTAGGAAATTGAGAGGATTGGTAACTGTACTGTATTAGAAAAATCATCAGCACAATAGACTTGAAGAAAGGTGAATGTTTATTAAGCTATAGGTCTTGTCATCTTGTCACTGCTGACGTTCTCAAGTATTACACACAAGGAAGCATTAAGATTTAAATTCTGCAGAAGACAGATTGTATATATTACTTTATAAAAGAATCATGATTAAGGTTCTTTAAGTTGCATTGTTGCATATTTTTAATGGAGAAATGGTAAAGATATATTTTAAGAGTTATACATACATGTCCTTCAAAAATAAAACATTTCACTATTAGTAGTTTTTAACTGCTCTATAATTGTAATGTGTGTGCAAACATTTATTTAAGAACCTGTAAAGTTCTGTGTATTAAAGGAAAACAGCAAAAGTGTAAAATTATAAAACAATAAAAAACACTCAATTATAATTTTCATCAACCCGAGGTGTTTGGTTAATTTGTTTAATAAACCTCATAAATGAAGTAAGAGAAAAATGTGCAATCACCACAACTAACTTGAATAAAACTTAACTAAACTTTATTCTCAATTGTTTAAAAATAAGGCTTCAATATATATATATATATATATATATATATATATATATATATATATATATATATATAAACGTAATTATTTATTTCTTAGCTTTTTCTTTATACTTTGTTTTCTTTCCTGTGCTTTATTGAATTATTTCCATTTTCTTTGTGATATCCTTTTATTTCATAATTTTCTGATAAATTATTGTTATTAGATAAGTTTTTGCCCTTTATTGCTGTTTCATACTACTATTTTATCTCTTTTTTTTATTTTTTATTCATAGTTTGTATTAAGTTTTATCATGTACAAATATGTGGCAACATGCCATATACATAAAACAAACAAACATTCATAGAACTACCGGAACCTTTAGAAATTCACAGACAATATAATAATATAAAGAGCAACAATGGCCCTATTAACATTGAGTATACAACACATTATAGCTAGATCCTCTAAAGAGACATTGAATATCAATCCCAAAATCAGCCAGTTTGCATATAGACCTTTTTTTATAGGATTAATTGAATAATTCTCCCTCATAATGTCTCGATTGATTTTGATAATATTTACTACTTCATTCTTAGAAAGAATTATCGGTTGTTTCCATTATTTAATTAGAAGATATTTTACAATCAGGAGAATATGAGAAATTAAATATTTGGTTGAGGAGCTATCTGGTTGAGATGTAAATGTAAGAGGGCTAATTGGGGTGAGCCTAATAATTGTTTCCCAATCATCTTAGATATTTCTGCAAAACATTTTAACCACAAAATCTTTATACTTTTACATTCCCACCAAGTGTTGTTCCTTGCAGGCCACATCCTTTCCAGTATAGATCAACTAATTGAAGATTTATTTTCCCTATAAACTGCGGGGTAAAGTACCACCTTTGAGTTATTTTAAAATACAGCTCCAAATAAGAGGCGTTAATCACTGATTTTTTTTTCTAAACCCGAAGGAATTTGACCATGAGGCTGCATCAAATGTCAAACCCAAGTCTTCTTCCCAGGCTACTATGCCCCTGGATTTTATGAAGGTGGAGTTATCAGACAATGCCGTACTATATTTAGATATAATTTTGAACTCTTCACCTCTAATCACAAAAATCCTCATTTAGTTGTTTTGAATCTCCTTTCTCCTATGACATAATAACTTTTTTATTAAATCATACTCTAGCCAGGACATTGTACTTAAGTTACATTTTTTTTGCATACATTTAATACCCTTACTATTCCAGTGAGCCAAAATTAAATGGTTCTCTTTAGTTCTTAAGATATTTATAGGTGAGGCCAAAGATGAAATATCAATTTAATGATTTTTAAGTCTAATCCTGAACCAGAATTTCAACATGGCTCTCAACCCTCCTGGTAGATTTTCAAACTGGATTAAATCCTTATATAAATGACACAAGATTGTATTAATTGGAATATCACCCAGAATATGTTATTCTATTTTTTTCCAAATAGCTTTATTGTGTTGGAAATTTGAGACCATCAAGTTTGTCTGTGCCAGATGGATTTTGTAGCTTTCTGTGGACCTAAATTAATACATTTAATATTTTTTTTACATTTATTCGTTATCTGAGGACATATATTATCGTGAATATCTTTTACTAGAGGCATACCTAGGCCTCCTTTATCAATTTTTTTGCTAAGTACCGTCTTTTTAATTCTATTTTTTTTTACCCATATAGATAAACTTATCTAAAGTGGATTGGATAAAATTGAAAAAAAGTAGTGTGGGCCTTTTCAGGAATGCAGGTAAACAGATAACTTAATTTTGGAAAAATGCACATATTTATGGCGCCGATTCTTGCCGACCAGGACAAATTTAATCATTTCCATTCATTAGCTATAGACTTTCTTTTAAAAGAATAATTAAGTTATCTTTCATATAATTTTTTACGTGGAAAGAAAATTTCAATCCCAAATGAGTTATTACTTTACAATTCCAGTTATACATGTATCTTTGTTCTAAAATTGATTTACAATCCTCTTTTAATCTTCTAAAAATGACATCTGTTTTTTGAAAGTTTATTTTGAGATATGCAAGTCTTCCAAATTAGTTAAGAGTTTGATGTAAACTGGCACATGAACTTGTACACTTGGTAAGTGTAAACAGGATGTTGTCTGCAAAAAGCATGATTTTATACGACTCCTCCCCTATCTTTATGGAGGGTTGCTAAAACCTCCACTACTTAAATCATCTGCCTATGATGATCTAGATTTCACCAATAATTCTGATTTACCTTATGGAAGTCCTCTAAAACTCCCACTACTTAATACCTAAATGGAGATATTAGCTGGTGTTCTAATTACGCCAGTTACTAGGGGCCTCATTCAATTGCGATTTGGCCAATTGAATAGGGCTCTAAATAAGCACATAACATATGTTTTTTAAAGAAGTTTTTAGTTAGTGAAAACCTTGCTTTTGGATAGATGGTTACTAATTAAAAACGTATTTAAAAAAAATATGTTATGTGCTTATTTAGAGCCCTATTCAATTGGCCAAATCGCAATTGAATGAGGGCCTTGGAAAGCTGGCTTGGCGCCTTTCTGTGACTTCACTGGACACACCCTACGCAGCGTTTCACATGACCTGTTAGGCCTGGCTCATCAGGGGTGATGCGCTACTTCTATGCAGCCCTATTTATGCACGATGTGGTAATCTCTTTAACTGTTTCATGCCTGAATTGTAGATCCTTAACTCCTTGTGATCAGAATTATTTCTTGTATGATGATTTATTCAATGTTTGTTGTTACTTGACTTAGATAGTTTTCTTCATATTATAATTTTGTTATTTGTTTTTACATATATGGTATCACTTTATTTTAAAATGACCACATTTTGTTCATTATACAGAATATTTTTGAAAAACATAATTTTAGATATCAGGAATGAGTTCATTGACACATACTTCTATATTATGTATTATTGCCAATCTAATGTGACTGTATGTACATTTTAGTATAAGTATTATCTATAATTACGAATACTATGCATTATTTTCATGAATTTTGATATTATTTTATTATGAATTAATTCTTTATATTCTATTAGTTTTTTTTTAAATGGTATTAATATTTTCATAGTTGACTTATATACATTTCAGTTACATTCATATAACATTTATATCATTTGTTTTTCCATTCAGCTATCACTTAGGAGTATAAATGATTTATGATAATATTGTTTGTTTCTCTTATATTGGAGAGGTTATTGCGCCTTAGTGAATTAATAACCTATAATGTGATTCCAAAAATTAATAATATAATATTTAAAGAAACTTTGTATGTTTACCACCTCCACCTTGTATCTATGCTACGTATGTACTACTCTTTTTAGATGCTGATTTATGAAATTGCACTTTGTTTTACTTCTTATATTGTGCACTCTCATTAAAGTTACTATATGCTACCTAATTCCTTTTTGTCTCTGAATTTTTGTTATTTTTTTATATACTTTCTGTTAAAAATAATGATTACAATATGACTTATTATTGAATCTCCTCCTTTTTTTACCTTTAATAACAGTAACTCAATTTATGTCCACATACTCAGAACTATTATATAGTCTTTATATTTTATTTTTGTTGTCTTATACTCTTCCATCTTCCAGATGGCTTAAAGCTTGTATACTTATTGCTTTATTCTCCTTTATGTTTTTACTTTATATATATAACTAGAATATTGCCCGTCAAAAAATGACGGCAATGAAAGTGTAAGTGAGCTAAGGGTGTTTGGTGTCTATAATGTGGCTGATGTAGCGTCGTTCGTTTTCTGTCGTGCAAGTTTTTCGTAATATTAGTTTTCTATTTCATGCAAGTTTTTCGGAATATCCGTAGCTGTTTTGCGTGTTTATGGTAGTGTTTTGCGTGTTTAGGGACCTTTAGCCTCGTTTTCGTTTTGTTCGGCGGCCATTTTAGTGTCTAAACTGCTTTAATTTCATGTAAATTGAGTTGTAACTTTAGTTTTCGAGGTCCTGGATGCTCCCTCTTGCTGTAGGTAAGCTTTTTATGTATTTGTTGTGTGTATTTGTTGGATTTTTGATGTTTTCATGTGCGTGTGGTGCGACCGTTTTTTGCACTCTACGCGAGCCCGCAAGCAATAGCAACGACTCGTATGCTCACAACTATATATGTGATGTCACATTTTCCTTAATACATGAACTTTGTATTAGGTCCTACTCAGCTCCTTATATTTAATTGGAATAGCTATTGAGCCCACTGGCAATGTTCATACTTATCAGGATCTTCTTTTTTTATATTTACTTAATAAATGGAGTATAAGTGAACTCTTCATTTAGTTCTGCTGGACTCCTTGGGCCTGATTTAATTGCCCAATTCATAAATTTATACATACTTAAAATCAATCTTAATATTGCTACATATTCGGCAAATATTACTTATTGGCACTAATGAATTATTAAGTCAATAGAATGCATTTTAACTTTTATAAAAAAATCACCCGAAGCCAAATTTTTGAGTTCAAGGCATTTGCAAGTAGCTCATAGAATATGGTCCCTTGTATTTAACTGAAATATCCATTTTGCTTATCCAAATCTCCTTTTCTTACTGTTGGAGTGATATGATCAATTCCTATAAATCTGAGACAATTTGGATTGTTGTTATGTTGAATCCTTACATGTTTTGCTACAAATGTTTCTGCATTATTAAGAACATCATTAATGTGTTCAAGAATGCGGCGTCTGAACTGCCTATTGGTTTTAGCTATGTATTTCATTTTACATAAACAATCTATTTGATATATAACTCCCTCTTTTAGACAGATTAGTTTATGTTTGATCTTACATTGCCTTGTTTCCAGAGTGTTCTTAAATATTTTAGTAGTAGAGACTTGTTTACATGTCTTACAGTTTCCACATGGGGTACAACCTTGTTGTTCCTGTCTTAGCCAAGTAAGTTTGGATTTCTTCTCATAATGGCTATGAACTAATAGGTCTTTTACATTGTTTAGCTCTTCTGTATGTTATATTTCCTGTTGATGTTATTGCATCTCGTATATCTTTAACTAATTTTAAAATTTCCCAATATTTATTCATGATAGTCCTTTTTTCTTGTGACTGATTAGAACAGTTTGTTACTAGTCTAATAGGTTGTTTCTCTTTTATAGTGCATTTTTCTCTTTAAATTTGTGTTCTGCTCATTTAAAGCCTTTTGATATACCAACTTGCCAGTAGGTATAGCCCTTTTTGTAGTTTCTGGGTGATGGCTTCTCCAATAGAGTAATGCATTTGTGGCTGTATCTTTTCTGTTAGTTTTTGTTATGAGGTCCTAAACGTTACCATTCTTTGACTATGCTCAATTGTACATTTTTTATAATTTTTATTGTTATTGAGTTTTTTTAATAAAAACTTCCAATTCTGATATTGTTCCATTCCATACCAATAATATATCTTCTATGCACCGAATCCATAGATCTATTCTCTGAGTATATGATTAATTAATTTCTGAAAATACCACTTTTTCTTAGTGACCCACGTATAGATTTGCATAGTTAGGGGCACACAGTGTCCCCATCGCTGTGCCCCTAACTTGCTTATACAGTTGTTTGTCAAATATGAAGTAATTATTCTTCAAAACATAATCAAGCAATTCCATGATGAACATGTTGTACTTGTAATATTCTCTGCTTTTTGTATCCAGATAGGATTGGACTGCCTTCATTCCCACACTATGGCCCTCATTCAATTGTGATTTGGCCAATTGAATAGGGCTCTAAATGAGCACATAGCATATTTTTTTAAAGAAGTTTTTAGTTAGTGAAAACCTTGCTTTTGGATAGATGCTTACTAACTAAAAACTTCTTTAAAAAATATATGTTGTGTGCTTATTTAGAGCCCTATTCAATTGGCCAAATCGCAATTGAATGAGAGCCTATGTGTGATACTGGTGTACAGCGATTCAACATCCATTGTTACCAAATAGGCATTTTTGAGAATTGCTATTCCTTCTAATTTCCTTAGTGTGTCTTTTGTGTCCACATACAGTATGTTGGCATAGTAACTACATGTTCCTTTAACACTTCGTCAATGAATATAATTGGATTTGGGGTAATACTCACTACACCAGACACTATTGGTCTTCTGGGTGGCTTTAATGGATTTTTATATATTTTTGGTATGGAGTAAAATGTTGGTATCATTGGCTTCTGATTAACTACAAACTTTGCTTCATATTTAGTGATAAGTTCACTTTCTGTTCTTGATTCCACTATTTATTTTAAGTTGTTCTATACATTGTTTAGTGGGATCTGTTTTTCAGTAGCCCTTTAACACTCCTTCAGGGAAGCCAGTGATGTTCTTTTCTCCTCTTGAAGTGTTTTGGAGTAGGCCAATAAGGTGCTGTACGTGAATAAAATATATTTACTTCCATCCATAAAAAAGTATTGAGCAGTAAGATCAAGCTTTTAGTAAAATAAATGTATCTAGGTCAGTTACTCTTAACCTTTTTGATCTAGGGAGTAGCTGGTTACCTTCCAGTGTTTAATCGGATTTCCTTTGAGATAGTGGCAGCAATAGTGAACCCTGGTGCTAAACAATTTGGGCTCCTTACAACTTCGTTACACATCCGTTAGTGGTCCCTATGCTCCTGTTCACCCCAGTTCTTTGCACCTGCTGTGCTAGCAGAAGCTCCACCACTGATTTGAGATAAAAGAACAATGTGAGCAGGGTGAAAATACATGTGGTACACTAAATTTCCCTTTAGTTTTCCACTTATTTAAATAGAGTACATTGTAACTGCAGAGAGGTCCCTCAATAACACATCTAAAATTGTGAAAAATGGTTTATTTAAAGTGTTAGGCCCCCCAAATTCCTGTGCTCATGCAGACCTTTAGATAAGGTCTCAGTACCCGACCCTTGTTGAGAAACACTGCTCTATTGTACATCTCATAACCTGTACAGCTTGTGGCAAGAGAACTGCGCTCTGATTACGCTCTGCGCTCCAGCTGTGTGATCTGCCCCTGTCCGGTGCCCCCCATTAAACAAGACACCTCCAAAGGATAGAGAAGAGATGACTAGGGTCCTCATTCAATTGCAATTTTGCCAATTGAAGAGGGCTCTATATAAGCACATAACATATTTTTTGACGGAAGATTTTAGTTATTGAAGACCTTGATTGTGGATAGAAGTTCATTAACTAAAAAGTTCTGTATAAAAAATATGTTATGTACTTATATAGAGTCCTATTCAATTGGCCAACTTACAATTGAATGAGGCTCTAGGCATGTAAAACTCAGCAGCGTATCCTTTGGAGGTGTCGTGTTTAATGAGGGGCACAGCAGATCACACAGCACCTGGCTGGAGCGCAGAGCATCATCAGAGCGCAGTTATCTTGATAAAACCACAGTACAATTTACCATACAATTGTCTGTCATTATAATTACTTTGTTCTTGAAGAAAATCAGTGTTAACATGTTTCAGTAGTTTCAATAATAATTGTCCTGATCAGCCTTTTAACAATTCAAGGCTACTGTGATGTCCCTCAATTTACAAGGTCGTTCTGTACAAATCACCATACCTAGAGATAATTCACATCAAGCTATATCTTATCTTGCCTACAGTGCACTTCACTAATGTCCATGACTACATGAAGGTCTCTGTTCTTAGAAAAAAGACGACAAAACCTCAACATATTGTAGGAGACATCCGCTTATTTCAAAACATACTGATAACGGTGACACACATTTAGGTATTGGTATTAATAGTTTTCTTGAAATGATTACATGTATAAAATATATAAGTATTCTTGATGTCCATGTAATCTGTGCCTTAAAGTTACACAGAACTCGAATATTGTTTTCTGCACAAAAAAGAAGCTATGCATTTAAAAAAATATATATTTATTTAAACTGAACTGCGATGCCCCAACATTGTTGCAGACCCTCATTTTTATTCTATACCCAATTTGTCCAATAACAGTGGCTATATTAGCAGGTAACAGTTATGTACATTAATTTACAGATAAGCTATTGAGATACATATAGTAACTGATTAGCAGCAGCACAAATATTTGAACAATACAAAGTCAATGTAGATTTTACAACTTGCATATGAACTTAGCATTGTAGCTTCCATCAGATATGCTTTTATCCACACCCTATTAGTTGTCCAGAGGTGGAAGTTAATTTTCCCAGAAGGCTGGCCCAAATGTATTGTAATACAGTAGCCTTTTAAGGCATGGTAGAGGGGGTGGGTTCATCTGCAGCACTGATAAGTGCCTGAGTTTCTCCTTGTAATATCTCAAAGGGATCAGATAATTTTTTACATCTCAGAGTGAATGGGTTTGTTTGTGATGGCCTATATGTGGTAACTTGTTTATGTTTAATAAGACAGCAGTGAGGATATTAGATATTTGATAGTGGTCTCATTTTTTTGTTATGAAATTGGATTCATATTTGTGATGACATTCGATGGAAGAGCGTGAGTTTGCCTCTTTGATACTTTAAAATTAGTGCATTGTTGTTTTTTACATTTTTTGAGTTGGCGTATCTCTTTCTTTGATACATAGTGAGTAGTTGAGTTCATATCATCCAACACATCTTTCCCAGCAAGAAGTCTTTGCCTTAGGGGTAGACAAATCCTAGAACGCCCTCATCGTTCTAAATGCATGTCTTTCAAGTCACAATATTATGTTCTAACTTCTAAGTAGACTGCCTTTCTAAAGGTTAATAAACTATGATGAAGGAGAGAACAAAAGACACAATAGTGCCGTAAGAATACTTTATATTATCATTATTATAATAATAATAATAATAATAATTGGTTAATACTGCCACTAATATGTTTAATTAGCTGAAAGCCAAGTTCTTCAGGATATAGTGCAATTCATTATCATACTTTAATCAGTGACAGGCAATGGTTTCACTATGGGAGAGAGGTAGAGGTAAAATAATTGGTAATAGATTTATAGATAAAAAGGTTACATTTTTTGAGTGATTTGCTGTTTGTAGGGAGATTAAATAAGCTCTGTGTTGTTAAAGAGGGACATGCTCTTTGAACATATGAACACATGAACTGCCTGAGAGCCACATGAGGCCACTAGACCTTACAGTGCATTAAGCGTTTTTATAATACCCAAACCAAAATGCTAAAATTGTTGCAGGAAAGGAAATAATTGGTAATATAGGTATATATCTAATGAGGAGACGTCACCACCTCCTTTGGTAGAGAATTCCACAGATTAACCACCCTTACTGTGAAGAACCCTTTTCTTTCTTTAAGGTGAAATATTTTTACTTCTAACCTCAAAGGATGTCCTCTTGTCAGTTGAAAACCTCTTGGCACAAAAAGTTCACTTGACAAAGCCTTTCTTAAACGAAAAGAAAGGGGGGGGGGGGTGGAGAAAGTGCACCACTATCTAGTGCAGATTTTTCAAATTATACGCTACTGGATACACAATAGTGGATGACCATACCGCCAGAGATCGACAAGAACAATCTCACCAATGCTTTTATATACCTCCTATTTTTTGAGGGTATTCAAGATGAGAGTCCAATTATTCTAGTTGCACATATTATGTATCCAATAGCTTCTTTGAATAAGCTGCACTCGATAGTGGTGAGTTTTCTCCTACCCCCCCCCCCCCCCCACCCACTTTCTTTTTGTTTATCAGCATGCTTGATATGTTTGTGAACAGTATCAAACAAATGAGAGCAGTCCCAATATATACAGTGACTTGCAAAAGTATTCACCCCCCTTGACTTTTTACCTATTTTGTTACATTACAGCCTTAAGTTCAATGTTTGGTTAATCTGAATTCTATGTGATGGATCAGAACACAATAGTCTAAGTTGGTGAAGTGAAATGAGAAAAATATATACTTAAAACTATTTTTTAGAAACAGAAAAATGGCATGTGTGTATGTATTCACACCCTTTGTTATGAAGCCCATAAAAAGCTCTGATGCAACCAATTACCTTCAAAAGTCACATAATTAGTGAAATGATGTCCACCTGTGTGCAATCTAAGTGTCACATGAGCTGTCATTACATATACACACCTTTTTGAAAGGCCCCAGAGTATGCAACACCTAAGCAAGAGGCACCACTAACCAAACACTGCCATGAAGACCAAGGAACTCTCCAGACAAATAAGGGACAATGTTGTTGAGAAGTCCAAATCTTTGATGATCCCCAGCAGCACCATCAAATCTATCATAACCAAATGAAAAGAACATGGCA
Source organism: Discoglossus pictus (assembly GCA_027410445.1). Lineage (NCBI taxonomy): Eukaryota > Metazoa > Chordata > Amphibia > Anura > Alytidae > Discoglossus > Discoglossus pictus. Next base: position 99,496,559 of record CM050169.1, read on the forward strand.
CAACAGCAAACCTGCCAAGAGATGGCCGCCCACCAAAACTCATGGACCGGGCAATCAGAGAGGCAGCACAGAGACCTAAGGTAACCCTGGAGGAGCTGCAGAGTTCCACAGCAGAGACTGGAGTATCTGTACATAGGACGACAATAAGCTGTACGCTCCATAGAGTTGGGCTTTATGGCAGAGTGGCCAGAAGAAAGCCATTACTTTCAGCAAAAAACAAAATGGCAATTTTTGAGTTTGCGTAAAGGCATGTGGGGATTCCCAAAATGTATGGAGGAAGGTGCTCTGGTCTGATGAGACTAAAATTGAACTTTTTGGGCCATCAAAGAAAACGCTATGTCTGGTGCAAACCCAACACATCACATCACCCAAATAGCATCATCCCCACAGGGAAACATGGTGGTGGCAGCATTATGCCGTGGGGATGTTTTTCAGCAGCCGGAACTGGGAAACTGGTCAAAGTTGAGGGAAAGATGGATGGTGCTAAATACAGGGATATTCTTGAGTAAAACCTGTACCACTCTGTGAGTGATTTGAGTCTAGGTCGGAGGTTCACCTTCCAGCAGGACAATGACCCCAAACACGCTGCTAAAGCAACGCTTGAGTGGTTTAAGGGGAAACATGTAAATGTGTTGGAATGGCCTAGTCAAAGCCCAGACCTATATCCAATAGAAAGTCTGTGGTCAGACTTAAAGATTGCTGTTCACAAGTGCAAACCATCCAAATTGAAGGAGCTGGAGCAGTTTTGCAAGGAGGAATGGGCAAAATCCCAGTGGTAAGATGTGGCAAGCTCATAGAGACCTATTCAAAGGGACCACAAAAGGTGGCTCTAGAAAAGTATTGACTTTAGCAGGTTGAATAGTTATGCACATTGACTTTTTTCTGTTATTTTGTCCTATTTTTTGCTTGCTTCACAATAAAACAAAAAACATCTTCAAATTTGAGGGCATGTTCTGTAAATTAAATGATGCAAATCCTCAAACAATCCATGTTAATTCCAGGTTGTGAGGCAACAAAACATGAAAAATGCCAAGGGGGGGGGGGTGAATACTTATGCAAGGCACTGTATATAGAATATACGCCAAATAATATACGACCATTTTAGTCCATCAGAACTAAGACATTGGAAGGATCTGGAAAATTTGAGTGCGAGGCTACTAATTGGGATCCACCAGCCCAAAAACTTCTCATATCCCCACTTTTCTAGAGAACATAAACTTAATTTGGTTAGTTTTTCTTCATAACTTAGTCCCTCCATTCCCCTTATTAGTTTTGTTGCCCTTCTCTGTACTTTTTCCAGCTCTAATATGTCCTTTTTATGAAGTGTTGCCCAAAATTGTACCCCATATTCCAAATGAGGGCGTACTACAGATTTGTATAGTGGCAGAATTATATTTGCTTCCTTGCTTCCATACCCTTCTTAATACAAGCTAATATTTTACTTGCCTTTGCAGCTTCTGCTTGGCATTGAGCACTGTTACCTAGGTGGTTGTCCACAAGTGCTCCCAAATCCCTTTCAATATCCAATACCCTGGGATTTATTCCATTAGGATTATAAATTGCATGGTTATTTTTCCTTCCTAAATGCATAATGTTACCTTTATTTGTATTAAATCTCATCTGCCATTTCCCTAATTTATGCAAATCCCTTTGGAGGGAAAGTACATCCTTTACTGATTTAATTACCTTGCACCTTTTGTCATTAGCAAAAATGGAGACAATACTTTCCAGTCCAACTTCTAAGTTATTAATAAATATGTTAAAAAGGAGAGGACCTAATGCTGAACCCTGAGGAACCCCACTTACCCAACTAGTCCAATCTGAGTATATTCCAATTCTCCTTTAAATGTAGTTGACCTACTGTTATAAAATTCTATTTATCCAAACCTCAGAATACCAATTAGCCAAATAATGTCTATAGACATCCCTTACTCAATAAATTATTTGGCATAGAAAACATTGGTTACCTACTTGAGGCAGCTATTGCAATGAGACAAACAGAATATTATTCTTGTTGTGCCATTACTAAATGTACTGCCCTGACCTATTGCATTCAACTCTAAGTTGTAATGTCACAAATCCCTGGTAATGAGTCTGTTTCTTAACAGGTACTTTGAGTGAGTAGCTGATTTTAAACAACTTTTTTGTTATGTCTGTATTTCAATTGGCTTACTTAGATAAAATCCTTAGTCTTTTAATAACTTGCAATTACAATTTTAGTAGGAATTTGTAAATTTAAAAAATGTTGATAGTTTTAAATAATCAGGCTTTTTTTCTTCAGTTAAATAGACTGCACAGCTTGAACTCCATGAGGAGCTCCAACACAAGAAAACAACTGTAAAGTCTTATTATAGGTAAAAGTTAAGTGCAGCGTTAAATGCTTTTATTATGCATGTCTGCATCACATCTATTTCAAAGATATATCCCAGCCCATTTTCAGAGCTGTAGCACTAGGAAAATAGAGCTGGTTAGAACCAGAGCAGATATGTGAAGAAGAAATATTATCACTAAGGTACTTTTCCAAGCGTAGGGGATATAAGAAACTAGCTAAACTTGTTTCAAGTGAAGCAAGAGACGTTCCTTTTACACCAGGTACACTGCATTCCCCAAAACACTAAATATAGAATGGATGCCCTTAAAATGACACAACAAAGGATGTTATTAACAATTTTGAGTCATCGTGTTAGATAATTCATTTTAAATATAAACTACTGGAAAAAGTCCACCCACTTATAATGATTGAATTGATTTGATTTGATTAATTATCTCTCACAGTGAGGCATGGTAAGCCACAAGAGCATGCCCATATGGTAGATGTATACATGTAGATCAGAAGAATAATAAGGCCTCACTGTTCAACTATTTATAATGTATTGGGATGTAACAACTGGGCACCCAACACTGTGAAAGATAATTTGTCATGTGAGATAAGCTTTTATGGATAGTGGGATGATATTATTCATGCAATTTATGCTTAAAATATACTTTTATGTTCAGTTATCTAACACTTCCACTCGAAAACAATCAATTGCAAGCAGGCTATAAGAGGTTAGGCAAAATATAAAAAATAAAATGTGTTTTATTTCTATTCCTCTTCAACCTATTTAATTGGGTTAGACTTTATGCCTGTTTTACACAAAATGGTGATATTATCTCAACTTTTTTATTACATTTATTCACATTGATTGATTTGATAAAAGTTGAGGTCCCACCTTACTTACGTTCCTATGGCCCTCCTCTTCCTTGAACACCTCAGTTCGCTTTTTGAGTCTGTGATTGTTGGGTGTTCCTTGGCGCCAGACCTCTCCTGTGTTGCACGCCGCCTCCCCTTTCATGGCTCCTATAGCCTTGGACTCCTTTGCGCTGTCTCCCATTGTATTTTTGGCTTTAATCGAAGCCAGTGTTGCCACAGCTCAACAGCTTCTCCCTTGACATGCCCCTCCGCCTTTTCGTTGTCATCTCTGATGCGTCTGTCTTCTCTCTGCTGTCCCCCCTTTGTCTGTTTTGTCTGTCAACAAGCCCTATGTTGCTGCAGCTCAGTGGCTTCATGGTGCACATTGGCATCCAAGTTTTGCACCCCATTGCTCCCTAAACTGATTCTTACTATAGACTCTCCATCCTAACATGTTCATATTCCATCACATCCTGACAACCCAGTCACTTTCACACTTCATTACAACCATAGACACTCTTCAAGTCACATTCAGACAATCCAAGTCTCGTTCACACATCATTACGACCATAGACACTCTGTGACTCACATTCGGTCAACTCAAGTCACTTTTGCATGTCATTTCGACCATAGACGCTCTCCAGCCCTCCTTTCACACAACCTAGTCACTACTACCTCCATCTCCCATGAGATATGCTTATTTGCTAATCCCCTATATTTTAGTTATAGTTTACACAATTTTTAAGGTAAATCACGCTAGCTATGTTAATCACCCATGCTGGAAACATTGTAAGAGAACTGCTATAAGTGACTGCGGCAAGCTGGAGCCGAAAATTATGGCAAACTTTTCCAATGAGTTTTGCACTGAAGAGATTACGAGTTACTCGGTTAGACTTTTATAATTTTAGCTCTGCAACTACAAAAAAATAATTAAAGAAATACCAAAGACCACTCGCAAATGGTTTTAAAACCATTGCGGAGTGCTGCAGCACCACATAAAGGGACACAAAACCACTCATAAACTCAGACATTCATGCAATATCATCACAAATGAAAGATTAACATTGGTATTGGCACATATGCTCAATTTTCACCATATGACTAATCAGACATATGGAAACAGGAAATATCTGCTCACAGCTGCTCACACGTTTATAAATAGCCCCAGAAATCATATAACTCTATTACAAATCATATATTACCGTCACAGAGACACACATTTTACAAATACAAATTATATTTATACATCAATATGTCATATATATTAGAACACCAACTACTGGAAATATCACACCTCTATATAACATATTACAATGGCCAGGGGAACACAGACCACGCTACACAACAGGTTATTACCAATCAGCAAACACACATGGACCACAGCAGCTGCTATCAAACACTCACTATTAAAGGGATGGACACACCACAAGCAATAGAAAAGCAATAATCATGACCACAGCACTGTACTGACATAGATCATCCACAGCACATCCATGGGAGGGCATGGCACCTACACATTAACCTGTGGTCTCATACACTGTATGGTGGGAGGAGGGGGAAGATATGTCATCATGGGCAGCATGAGACCTGAAACAGAAGACAAGCTGACAATGTGTACTAGAATATCATATTTACTGATTTATTAATATTGCATTATTTTTGGAATGCGGGTCCGATCGAAATTTGTAATTGAAACCCATAAGACTTTGAAATCTAATCTCCATTTTTCAGTGACGTAATCATGACGATCTATTTTGCCATTGGGTTTGACTAATTGATCATGTTAACGGCCACACATGCAACGTGCGCAAGAATGCTTTGCGTCCATGGCCCGTAACTCGCTGCATGGTTCAGCTCTGTAATGCAGCCGAATTTCAAGCCCGCAGCCTTTGCGGGTGTTCCGATGCCTCTACAGGCTGGCTACTATGACACTACGGGCTGTTAATGTATCAATTAATCCTAAATTACACGTCAGATGGTTAGCAACCAGGGGCGGATCTACTGCCGGTGCTCTGCACCAGGGCCCTTGATTTGTTAGGGGCTCCCTCAGCAGCAGCATCATTTACCCCCTCAAAATCCACAGGGCCCATTGTCACACTATTCATCCCCCCTCAAGCCCCCTACACTTCATTCACCCCCCCCCCCCCCTCCTCTTACTTGTGCCTTGCAGTGCCTGTTCCGGATCCTATTGCTCAGAGGTTGGGTATCCTTCCCCTGCCGAAACCTTATACTGCAGGGGAGTGGAATTCCTAACGATATCACGTTACACTGCAATATGAATATTGCTGCTGGAAGGTTTGTGGAGTGAATATGACATCGGAGGGGTTTGAATAATGCTGCTGAGGGGGGCTTGGGGCTGTTGGGGGTTGAATATGGCTGTTGAGGGACATGGTGCAACAAGGGGCCCTGTTTTTTTGGGACAGGAAATTATGCTGCTGAGGGGGCACTGGAGTTTTTACGGGGTGAATGGGGCTCCTCAGGGCCCTGGGGAGTTGGGTAGTGAATATTGCTGCTAAGGGGGCCCCCGGGGGGGGGGAGAATATAACTGCTGACCGGGTTGGAGGTTAATGGTGCTGCTATAAATATATATATATAAATATATATATATACATATATACTGTATATAAAAAATAAGTATATATATTTATATATATATATATATACAGTATATCACAAAAGTGAGTACACCCCTCACATTTTAGTAAACACCTGGGGGTGTTTTAAAGAATTTTTAAAACACAGATGCTCAATAGGGTTTAGGTCTGAAGACATGCTTGGCCAGTCCATCACCTTTACTTTCAGCGTCTTTAGCATGGCAGTGGTCGTCTTGGAGGTGTGTTTGGAGTTGTTATCATGTTGGAATACTGCCCTGCAGCCTAGTCTCTGAAGGAAGAGGATCATGCTCTTCTTCAGTATGTCACAGTACATGATGGCATTCATGGTTCCCTCCATGAACTGTAGCTCCCCAGTGCCGGCAGCACTCATGCAGACCCAGACTATGACACTCCCACCACCATGCTTGACTGTAGGCAAGGCACACTTGTCAAGAAGCTGAAGGTAAAGGTGATGTACTGGCCAAGCATGTCTCCAGATCTAAACCCTATTGAGCATCTGTGGGGCATCCTCAAACAGAAGGTGGGGAAGTGCAAGGTCTCTATCATCCACCAGCTCCATGATGTCATCATGGAGGAGTGAAGGAGGACTCCAGTGGCAACCTGTGAAGCTTTGGTGAACTCCATGCCCATGACGGTTAAGGCAGTGCTGGAAAATAATGGTGGCCACACAAAATATTGACACTTTGGGCCCAATTCGGACATTTCCACTTAGGAGTGTACTCACTTTTGTTGCCAGAGGTTTAGACATTAATGGCTGTGTGTTTTTCGGTTATTTTGAGGGGACAGCAAATTTACACTGTTATGCATGCTAAACACTTACTAATGTATATATAAATAAATATATATATATATATATATATATATATATATATATATAATTTACAAAAATGTAAGGGGTGTACTTACTTTTGTGAGATACTGTATTTAATATTTGTGTATATATATATATATATATATATATATATATATATATTTATTTATATATGTGTGTACAAATATGGCACTGGAGAGTGGCCCTGGGGGTCAAAACATTTTTTGCCCCACCTCACTGCACCAGAGCCCTCCATTCACTATCTCCGCCACTGTAAACAACCCTTTACTGAAATGGTGAGGCCAATCAGTGTCATAATATATATTAACTACCAATAATCACTAATGGTTAGCTCACCCATGCTTTGCAAAATACTAACAATAACATTTAAGTGTATGGAAATATTAAGAGGTGATCACTTGTAAACCATCTCTTGTAAACCATCTCTTCTTAACGGCATTCCTCAGTGACCATGAATTGGTGAAATGTTAAACATAACCCTACATGAGCACACAGAAGATGATCATGAATCATGTGATGGGGGTAGCCCTCTGCTTACAAAATATCACCATCAAATATGCCATGATTCTCTACTCTGTAGCCATTATGTGAACACTTGAACCAATAGAGGAGTGCTGTTGAGAAGATCAAATCATGGGTGCAGCGCCAATCTCCTCTTCCGCCTTGCCACAGGGCCTCCACTCCCTTGCACCCACTCCCTAGTAAGGAGGCATGCAGGAAGGCAAAGAGGGGCCAGGCTGCAAGGGAGGCCTTTGGGGTGGAGGAGGCGGTGTTGGGATCTAGAGCACGCTGGGCGATGTCCATGCTCAGCTGGGTTAGCACATTCTGGTTCTGCACCACCTGGAGCAGCCTGGCAATGTTGGACTCCAATTGCTGGTTGTGCCTCTTCACTTCGCTATGGAGCCTCCTGAGGCTTTTTCCCACCGAGGTCTAGTTGGAGGAGACTCTGGCCTGGATTCCCTGCATTCCTTCTCTACATTCACTCTTCAGGATTAGCACCTCCCCCATGGTGGCCTCCAATGGTGGGCCTTGGAATGGAGTACCAAGCTGGCTATACATGGCTGTAGGGGTAGACATTGGTGGCCCAGTGGAGAGGCGCTAAGGACCATATGCTGATGGTGTTGGTGGGTCTGGTGGTGGTGCCCAGGATGTGCCGGTGGTAGGAGGAGAAGCTGATGGCGGCATCTGTCCAATATGGTGGGGAATCAATCTGTGGTAGGAAGGGGCCAGTGGGATCAAATGCCACTGGTGTTACTGAAGGTCTGTCAAGTACCCCATTAACCACATCAATTGTGAGTCCTTCTCCTTATCCCCTGGGCCCTCTCCTGGGCTCCTCCTTACACAGATCCTGGTGGGCTGGGGCACTGCCACAAGCCTCTGGCTCCGATTGAGCCAACGCCCCTCGCCTCTGCCTCTGTAGTCAAACTAGACCTCCAGCCAGCTCCAATGATAGAAAAATGGTATATGATAAACATCATTGTATGATCATTTTAATGATGTGTTTCTATCTGTCTGTTAATTTGAACCTGGATGGTTCACTTATTAGCTAATGTTTGAAGCGATCCTTTGCTGGATGTGATGATTTATATATATATACTAGCGAATTGCCCGTCAAAAAATGACGGCAATGAAATTGTAAGTGAGCTAATGCTGTTTGGTGTATAATAATAAAATAAGTAATAGATGAATAAAGTAATATACTTTACCTATTTTGAAGTAATATATGCAGGAATCATTGTGTTGAAGAGCTGACAATCTGTTTTGATGTTGCTGCAGCATTAGTGGTGTGGAGCTGCTGTGTAAGCGTGATGAATGTGTGCAGTGTAATAGTGGCGTGCGCGAGACCAAACCGTTAGCGTAGCTGTGTACTTCCGCATTAAAATGGCGGCAAATGTGTGGTATGTGTCTGTAGCGGAATATCCGTAGGTGTTTTGCGTGTTTCTTGTGGTCTTTTGCGTGTTTAGAGTGCTGTAGCCTCGTTTTCGTTTTGTTCGGCGGCCATTTTTTCTCTCGCTTAGAGAATTTTTTAGTGTCTAAACTCTTTAATTTTGAGTTAAATGAAGGTGTAACTTCATTTTTTGAGGTCCTGGATGCTCCCTCTTGCTGTAGGTAAGCTTTTTATGTATGTGTTGTGTGTATTTATTGTGTTTTTCATTTTTTCATGTCCGCGGGTTGCGCCCGATTTTTGGGAGACTGTAATGGGTGATAACGTGTCTCGTATGTTGTTTGCATTGTGACTTAAAGTTTGCGAGGGTTGCAGTTGCTGGCAAGGAGCGCCTTCGGCCCTCGCTTTTTAATGCATGACAAAATTCCAAAGTAAACAGTTAAACCGCTAGCCTGAAATTTGCTGAATGTTTTTTCTTTTGCAAAGAGTTTTTTCTCAATGTTGACACCCCCAGAAATTCCCAGGGAAAATTAGCATAAGTTATACAATGTTTCTTTTTTGCCTGGGGATTGTGCAGACATGCTCAGTTATCACCTGTAGTCTGCCCCACTATGGGAAGACGCATGATGTCAGACACTTTCCTTTCCTTTAGATTTCTGTCCCAGAGATTTGCCCCCCAGCCCCAGAAAATTACCCTGTGACCTCCCCCAACCCCAGTGAATTGCCCCCAGCTCCAGAGAATTGCCCCCCAGCACCAGAGAATTGCCCCCAACCTCAGAGAATTGCCCCCAGAGCCCCATAGAATTGCCCCATGACCTCCCCCAACCCCAGTGAATTGCCCCAGCCACAGAGAATTGCCCCATCACCTCCCCTAACCCCAGTGAATTGTCCCCCAGCCCCAGAGAATTGCCCCAATCACCTCCCCTAACCCCAGTGAATTGCCCCCCAGCCCCAGAGAATTGCCCCAATCACCTCCCTCAACCCCAGTGAATTGTCCCCCAGCCACAGAGAATTGCCCCATCACCTCCCCTGCCCCAGAGAATTGTCCCCTAACCCCAGGGAATTGCCCCATCACCTCACCCAGCACAAGATAATTGGCCCCCAACCCCAGAGAATTGCCCCACAGCCCCATAGAATTGCCTCATGACCTCCCCCAATGTCAGTTTTTGCCCCAAGCCTTAGAGAATTGCCCCCCAGACCCAGAGAATTTCCCCCCAGCCCCAGAGAATTGCCCCATCATCTCCCCCAACCCCAGAGAATTGCCCCACAGCCGCATAGAATTGCCCCATGACCTCCCCCAATGTCAGTTTTTTGCCCCCCAGCCTTAGAGAATTGCCCCCCAGCCCCAGAGAATTTCCCCTTCACGTCCCCTTACACAAGTGAATTTCTCCCCAGCCCCAGAGAATTGCCCCATCATCTCCCCCAACCCCAGTGAATTGCCCCCCAGCCCCAGAGAATTGCCCCATCACCTCCCCCAGCCCCAGAGAATTGCCCCAACCCCAGAGAATTGACCTACAGCCCCAGAGAATTGCTCTGTGACCTCCCCAACCCCAGTGAATTGCCCTCAGCCCCAGAGAATTGTCCCACAGCACCAGATAATTGTCCCCCGGCCCCACAGAATTGCCTCGTAACCTCCACCAACCCCAGAGAATTGCCCCTCAGCCCCTGAGAATTGCCCCACAGCCCAAGAAAATTGCCCTGTGACCTCCCCAAACCCCAGTTTTTTGCCCTCCCCAGCCCCAGAGAATTTACCTACAGACCCAGATAATTGCTCCATGACCTACTCCAACCCCAGAGAATTGCCCTGTGACCTCCCCCATCCCCAGGGAATTGCCCCAGCCCCAGAGAATTGCCCTGTGACCTCCCCCAACCCCAGAGAATTGTCCCCGAGCCCCAGAGAATTGACCCACAGCCCCAAGGAATTGCCCTGTGACCTCCCTTAACCCCAGAGAATTGCTCACAGACACTCTCACTCACAGACACTCTCACTCACACTATCACCCATACATACTCTCACTCACACTCTCGCTCACACAGACACACTATCACTCACACACCCACAGCCACTCTCACTCATACTCCACATACAGACACACTCGCATGCACTCTTGCTCACTCACACTCTCACTCGCACAGACACTCTCACTCACACAAAAACTCACTCACTCCTCTAACTCACACAGGCACACTCTCACTCACACACTCACAGACACTCTCACTCACACAGACACACTCACAGACACTCTCACTCACTCACATTCTCATTTACAGTCACTCACACTCTCACTCACAGACACACTCTCACTCACATTCTCACTCACACACTCACAGTCACTCACACTCTCACTCACTCACAGACATATACACTCACTAACCCAGACAAACACAGACACAAACACTGTCACAGACATACACAGACACTCTCACTCACACACACTCACCCTGTCACACACTCACCCTGTCACACACTCACTCTGGGTTGAGGTGTGCTGCGCCTAGGATGGGCAACCTGTGAGGCGATCAGCTCTCTCCCTGGCTCCTCCATGTGCTCAGAGGCTTGTTCCAGCACTGATCTGATCCCGCCCCCCTAGCAGGCTGTTAACTCCCTGCTTCCCAGTCCCTGAAAAGCCAATCAACACACACATGCTCTGTGTGTGAGGGTACACATGAGAGATTGGTGTACCTGCCATGGCAGCTTACAGCAGCTACTGCAGCAGCTGCTGGGGGTGTAAACTTCACCCCTTCACATTTTTTATTTTAATGCAAAAACTGTTTGCATTTTTTCATGCAAACCTTTTTGCTAGGTGGGTTATGATTGCATTCTACAAAATGCATTCATAACCCACCTCACTTTAATATGCCTTTAACATTATCTCATCAAAAACACATCACTTTGTAATGTGGCATTAAATTAATTTATTTATATAATCATGGAGGGCAAATACTCAAAACAAGTTTGTGCCAAGCAACTCCACTAGCTTTACTTGAAAAGGTACACAAGGATAACTAAATTGCAGATTTGCATGCTCTTTGGAGAGAATTTACTAAAGGATTGCGGGTATGTACTTGCGTACGATAGCCTGCGGTGATCCAACATCCTAGCTCATGATATGATTTTTCTAAAGTTTTTTTTCCACTGTAACAGATATCCATATGTGGGTCATCTTGAGTTATCGTTAACAGGGTGTTTAATGGGCATGATAGGGTGTGTTTTTGGTGAGTTATGTGTGGCTACCGGGAAAATCTACTTTTGGGATCTACTTTTTCAGCAGTCATCCTAACATCCTCTGGTACCCAACTGCCTCTCCCAGCCACATTCTAACATGTTACAGAAGTTACGTACCCCCTCCTTGTCTTACATGTCACCCTTCACTCAAACACCCTCCATTTTTAATGGGAATGCTTTTTTCCTAGAACTATAAGAGTAAAATCTCAGAATTAGTAAGGTTTATGTTCCACTGAATATCCTCTACCTTCTTTTGTATGTACTTGTATAATACACTATACATGCAATGAAAAGTATTCCACTATGATGTACAGTATTTCACACATACTGAAATCTGCAAACTATTTATATGGAAAGTATGCCCACACCTTCCTGCTGGTCATTGCCCTGATTTAAAATAATTAATAAGCACAGAGAACAGGACACTGGGTGACAGATCTGTTGACAAGATCTCTCTCTTAGTACAGCGCAATTCAAAATATGTGCTCATAAAATTCGTGGAGCTTGAGGGTACACCTCATAACTGCACGTCCAACCTTCTACCTGCTCTTACCCCTGGCTTTTTTTCTTTGAAAGGCCAGAGATGGATTATAGCAAGGGATATGTTAATGTTTTCAGGTTAGGCCAGGATACCTGCTTACAGAATGGATTTGCATTCTGTGCTCTCAGAAAGATAAAGCAGTGCTGAAGTCCCCAGCTAAATAAAATGTATAAGCTGTCAGTAAGAACCAGGGTTTGGCCAATTACAATGAAATATTCAACTGCTTGTAACCATTGTAATGTGCTATTTCTAAAAACTCTGTATAAATGATAACTAAGCCATTCAAGGTTGCAATTCAGTGTAGTGTGGGGGCTCCCTCAATAATATAGCATTAAATGAACGTTAAATAGGGCTAGCGTTGATCTGTAACAAACCGGACATAAATAGGATTTAATTATTGATATTGAGAATTACTCTGAAACCAGACTGAAATTGAGAACTAGAACTGCCAGAAGCACCAGAACTATATTGCTACAGAGGACTATAGATACCAAAAGCCATGAGGTCTCTTTCTGTATAACAACCAATCAGTTATTACCATTAGAGCAGCATGACATGTTATATGTACATAAATATATACACACAGTATTTGTGTGACTAAATCCATACAGATTTTACTAATTTATATATATTGTTAATTTAAACCCTTTTTTTGTAGTTCATTTGAGTGAGATCGAGGTATTCATTTTACAATCCAACCAATACAGTGCACAGCAACTCCATTTTTACAAAAATCTTGCCTTTCTATGAAGATGATCACTTACGGCTTGACTTGTTTTTTTTCTTTGCAGGGCGTTTGTCCTCATGTCTTACGGATTCTTTGGTTTGCTCAGTCTGATACTCTTTTTGCGTTTGATGATTTACATTGTGTCTTTAGCTACACTTATTGGTACTCTTACATACATTAATTCTATTTCCAACAATTCTGCATAATCATCAATTTATTCATAAGCCTCTTTTTTATGGTAGGCTATAAGAGGCATATATCAGCATGGCTGATTTATAACTTAACAAACCAGACAACCGCCTTGGGGCACCTCCCTAGGTGGGGTGCCTCATTTGCATAACAATACATTTAAATTTAATTTTGTTTATGTTTCATACAACGCCCATGTCTTCACTAGCCAGGTGCCATGAGGAAGTTCTTTTGTGGGACAGGGGAACGAGGCGAGTGTGAAATGGCAGTGTTCTGCTTTATTAATTAACATATATATGGGACATGCACCCAGGGGTGGCTAAGGAGTTTGTGCTTAAGGACTCCAGATTTGTAAATCCGGCCCTGTATATCACCCTATGTTTTGTAAAATAGGAAACTAGTATACAATTGATGCTTCTTTCTACCACATATTTTCCCTAACACTGTGCTGAGAAAATAAAAGAAAGCAGCAGGAAAGGAAACAAAAATGAAGCTTGCAGTACAGAACATTTGCATATAAAAGTTGCAAAATGTAAACTTTGCTTTTATAGTTTTTCTAAAAACATTTTATTAATTATCAACAAGAAGGGAAGGGGGAAGAGGGGCAGGTTCTCCTAGAGTAGATCACCAAAAATATATTGAGTGGACAGACAACATGTATTTGTAGGTGCCCTCACCCTGGGTTACCTCATAGGTATGGGGCATTGTGTGCACTTTCGTCAATATGACATAGTTGTTTGTATTTCACTTATAGGACACACTTGTGGACAGCGTCCATCGAAGAAGCAGCACACCTCTCCAACACCTACACACCAAGTCACACCCTGCAGCATTGAGAGGCCTATCCACACAAAACAACAAGAGATTTTACCCTTGAAGGCCTACCCGATTAGAGGAACTATATCCACAATCCCGTGGAAGAATCCCATCTAACTACTGATCGATCTAAGACTCATTGCTCTTACTTTATAAAAAAATTCAACTGAAAGAGAACCCTCCATTACCCTCCATAGTGCTTCAGCCAAAACTGGAACCAAGCAACCCCTGTGAACTTTACATTTGTTAATTATCAAGTTTACAGAGTTCTTTAAAAATAAGTATAAACATACTTTTATGGAAAAACTGTTTTATTTGCACATTTGTAGTATTGATAACATAACAATTTTATTTCCACAACATCTACTTGCTGTGACAAAATTAGAGAAATCCAGTTCTTTTTACACTTTTCACATTATTTGTTAAAATAGTAATTTTTGTGTTATATTTTAACTTTATACATAACATTTACAATACACATTCAGTCATCCTTATTTGTTCAACAAACAGGAGATGTGATTGCCTTCTTAAAATGCTGTGTGCAAGAGCAACATTAGCAAGTTATTCACACTTTTCCCTCCTGTATATGCATTTTACAGAGTATTTACATGCAGCGGTCACAGAAGTGTGTTTCTGCATAGTTACCCTGAATACATGTGAGACCTTGGGGTCACTGCATCATATGCAACTATCATACTCTAAATATGAAACCAGTTTCTCATGTCTCATGCCCTGATTGGTAGCCAAATATTTGGAGAAATTAAAGGCATATCTAAGTTTCCTAGATTATGGATGCATCTGATAGATTAGAACAAGTAGTGCATGAAAACATTTTTTGCCCGAAATAAATACCAAAATAAACATTTAAAAACTCTACCTTGAAGTTAGCAAAATGTCTTGTAATCTCAGGTAGTTGAAAACTAGAGTAGACACCCCCTTGAAACCCAGGCTAATTCGTTTTGGCCAATCAGGCAACTGAAACATTTGAGTCAATATCTGGGGTTCCTGGCTGTGCTACAAAGCAGCCTGTGATATGTAGTGAGGCAACAGCTTGTGAAGCCAATCCCTGGGGAAGTCAACGTAATCATTAGAGGAATTTTTAGATATTAATATAAAAAAAGCGTTTCATGAAATGTGCTGCAAATATAAATTATGTTTTTTACCAAAGGAGTGCAGAAATGTAATAACCCATGAAACTTAGGTATGCCTTTAAACTAATATCTTCATCTGTACTATGTGTTATTTTTGATACTTAAAAATCTCTCATATAAGAAGCCTTTAATTTGGTTATTTTGTACACATTTTTGAGCAGGTAATGCTGTGACTGTAAGGGGATTAGGTCTGGAAGAATGGAAAGGCGGATAATCAATATCCTGGGATTTTTTCCAGAAAATTGGGAAGCCTGTGGACTATGGTGCAGTTATAGGAGCAAAGAGAGAAACGATTTTGGAAACCTGTATGAAACAGACAACCTTCACCATATATCCCTTCACACTCCTTATATGCCCCAATATACAGTTTGCCCAAAAAGGAATATTAATTGAAAGAGCCAGGCAGATGCCAGTGCAGAGGTGTCTCAGGATCACCCTGCTGCCGTAAGTAAGATCAATTTCTTAGGGAACAATCCATCACTCTTGGGGATTGTGGAATTGGCTGGTAGCAATGCCAGGTTGTATAGAAGCCACATTGTCTGTATTTGATATGTAGCCTTCCCTTGTCTTCATGCTTCATTTTAATATTATACAAAGCAAACTTCTGAATGTTGCCAACAAGAGTCCATGCAACCAAAGAAAGTTTTGAGGAGTCCAAAGAGCTTCAGTAATACATGTTCTTGTCCCACCAGCCTATGTAATAAAAAATAATGTTAGGTTGAAGACTATTGCAATATATACATGCCAATGTAATATATCATTTTGTGCAATTAATACATGTGTTTGAAAGCCATAAAACACAGTTTAATAGAACAATGTTTAAAGAGGGCTTATAGTATAAGATATACAAGATTAACCCCCAGACACCGAGACATAATATGAGGAATAATTCTGCCATTGAAATCAGAAAAATATCAGAAATTCTAAAAGGAAAATTAATATAAATCTAATATTTATCATTCAACAAATGGAGCTCTGTTTCAGTCTTTCAAACTTCACTTTTATTGTTATTATTATTATTATTACTTTTTAATGCCATAATCCAAAAAGAACTATAAGGCAATGAAAGTGAACTTTTAAAGATAAGCTCTGATCTCTTAAGTTCAAGAAATGTATTCTGTATTGGATATTATTTATCTTTACCGCAGCAAGCAAATCTAATTCAGTCCTCAAACACTAGCAGGTTGGTGGTTGGTTTAGGTATTTGAGGGTTTATCTTATATTTATAATATATATAATCCAGTTTAACTATTTTACAAAATAACACCCTTTTACAAGGGATGGCTCAAATGTTAAATATTTAAATCAACATTAACAGCATACAGATAGATAATATCTATCGACCTTTCCCAACCCCCCAGTAGTTCGAAAAAATACTTTACTTACTGCCAGGATATTGCCTGATGAACAGTTTTCGAATTTCATCATAAATGAAGATTAATATGACATAAGGGATTGCAACAAACCAATACTGGACACTAAAACAGAGGGAAAATAGGTTTAGGTGTGGAACAAATATATAATAGTGAGTGTTTTAAACTCAATAGATAATGCTTAAAGGGTCTCCGTCACCCCAACAGGAAGTTGATTTAATTTTAAAGAGCATTAAAAACTGACTTTACATTGTACTAGCAGTTTTTCTCTACTGTAAATCATATCAGAAATATTCATAATTGATTCTGATGCTCCTGTATGGTAATGTGCGGCTCAATATGCTAATGTGCGTCTCAGATTACTTGATAAGGATGGGGGAGGGGTCTAACTACCAGGCAATATTTATTTTAGCCACTACAGAGACAGACAAGCAGACTGTAATCCTAATTAGCATATCAAATCACCTAATTAATATGCATGAACTGATTATTTGCATAAAAATGCAGAAACAACAATATGGAATTTCTCAGGATTGATTCACTTTAGCAAAAATGAATAACACAACATTTAGCCAGTTTTTCATGCTATTTAAGAATAACCTAAAACAGCAACTTGATTTTGGGGTGAAAAAGCCCCTTTAAATAATCCATTAATAATATTTGTTTAACTCTCCATGTTTGATTTCCAAGCTGGGTGAACAGTGTGTTCTAAAGGAATTAAAAGTACCAGTACACATTTCCTTGATTCTCTGGACACTTTTGATTGAACATATATTGGTGGGTCAGTAGCTCATTACTTTTGATTGATCCACCTGTGAATTCATTTAAAACGTGTTTGCTAAAGCTGTGATTATTAGATCTCTCATATGAAACATTAATTAGTCTTTGATGATTATTCCATTGTTCTACATATAGATGAAACGCATCAGGGGGGCATCAGTATCATGTTTTAGCCTGCTACTTATTACCATGCTTTACGAGAAACATTTTTTATAATTAATATTAGGACAGTTTAAACTGCACTGAAGCCAAGGTATTAGTAAAAACAATTTATACATATAGGTTAGGACAAATATGGGGAGACATTTGAGGTTTTTATCCTTTTTTTGTATTATCAGGATAATACCAGTTATGTCAAAAGTATTTTTGAAAGCTTCACAAGCTTGTGTCATGTTGAAATAAATCACTTTAATATGCTAAGCCTCCAGTCTATGAACAGCATCTTCTAGGTATATGCTTGTGTCTGACCATTTAGCACTAACTCCTAGTAATAATTGCTCCCACCATTTGTCTCTATTGAAATTATTTTCTGTACATTATTATTTGTCTTAATTACAAAGTAGTGGGCCTGGCCTATGATTGCCGCTCTCTTGCGGTCAGTGAATGTAGTAGTTTCTTTTTTATATCTCATTGTATCATCGTACAGTGTGATCCATGTCAGAATTGGGTTTCTGCCTAGACCCACGAAGCCCAGGGTTAGGACAGCACATTTTCAGGGGATGCAGGCTGCCTGAACATACAGTATATTGAAATATGTTTGCATATGCACAGATGCGTCTATATGCAGTGATATTTCTGTCTGTAAGTGTGCCTTACACTTTTTAGACGTAACACATATATACACATAAACACAAACAAACCTTATTATTTGAGATATAGAACAGGGAAAGGATGAGATGCAAGTGAGACATGGGAGTGAACAAATCTGAATGACCTAGGACAGCATAAAATAAATTGTTAAAAAGTGGAGAACTTACTACAATGGAGCAAACTTCAGGGCATAAGGCATTTCAGGACAATACGAGAGAAATGCTGCAATGACAATTTGTGAAGCCATACCCATCAGGAGGAACTTGTTCCTGCAAAAGTCACCAAAAATAAATTAGTTTGCATAGTACTATGGTTTGCTCATTCTCAGATTGAGATCCTCTGACCTTGTATGTGCATTTATGAAAATTACCTGTTATGTTTGGTCACCCTAAGGGTTAGCTCCAAATGTAATCGCCTTGCTCACTGTGCCCCAGAAAGATTGGCTATAACTGAAATGCATGTCTGAGGTTTACTGTTTTCCCTGCTCAGCAGGTATTGCCTGGCATTTCTGGGCTGGATCATTATTCTGAATGAGTCCAGTCTGGTCTACCTATACATTTGGCTTAATTAAGCCTCATGCTTACCCCAGGCATGTAACTGGAAGGATGTTCCACTTACCTACTCCCCTTCCACATATCTACTACCCTAAGTACTGCTTTTCACCCCCCATCCCCCTATAATTTCCAATATTTACCTATTGTTCTTGGCCTCTTTTTCTGGAAGACACTTAACTCATGAAGTTAATTAAACCGTTTTGATATATTTAAAAATTAATTTCACCCTTTTCTTTTCTCTCCTCTAATTTAGAAATATTCAGGTCATGAAGTCTTTCTTCTTAAGTTTTTGTCTTTCACACCATGCACAATTTAAGTCATCCAACTTTGAAATGCTTTCTCTCTTATGAGAGCAGTGCCTTGATCACATTCTGTACAAATAGGCATCATTTTGCCATGTTTATCGTATGTGTTTACAATATACCTGTACTTAGTAGAAGGGAATATAACCGTTCATCAGTCACTTCATTCGCTGCCACTTTGACTGTTAGTTCACACAGCCCAAATAGCTTACTTTTCCACATAGCAATTTGCAACTAAGCCACCTACCCAAAAATCCCTTGTTGAAAAACGGAATTCCTCCGAGTTTTTCTTATCAGAAGATCAGCCAACTGCTCGGTCACAATGGTGACAAAGAAGGCCGTGTAACCCGTCCACTCTAGAAACTGGCGTTGGAAAACTGTCTGTAATAATAATTCAGATCAGATATAATTTTTTTTATTAATGGCTAATCAGATAATTCTGGAACTAAATTGCAACAAAAGAGGTTTAAAAAGTATAGAACCGTATAAAGCAATCATTGACAACATCTATTAAATAAGAAGCAAAAGTATGCTGCCCATACTATGGCCCTCATTCAATTGCGATTTGGCCAATTGAATAGGCCTCTAAAAAAGCACATAACATATTTTTTTTAAAGAAGTTTTTAGTTAGTAAGAATCTATCCAAAAGCAAGGTTTTCACTAACTAAAAACTTCTTTAAAAAGAATATGCTATGTGCTTATTTAGGGCCCAATTCAATTGGCCAAATCGCAATTGAATGAGGGCATATCTAAGTAAAAAGTCTGGCTTGATAAATCATATGTTGATTTTCTAAGCCTTAAATGACTCCTGTATTCGTTCCTGCCACTGAAACGCTATTCACTTATTTACTACTTTTTCTGTTAAGTAGTAATTTCACACAGTACCCCTGTGTGGAAAAGGTGTATAAGTATTCTAGAAATGTTAATATAAAATGCAGCTGTTAGGTGAGAGGAACTGCTTCTTGACACCTGGTTGTCAAAGGTGACAGTAAACCGGTGATAGACTATCAATATGTTAATCTTGAATAATAACCTACCTAAAAAGATTAAGCATTACTCTTTGTCTGTGGTCATTTGCATAAACTATGTTTCTATCTGAAATATAAGACCTTTTTATACTAGAAAATATGCTTCATCTTAACTTCTAAAGATACATTGTGTTTCTGTAACTCAGTTTCATATCTTGTAAACAGATATCTTTTTATTTATATATATATATATATATATATATATATATGTATATATATTCATATATATTTATATATATATATATATATATATATATATATATATATAAATAAAAAGATATCTGTCTCTATCTAAGTTGGTGAAGTGACATGAGAAAAATAAATACATAAAACTATTTGTTTAGAAATAGAAAACAGGAAATTGGCATGTGTATTCACCCCCTTTGTTATGAAGCCCATAAAAAGCTCTGGTGCAACCTTCAGAAGTCACATAATTAGTGAAATGATGTCCACCTGTGTGCAATCTAAGTGTCCCACAATCTGTCATTACATATACACACCTTTTTTGAAAGGCCCCAGAGACTGCAACACCTAAGCAAGATGCACCACTAACCAAACACTGCCATGAAGACCAAGGAACTCTCCAAACAAGTAAGGGACAATGTTGTTGAGAAGTACAAGTCATGGTTAGGTTATAAAAAAATATCCAAATCTTTGATGATCCCCATGAGCACCATCAAATCTATCATAACCACATGGAAAGAACATGGCACAACAGCAAACCTGCCAAGAGACGGACGCCCACCAAAACTCACGGACCGGGCAAGGAGGGCATTAATCAGAGAGGCAGCACAGAGACCTAAGGTAACCCTGGAGGAGCTGCAGAGTTCCCCAGCAGAGACTGGAGTATCTGTACATAGGACGACAATATGCTGTGCGCTCCATAAAGTTGGGCTTTATGGCAGCAAAAAACTAAATGGCACCTTTTGAGTTTGTGAAAAGGCTTGGGGGAGACTCCCAAAAATGTATGGAGGAAGGTGCTCTGGTCTAATGAGATTTAATTGAACTTTTTGGCCATCAAAGAAAACGCTATGTCTGGCGCAAACCCAAAACATCACTCAAAGAACACCATCCCCACAGTGAAACATGGTGGTGGCAGCATTATGCTGACGGGATGTTTTTCAGCAGCTGGGACTGGGAAACTGGTCAGAGTTGGGGGAAAGATGGACGGTACTAAATGCAGGGATATTCTTGAGCAAAACCTGTACCACTCTGTGCGTGATTTGAGGCTAGGACGGAGGTTCCCCTTCCAGCAGGACAATAACCCCAAACACACTGCTAAAGCAACACTTGAGTGGTTTAAGGGGAAACATGTAAATGTGTTGGAATGGCCTAGTCAAAGCCCAGACCTCAATCCAATAGAAAATCTGTGGTCAGACTTAAAGATTGCTGTTCACAAGCGCAAACCATCCAACTTGAAGGAGCTGGAGCAGTTTTGCAAGGAGGAATGGGCAAAAATCCCAGTGGTAAGGTGTGGCACACTCATAGAGATGTATCTAAAGCGACTTGGAGCTGTAATTGCCGCAAAAGGTGGCTCTACAAAGTATTGACTTTAGGGGGGTGAATAGTTATGCACATTGACTCTTTCTGTTATTTTGTCCTATTTATTGTTCGCTTAACAATAAAAATAAAAGTAAAAAAAACACCTTGTGGCATGTTCTGTAAATTAAATAATGCAAATTCTCAAACAATCCATGTTAATTTCACGTTGTGAAGCAACAAAACACTAAATATGCCAGGGGGGGGGGGGGGGGTGAATACTTTTGCAAGGCACTTTATATACAGTGTATATATACATACATACGCACATTCTACTTCTGCACAGCTTATATTTCAGACAATATGGTGTATAAACACCTTTTAGCCCTTTTTGCTTCTGCACATCACTAGAAATGTATTTGTCAAAAAAGAGATTGAAAGTCTAGCAAGACAATGTAGTATACATCCTTTTATAACATCTAGTAATATTTAAAAAAAAAATTCAATTGGATTCTGTTTGCAATGAAAAGTTCACGTAGCACAATGAGATTCTTACCCATTCTTGTCCATAACTGTCTACCAATTCATTATTAGTGACGTCTTCCCAAGGGACACGTATACCAATTAATGTGTAAGGCAAAAATCCGTTTTGAGCATAGAGAGTAAAGTAGTTCAGGAAAGCTCCCACAGACTGAATAATTCCTGAAAACAAAATAAAGTGTGGTTTGTCATCTTGCTGTAGATTAATAATCTGTGCTGACATGGAAAATGCAGACATATTAATATGTGACATCTCCAAGACTTTAGCAGGGGTTTTCCAAGCTTCACATGACAGCTGGATCTATAATGTGCCTCAAAGTATTATCTCTCATTTATATAGCGCCAACAAATTCCATAGCGGTGGAGTACAATATAATATGGGTATGACAATGTGTGATTTGACATTCTACAAAAGGAGTTGATGACTCTACCCTTGAGGTAATTATCATGAACATGGTGCTTGAATACAAAGTGCTTCGCAAGACTGAGTGTTTGCAAACTTACAGAGTAAAGGATTAATTAAAAAAAAGGCAAAGGGCTTAACAGTTAGAAACAAAGGCTTGGCAAGTAATTGAAAGAGAGTATAGGGTTAATTAGTAATTAAGTCTGTAGGTATAGCAGCTGTGAAAAATGAAAGTAATAGCGCAGAAACCTGCACAACAAAGTAACACAAATTCAGAGGCAGAAGAGAAAGTGGTGGTGTGGAAGGCTCTAGGTCTGCAGGTAGGATTTAAAAACTTATGCAATAATAATCAAAGATGTTATGACAGTGGAAAAAAACATGAATGCATACACCAGACAGAATAAATATATTGGGGACTATCATTTCCTAAAGTCAGTCAATTGGTTCCAGTAGGTAACACTTGATGCCAGAATCATTGCACAGCTACAGTATAAGATCTTGTTCTATAAAAGACTAGTTAGACAAGAAATGCTTTCCTAGCTGCAGTAGCATTGCTTTTCTTTTTTTAAATACATAGGGCCTCATTCAAATGTGATTTGGAAAAATTGAATAGGTCTCTATATAAGCATATATATATTGAATGAGGCCCACAGAGACAGAAAAAGCTCACACACCAATTTGCAGGTACGCATATAAAGCCAGTTGCTGGTTCACCAGTCGGTCAATGTTCTTCCTGCGAGGCTTTCTGTTCATAATGTCTCTCTCTGCCTTTTCATAAGCAAATGACACAGATGGAATCTGGGTAGAAATAAATACATTGTATTAGTCACTAAATAGATGCATTTCATTTGCAGAAATTATAAGTTACAGTTATATTAGGGTAGCAATGGTTTTTAATATGAAAAATAAGCAAATGACAATTATCGAGAGAAAATTCACTCCCAAAGCATCCCACAGTATACCCTTTTTTCATATAAAAAGTACCAGTAATGGGCTTAGGGCCTTATTAAATTCCAAGCTCGCAGTTGCCTTCATACAGGCCGTACGTCTGTGGGTTAGAAATTTGCAACAATTACAGAGCGATTTCATTGAACAAGCCCACAACTACATGTCCGAAAGCCTAATCCGTAAACCATATAACCGTACTTAGCATTTCATGGCACGATCATGATCAATTAAGCACGCCCGTAAGTAACGTTTTAGAAACAGCCAATAGTAAATGAGACCGTCATCATAGAAAACGGCATTTAAACATCAATTAATTAGTGTTTAAACGTCTGATATGCAATCAGGCTTGAAATCCAGCAATTTCAAAATCAATAAAAATGAATGAAGAAACTGCTATAGTCCATGTGCGTGGTCTGATATGAATTAACTCCTTGATTCCCAAGGTTGATATAATACGGAAATTAAACGTAAAAACAAATAATTTATTGCAGATTTGCGAGCCTGAGACCCCCTTGTGAGTCCTCGTAGAATATTTTGCTACATTTGCCATTTACGGGTTTGAAGGCAATTGTGGGCATGTGGAATTGCTGCAATGAAATTGCAATTTGCGATTTTAGCGACTAACATTCGCGGGCTTGAAAGATCAAATGCTTAGATGGGTCGGCGTTCCTTTTTTAAAACCCATAGAAATTTACAGCCTGTAGCTCGCAAATAGATTGTGGGTAGCTAGAGGAGGCCAATTAAAAGCAGTACATTTTGTGGGCTACATTATGGGCTGTGGTAATTGTGATTTTAACAATTTAATAGGGCCCATAGAGTTCAGTGTCTTCCTTTGTGGATTAATTTACAAAGTGTTTGGAGCTTTTTTCAATAGATCTTATAATCAGCAAGCTCTAAGACATCAAATAGATGTAGTCTGTTTTGGCAGTCTATAGCCCCATTATTTTTGATTCTTAAAAGCTTTAAGAGCAGTGGAGGGTTTTCCTCCCCCCTCTGCTAAACTACACATGAAAAGTCAACTTTTTGTTGTTGAGCTCAGAATAGGGCCTTTTAATGAGCATTAATCACAATGTGGACGACTTAAGTAATATTCCCTAATCAAACTGATTATCTTATGTTATATTCATGTGGAAAATCATTGACAGAAATATTTACATTTGCATGACCTTCCAGTATAAATCATTTTGTCTGGAGATATAAATGCATCCTTCCTTCTTCCTTATTACAAATTTGAACAGATCTTGACAATAGGGAGAAACATACTCCACAATAACATGTGACTTGATGTACTTCCATAGAGTCTAGTGAAACCTCTAATTAATTGTTTGATATCAGTGCGTCCCGTACTTTGTAAGTGAGCCAAAAAAATAATTAGCAATACTGAACATTCTGGCTTCTTATACATGTGGAAATTAAACCATAGATCTGATGGTAGATATGAGCTAAATGTCCAGTTTCGTCTTCCCATAAGAAAACAGTACTCATGTGGGCTTTGTCCCATACTGAATGTATAGAATAGGAACCATGTTCATTCAGCCTTTTTAACAGTTCAAATAACTGTGCCATGAGTACTAAATATGAAATATTGTAAAATCTGGGAGATGTAACCCAAATTTTATGACATAGGAATTGAGGGAGTCTTTAGGAGTTCCTTAATATTTATTTAGTATATGTATATTACAGTGTATAACTTCTAGTCATAAAATGTGCACATACATGTTTTCAAGATGAATAATTCAAATGTTTGGAACCATATATAAAACAGATTATATTTACTTATGTTTGTAGTTGGTTAAATCTTTCAGAAAAATAAATGAAAGAACTACAGAGCGTTTTAAAACCACAGATTTCTAAGTTAAATGTCATTTGTTCAATTAGTCATCTGAAGACATAACCTACTACAAGTAACTTTTTTTTCTCAATGGCCAAAATGTAAATCTGTATTTTGTTTAACTTTTCTCCATCTCACATTCATATTGATTTGAAGCCAACAATTATTTCTACATTATTTTCCAGTTCTGGGAAATAACCTCTTGTAGGTTGTGTACTTACAATGTCTGTACCCAAGTCAATGAACAGGATGGTAATGGTGCCAATTGGCAAAGGGACGCTGGCTATGATGTAGATCAGAAAAGGACACAGCTCGGCAATATTCTTAGTCAAAGTGTATCCAATGGATTTTTTAATATTATCAAAAATAAGACGACCTGTAAAATTGCGTAGAGAAAAATAAACATTGTTGAGTGTATTATGGTCTTAACTTCAGTATTTAGAAATTTAAATGAGATCTTGGCCAAAATTGTTTCAGTGTCAGGGTTAAAGACGTGTCACATTGCAGATCCTGCTCAGCCACTTTATTTGTAGTAACACCCATACTAGTTCACTATTTTTCAAGAATATTCGTTGCTCTTGGGCATTCGAAATGTTGCCAAAATAAGTGTCTTTCAATACGTGACAATCTCCTAAAATCACTAAGCTCTGTAGGGGCTGTGAAGACTGCCATGTCACCTTTCTAAGGGGAATGTTTTTATTGCAATCACTCATGGCCCTGTAAAGCTACCCTGGCATCAACTTCCAAAAATACCTTTGACCAATTAGAAAGCTTTTTGAAGTATCACTTCAAAATAATTGCAGTCAATGAATATAAATCACTGTGCATTATACTACATAATTAAATGCAATGTAAGTCTCCCTGTTTTTAACATTTTCTAATCTAAAAAATGCTGTTTATATCAGAAACTTAAATTCCATTGATTCATTCTATAGACATACAGATTTATTTTATTTAAAAAAATAAAATTGGTTTCCACACCCCCAGAGCTGCTTACAAAGGCACCTGGCACTAACCAATAGAAAAACTGCATTCAAGTCTATTTGCCAACCCTATACTAACCTTCCAGCCAGTAGCAGGGAGAAGAGAGAGGTGTTTGGTGGGAACAAAATACTTAAAATCCCGCAATGCCTTGCCGAAAAGACTGAATTCCCCATACTAATGCTGTAGCTGCCACAACAAATTATGAATTGTATGCTAATTCAGCTAGGATTTATTCTCAAAATCAACTGTCAGAAAACTGATTGCCCACAAACACTAGGGTAAGCTTGTTAATGTTTAATAAACAAATGGTTTGCATAAACTGCTGATTCTCTATCAGATGCATTGATATCCATGAAACTGCCATATACTTTTAAATAAACTCAGTGACATATTGAGATATCCATACATCTACAAATATCCATAGACTGATAGACCGCCAAGGCACATTGCACTGCAAAGTACCTTGAAGTCATTTCTATTATATTCATTGTATTTGCTTCCTTAACCTGAAAGTTTATGAAATCCAAAGTACTGCCCCTTCTGGCATTGTGAAAGTAATTGGCAGGCCAAGCTTTGGGTTTTATGTGTTTGCTGTTCTTTTTTGCAGCAACATCAATCTTCAATCTTTAACCACTGATAAGAATCTGAACTAAACCCTACTCGATGACGTTTATCAAAATACAACACAAGTCAAAGAGTTTAATTTATTTTAGTAGCGGACATAGTTAACATTTAAAGCACCGTAGCAATGCTTAAAGGGGAAATCTCTGTTATGTAAAAGGTTACATTTTAAACATTACAAAATGTTTTCTTGAAAGTATAGAAGAATTGAACTAAGGTATGAGAAGTATTCTGCTATTATCCAGACGTACTACATGGCACAGGTGGAGACGTTTGGGCTTCCACAATTTGTATTATAATCATTTTTTAAATGCAAAGGGATTAATAAGAACATATAACACACAACTATCCAAAATGGTCCTGTAAATGGCCACTGTAATTCCTCTCATACATTAAAAGAACATTTTATGCATTTTGCACATTGTTTTTGGCTGAAAAATAATTATATATATATATATATATATATACATATATATTAAGAAAATGTAACACTAAAGTCACATAGAAATAAATAGATGAATGGCGGGGGGTTGATCTGCCTTATATTGACAAGGGAATTGAAAGAATGTTCAAGAGATATGGAAGGTTTCTGCATTTTACTAGATATATAATATACCTTGGTATCTATTTACTTTTATGCACTTTATTTTATTAGGAAATGCTTATAAGAAAGTTTTTACTGCGTCAAAACAAACAAATACTCCCTCTATGGGTCTGCCCTCTGCAGCTTACAAATACACATACTCTGCCTCTGCTGCCTTGCAGAGTCTCTCAGTAGCATTACGTAACATATTTAATTTATTTCAAAGGGATATATTTTACCTTCTTCAACTCCAGTAACAATAGAGGCAAAATTATCATCAAGTAAAATCATATCGGCTGCATTCTTGGCTGCGTCTGACCCTGCAATTCCCATAGCAATTCCAATATCGGCCTTCTTCAGGGCCGGCGAGTCATTGACACCATCACCAGTCACAGCAACCACGAAATTCTGAGAAAGCGAAAAAAACACATTATTGTGGTGAAGGAAAGTTCACAACCAGTATTATAAAAGTTATTAATATGTCTGTGACCCATCATAACACACTTATTAGCCAGGGAGCTAATCTGGAATGTGTCACTTAAATATAAGATATTATACCAATTTTTTGACAACTAATGGTCCGGCACCTCCTTTAGTCCAGTCAAAATGAAGAGAGTGTACTTGAAGTTCCAAGATCATCAGGTTATTTGAGCTGTATTATGTTTTTTTTATTAATTATTTAATTTAGATTTAAGTTACTGTTCATATTTATTTTTTTATTTAAGTTTATGAAAGTTCCATGATACTTTAGAGACACTCGAGAGGTATAATTAGTGGTCAGAGGTGTATTGTTGAATTAATATTAGATGAACTCAGTTGGTCCGGCAAAATAGCTAATCTGGCAAGGCTCTGGAAACTAAAGGTGCCGGAAAATTGATGTTCTACCTGTAATACAAATAGAAAAGAGCAAATGTGCAAAGCCAAGGTCTATTGGGAATATCCCACTCTGCTATGTTTTTTTTGTTTTTTTTTGCTTGGTGAAATTCACAGTTTGTTTCCTTGGTAAAATACTGTGTTTTTGCTTTTTTATTGATTTTTTTTTGTAAAAAAAAATTTTTTACTGTGTTTTTAGTTAGTGAAATATTGTTCTAGCACTGAGTGTACACTTGATAATTTACTGAAATTTTCCCTTACATAACTATTCTGCCTAAAGCATTTCTAAGACAAGTAAGTGACAAAGAAGCTATGTCCTACATTTTAGGAATTGGAGTATAGCTGTAACTGTAAATCAATATGTCATGACAGTATGAGGGGATAGGTGAAAGGTTGATGATCATTTCCATTTGAAGGTTGTGTTGTATGTAAAATCATTATCTTAGTATTAACAAAAGCATTGCCCTACTCTTTGCCAACCAAAATACAGCTATCCAACATCGCAACCTGGTGCCTTGTGCCCTGCCTGTTCCCATAATTATCAATAATTATATAATTTGTTACTCACTGCGAGAAGAGCAAAGAAGAATTTATTATTGAATTGAATATTTGTTATATATAAAGTTTCCTATTTTAATAGAAGATGCAAGTATGACATATTTATAACTTGCATGCTCTTATTAAAATAGGAATAACAGGGCATATAATAAATATAATTAAATAATAAACATATTCATACTTATTTTTGTGTATCTCACAGAAAATAACATATACAATTTGCTTTATCTCATTACACAGCATATGCACAACTGCAATCACTACTCCTGCAAAGTAGAAAGTAGGTGGAGATTTATTTGACTTCATTTCTGGGAATCCTGTGAAGCGGTTGCTGTAAAGACCTGTGATAGGCAACAGATGTAGACATTATGTCTCTTTTGAAATATACAGTAGATCTTGTAAATGGACATTCTGTTCTGTGAGCGATCACATATTACTTTATGAACAATAGTAGTTTTTTCCTTTATAATAAACTTGGGTAATCTGGAAAGGTTTTCAAAAATACAGGTTGGATATTTATAGAAGTTACACTTTTACGTATGATTACTACATTTTGTATATTTTATTTTTCTAAGATAACATTAGTGTAGATATTTTGGGTGCCATTTCAAAAATAGGCAAGAAGGTGACCAAAGAGAAACATTAAATATGAAACAACCAGATGGTGTATATAGTTTTGTGGTTATTATTGTGCTTTTCTGATGTACACATTGTTAAGACAATTAATTGTGTTCATAACCGCATGTTAGATAGAGATGTTTTTTTAGCTAAATTTAAGTTATAATTTAGGCACATTCATAGAGGTTTATCGACACTCACGTCTACCTCAGTTTTCAGAGTTATACAACAAAGTCTAATAGTGGTACAAAGTATAACCCCAAAAATATTTCAATAGAATGTTTTATTTCACTTTTTTTCTAAATTTTAGAGTTACTCAGAGAGTAAGGTTTTACCCACCTGTCTCTGACAACCTTCCACTATAATGAGCTTTTGTTGTGGAGAAGTTCTTGCAAACACAATCTCTGAGTGATGGGATAAAATATCATCTAGGTCATCGGAATCCATGTCTTTCAATTCTGCGCCGTTCACCACCGCTGCTTTGGCTTCTCTATATAGTTAGTAAGATACATAATATAATGTTTTATCAAAACAAGCAACATACACAATACTTAACAAAATCATTGGCTCATTTTAAAAAAAACATTCACATTGGTGTTTTCCACATAAATGTGTTGGTGCCTCCCTTTTCTTGTGTTGACGTTTGCACATCTGGAAATTTGTAAGTAGGATTTTATGTCTTTTTTTTATTAAATGTGATGTTATTTCATAGTTGAAGCTTATGCGCATTCTTCTGTTGTGTTTTTTTAGATCTGTAATTCTATTAGAATAAAATAACATTGTCAGCACGAATAATAATAAATATCATCCAAACAGAATGAAAAATATGTGTTTAAAGATACTTTATAGATTTCACCATATTATTACTTACAAAATACATACCGTAATTATTTCTGGAGATAAGCTCACTATTAAATTAACTGTGTTCTTACCGTTTATCAACTTGCTCTACAGAAATGTTAAGACGCTTGGCAATGTCATCCACTGTTTCACTGCCCGCTGAAATGATGCCAACACTTCTGGCAATAGCTTTTGCTGTAATAGGATGGTCACCTGTCACCATTATTACCTGAAAGAGATTGAAAATCACATAGTGACCAGGACTAAATAATTATAAATATCCTAATTAAAAATGTAAATATTTAAATAACAATACATCATAATGAGAATAGGTAGATTCTGAATAGATCTGGGGCTTGAGCTCATGGGAAAACCAAATTTAACCATAATTACTTTCCAATGTCACACAGCAAATGTGGAGAGTGGGTAGGGAGTTCCCAGTGGAAGGCATCCATAGTGGTGGCAGATCCAGAATGACAGTCACAGTCAGAAACATATATTCTGCATTTGTTTCTGTTCATCTATTTCTAAAAAGTAAGAAGCCTTGCACACAAACAACGGCATAAATATTAAAAATAAGGCTTAATAGTGAGCTTATAATGTCAGATGCAGTTAAAATGGTTTAGTTAGTTGCGCTCAGTTGACTTATTCTATGAGACCATGAAAGGGTACATGAACCAAGAAGCTCTGTTTCTGATTGTTGTATTGGAAATTCATTATATTATTTTTCTAATAAATCAGACAAAGGCATCAAGTTTCATAGCTGTATTAGAAAAGTAACACCACTGAGGTATTACCTTATCTTAAACCTTTACATTATTTTAATCCCACCTTGATTCCTGCACTTCTGCACTTTGCCACAGCATCCGGCACAGTGGAACGAGGGGGGTCAATCATAGACAGTAGGCCAACAAAGCAAAGGTTTGTGGTTGGGAAGTTCATTGAATCTGTGTCAAATTCATATGATTCGGGATATTCATTTTCTGGTAGATACAAGTGGCAAAAACCTGAAATAAAATAGGATTTATGTAAGTAAAGAGATACCCACTTATCTGTTACTGCATTTTCATTTCAGTGCTATATTATTACATT
Source organism: Discoglossus pictus (assembly GCA_027410445.1). Lineage (NCBI taxonomy): Eukaryota > Metazoa > Chordata > Amphibia > Anura > Alytidae > Discoglossus > Discoglossus pictus. Next base: position 99,527,930 of record CM050169.1, read on the forward strand.
GCCTTTTACAAATATTATTTACCTAAAACCCTCTCTCCTAATCCTCCGAGTTCCATATAAGCAGTTTGAAAGGCATCTTTCATAGTTTCATCGAGTGGCTGTTCCTGGCCCCCGAGCATAATGGTGGAGCACCTCTCTAATATCCTCTCCGGGGCACCTTTCATGACCAGCAGGAGACGCTTATCATGTGGATCATCAGTTTTATGAATAGAAAGCTGCAAATACATACAAAGTATTCTTTACTAAAAAGTTAAAACTATTATTATTTATAAAACTTGTGAATATCCTCAGAAAAAAATCCTACCTGATACTTGTTGGTGGAATTAAACGGTATTTCAGAAACTTTTACATGCTGCTCTCTGATGCCCATGACATTCCCAGTAAGGACTTCAGAGAATTTTAAAAGGGCTGTTTCAGAGGCGTCCCCAACCACAATCCTCTGCGAGAAAAGGAAAAAATTATGAATTTGTAACATCATTCCATTGTGGATAAACAGAAAATCTATTGTTGTATGAACTTTAGAGTAGTGTAGGGAAACTGCATAGGTGTTCATTAGTTGGGATACCGTTGGACCAATATGTCATTCTAACAAGGTGGTTTCCGGATTAAGGTCCATCTTATGCATAACATTTGATCTAATATCCCTTTCTATGTGTGTCGTAGATGTATTAATACACAGTCTGGCAAGGCCCAAGTCTAGTGTGCCCTGTTTGAAGGGGCAAAAAACAATCAGCTAGGACTAAGAAGGGCTGAATGGAAAACAGCAGCAGTTGAGATCAAAATGGAGTAAGGAAGATGAGAAAAGGAGAGAAAAAGCAGAGGAATCATGGGGTACATCTGAATGATCATACCACAACTATTTCTTGTAACAACTTAAATATATTTCTGCTGTCAGTCCAAAGACTGGCAGAATATTGGGGTACAAAGGCAACTGCCTGCAGGCCAATGATTTGTGTCCATAGGAGGTCAGTTTCAGTCAAAAATGATCGTTTGTGCCACTGAATCAAGGATTGTTTGTATGTTATTTGGTAAATCAGAAACATGTTATGCGTACCTTCAAAATAGGAACATCCTGCTGTCCAGCTCTAAATTCTGCCCGATTACAAAGCGTTACAATCTTGCATAAAGCAGACCAAGTCTCAGAGTTCTGTTCAAATGAGTGATCTAAAGGGGCATAAAATCAGATTTCCATGTAAAGATTATTAATATCTAAAAGTTGATATGCTATTTGATATATTGACACAAACTTCATATAGGTGTGCAATTAAATATATAAGTTCATTTACAGGTCACTGAATAAACAATTTTGGATGGGTACTGATTCTTGGGCAAGCATCACAGTATCAGTTTTCATATCATTTATACTGCCTGTTTGTAGAAAGAAGAGGGGAAGTGACTTGTGAGGCCACTTGCCTAGAGCCACATAGAGAGTGGATAAAGTGACACAAACTAGCAACAAAGTACGGTGCCTGGGGTCAGTAAATTACAACACAGAAATAAAACCAGACTTCTCTGGATCACACTCATTTATACTGCCTACTTGAGGCAAGAAAAGGTCAAATGACTGGTGAGGTCACTTGCCTGGAGTCACATAAAGATTGGATAAAGTGACACAAACTAGCAACAGAGTAAGGTGCTTGGGGTCAGAACAACTCAACACAGTAATCAAACCAGACTTCTCTGGATCACACTCGTCGTATCAGTTTGGTGTAGTCAATGACTTTACAACTCAACAAAGTTTATTATGCCATACTGCAGGGATAGTCAATAATTTTTACAATATTTACCAAGATCCAAATCTATTTATGAAGATAAATACAAGGTCCAGAATCCATGTTTTTCTACTGGTACACACACAAGTATGTTTCATGTAATGCTATTCAAAATGGATGCCGGATTGAAAATTGCAAAGTGTGAGGATTGGATTGGACACATTTAACTGTTATATTATCTTATTATCTTAATGATGGATGTGTAGTAAATTCAATTATGCAGTGGATGTCCATATGTAAGGGTGGAGGTCCTAATTTGGATCCAGAACCACCTATTGACAACTCATGTCATACAGTATTGTTACTACGTACGTGCTTGTTCTTCACTTGTATCAGCCGAATGTATCTGATTGTCAAACCAAAGATGGGCTACAGTCATCCTGTTTTGTGTGAGGGTCCCAGTTTTGTCAGAGCAGATAATAGATGTTGAGCCAAGAGTCTCGACAGCTTCCAGGTTCTTCACCAAACAATTTTTCTTTGCCATGCGCTTTGCTGTTAGAGAGAGTGTAACCTAGTGGGAACAAACAATCTTTATCTGGCGAAGGGTAACCTAACTGTTATATAGTATGTCCACCAACTATTTTATTTGTATCTCTAGATATTGACTGACTATACTTTAAAGCGCACATTTCACACAGGTTAATAAAAAGCTTTGTGTGTTTATTCTGTGTACCCATATCCCATTAGTATAGCTTGCTTTCCCTAAATATATTCCAGATCTAGATGCACAAAAACTGACCACACAATGTGGGCATAAGGTGTAGGTCATTGTATATAATAAACAACTCATTCCATATCAAAAGGGAAGTTCTGTACATGGAATAAAATATTTTGTTTAAAGAAACCCACATTTATGTTTAGCTTATGCCTCATCAACACAGCAGAAGTTACATTGTTGATTGTGTCATATTACTCTGTTTGAGATAATATTTACCAAGTATGATAGAAAACCCCTTTTGGGTTGCTACCTTGTCATGGTGAAGGGGCTTATGAACCTCGATGGAGTTGTGAGCTACACCATGCCCACCCAAGATGGGCAGGTCATAGCAGAGGGAGTGACACTGGAGAAAGAACTAGCGACCCACTCCAGTATCTTTGCCAAGACAACCATGTGGATGAACACGACCAGACAACCAGAGACATAATGATATGGCAAAATGTGCCTGGTGTGCTGTGGTTCATAGGGACGTGGAGAGTTGGATATGACTGAACAAAATTATAGGACAGCAACTCTAGCTACACAGCTCATATGTTTCAAACATAAAAATGTAATAATGCTGTGTAATATTTCCATTACAAAGATACTAATTATTGAATAAGAATATTATTAGAATAATATTGTACGTCCAATCAGCCTAGAGGTTTTTGCAGTGTCAATATATTAAACATATAGAGCAAATTAGATGGTAGGAGCAGTATGTTAGACTCACAGTCACAGTAGCCAGGAGTCCTTCTGGCACATTAGCGACAATGATTCCAATGAGGAAGATAATGGAATTGAGCACTGTGTAGCCCATGCACATAGCAATAATGAAGAAAATAATCCCAACAGACACAGCAACTCCTGCAACAATATGCACAAAGTGCTCAATTTCCACAGCAATGGGGGTCTTCCCATTACCAACACCAGACGCCAGTGAGGCAATACGACCAATGATGGTTTGATCACCAGTGTTTATAACAAAACCCTTGGCTGTACCTAAAAGAGAAATGGATATATGATAAGAGCACATCAGATGATATTTATCAACCAGGGGTAAGGTTTTAGAGTCATGGCAAAAAAAAAAGACATTTTAAAAACAATACTTTCCACTCATTATAGCATTATGTAGACAGGGATGTACAGTCACAACATTGGCAAAGTGCCTCCCCGGTGGTGGCAAAGTGTAGTAACATAGCTGCCCTTCTTACTGACTGTTAAATTAACAGATAAAATGAGGTGCCGGAGAAAGTTTTCTTTTTTATTTAAACTTAGGTTCAAACCCCATCAAACAGTACCTAAGAAAGCTGCTTATTGCGCATCTCATCAAAGCGTCTTTACAACAAAGATTTCATCAGAATTTTACCTTCCAAACAGGTAGTAGAGTAAAATGCAATATTCTTGGTTTCAAGGGGATTATCGTGTGTGAATTCACTTGAACGAGGTTGAGGCTCAGATTCTCCAGTAAGGGACGAGTTGTCCACCTATGGAAGAGCAGCAAGGTGGCGGATTATTTACCCTTATCAATTTAAAGGAATTCAATAGATTGTTTTTATCTAAAATATGATTTAAAGACACTTATTTGTTTTTTTTTTTAAATTGAATGGTTGTTAATCATTTCTTGCCTTTAATAAGTTCCTATTTTATAATCAATTACATTGTTTAACCATCACAGTTGCTGACAACAATGTAGTAGTTTACTCATTAGAATATTGTTTAAATACGGCAATTACCTTACAACCCTGGGCAAACACAAGCCTAAGATCAGCCGGTATCCGATCCCCTCCTTTAATTTCCACAAGATCTCCTACTACCAACTCCGTTGCCAGGACTTCAGTTTTCTCTCCATCTCGAGTCACAAGGGCTTTCTAGAACCATACCAAATAAACCAGTTTATGCAGGATAGCTGTACAGTTTGTTGTCCTTTACAATAATTTAATAACTAGTGACATTGATTAGCATAATCAAAGTAATAAACTTAATGTGAATCTACCTGTTACTGGCATCATTAGCTCTGCCCCCAACTCCTAAACAGAGGTAACATCTCTACTTTGCTTGCGGCTGCCCCATAGGCCCCAACTAGTGACAGTACATGAATCATAATAGCCCCATAAGCAGAGCAGGTGTAAATGGGAATGAAGCAAATGATGACCCAATTTCACATACCTGTGGAATCATATTGTTGAAACTGGCCATGATGTTAGTACTTTTGGCCTCTTGGAAATAGGCAAAGCAGCCAGTAAGGATGACAACAACAGCCAAGACAATGCCCAGATATAGCTATATTATGAGAAAAATATTCAGGTAAGTAAAACAAGAATAATACATCGACCAGTTGCAAGCTGGCTGCCTATTGTTGATGTTAATGCACTTTCTTGACCTCGCAATTTAATCTAAATATGTGCATGCTGTCAAATATCACACCAATCAATTGTTTATAAAAATGTTGATACCTCCCATGTTACCCTAATATTCATAAATTCAGCTACTGCTGACTGCTCTTAATATTATACTGTGTATTTTTAGTCTGGAATCTACTCCAGTTTCAAACCCATTGTCTTGCCTAAAAATTTTTTTTTTAAATAAAACCACATTTATTTAGCACTAGTAGCTTCTCGATTTACATTTGAAGCTATAAAAAAAATATTTTTACAACAGTGAAAAGTCTCAACACACAACTAGGATGGGGAAGGAAAATCTGTTTAAATGGGCTCAGGTTCTATTGTGTCTGGACCAATTCAAATGTTCTGCCCTCCCAACCCCCCTCCAAACAGCAGGTTCCATTACATTAGTAAACATTATGGAACATGTATTGTTTACAGTTATTTATCCATGTTTCTAGAAAAAAGGAACCACCATTTTAAGTCCCATTTCCATCACTGACGTCACATTTTAGGAGTCAGTCAAACTAGAGCTCTATGCTGTGACGGCATCATTTGTGTTCTTGTGTTCTTCAGTATTGCCCATTATCTCTAATCTTGTAGCAATGAAAGGCAAGTGCTAAAACTTTACATACTGTATGTATTTGAACTTCTATAAGTGAACTGTTTCATATAAGAACAACTTGCGTTCAGGTGAAGTTTCTCCCTTTAAGGAGAAATGGATAATTACCTAAAAGGATTAACATTGAGGTCAGGTCCTAGAAAAAAAACTGCTGCTAAATGTATACAGAACAACATGTTCTGGATAGATATTGCTATTCCAGTCTGCTAACACTTCGGCAATAGTCTTGTTGGCATGTATATAAATACCCACTATTACAGTAATTTATATTAATATCCTTTATTTATAAAGTACCAACATGTTCTGTACTGCTGTACAGGGGTTAAGTACAACAAACAATTTTAACAAATTCAAAGGAGGGCCCTATCTTTCAACTTTATATCAGTGCTTTCCCTAAAGCACAGACAAAATTGAAAACTCTCAAACTTAGAATCTAGAGTGTATGGGTGAGATACAGAAGGGTGACAGATGTGTTGTGCATATTAAGGCTGAAGGTGATGAGCTTTTTTAAACCAATGCATTTTTCATGAGGCAGGAAGTCTAGTGGCGCAAGACAAAGAGTTCCAAAGAATAGGGCCAGCAAGAGAAAAGTCCTGAAGGTGGTAGTGAGAGGAGGTAATAAGAGAGGAGGGCAGAAGAAGGTCATTAGCAGAGTGAAGATGGTGGATGAGGGAGTATTTTGAGACAAAAGCAGAGATATAAGGGGGGTGCACCATTGTTGAGGACTTTGAACCTTAGGGTCATGATTTTAAATATTATACTGGATGCTATGGGAAGCCAGTGGAGTGACTGACACAGAGGAGCAGCAGTTTTTGAGTATTGAGTATGGTAGATGAGTTTAGCGGAGGAGTTCACTATGGATTGGAGTGGAGACAGATGGGGAGGAGAGAAAGTAGAGAATTGCAGTAGTTGAGGCAATATATGAGAGAATAGATTTGAAGTTTATTTGTGTCTTGTGTAAGATAGTGATGAATTGTCTTTTCGAAGGAAACTACAACATTTTCTGATTTATTGTATGTTAGGAATGAAAGCGAGGGCATGATACAGTTGAGAACTTTGTCTTTCAGTTTGAGTGATACTCACATTGTCTCTTGATATGCTGTTGTCTTGGGAATACTGAATCCCATATGCAATCCAACAGAGAATTGCACCAGCCCATAGAAGGAGGGAGAATCCACCTATCATCTGCTTGCAGAACTTGACAATTTCAGGTGTACCCTTTGGTGGTGTGAGTGCGTTGGGACCATCGCGAACCAGAACCTCTGCAGCTGTTGCACTAGTGAGACCCTAAAAGAACGGAAGGAGTTTGTTCTTGGTTGCTGGTCTTTAAATCACATACTGCATGTATCAAATAAAGGGAATTATACACTTGAGACTCGGGGTGTCAGACGATATCCTAAGCTTTGGCAGGATATGTGTAAACTAACACACTTTCAATTTGACCTAATTAATGTAAATGTCAATTTCCCCATTATGAAGATATAATCTTCCTGTGTAATCAAAGTCTCCTCCTGCTTTAGAAAGTCAATCACTCAAAACTAAAATGGTAGATTTCACTGCAACATAAATTGAATATAAAAGTAATATAGTAGAGGCTGTATTATTTATTTTACATTATTATTATTTATTTAACATTCTAAAAACAAATGTAGTTCTTCAAAAGAGGCTATTTTTTATTTTGACCACAGTGGTCCTTAAAATAGAGTGACTTTCTGGCAGTCCCATCAACAAGTAAAATATGTATTGCAATCAAATATATGTAGAGAACACAACATCTCAGTACTCACTTTGAGAAGACTTGTTTTATACTTTTCTTCCAGTTCTTGAATATCAAGTTTATGGTCTTCCTAAAAGCAAATAAAGGCACAAAACACAAGGTTACAAAACTGGTGAATACTAAATACAATGGGTTTCAAAGTACGTGTTTTAATTATTACCAAATTTTGTTTTTTTGCATAAAAATATATTAGGGCAACACTTTGAAAAAAATTATATTGAATCAAATGTAATCCCTTTTATGCTTTACATAAACATTTTAGTGAAATATATGAAATATTGTGGGATTACTTGCTTTATTGTGCCCCTCATATTGCTCAATATGGAGGCTGCCATTTCCTCCACATTCTACCTCTCAGAATTTGCTACTTGGGGTCTTTTTAGAAATAAGTAAAGTGTAAAATGCATATTATAATTTCATTGTGGAGAATAAAATTAATTAATATAGTTAAAACATTTATATAAAACAAAAAAGTTCCTTTAAAACCATTTTTGTAAAACAAATCTGTCTACTTTTTAGATGTTTTTGCTCATTCCATAGAAAATGAGGCAACCGTTATGAAGTCCCTTTAAAGCCTTTACATACAGACACTCAGACAATACTTGACAGCCATTAAAAGGGCATACCATAAATGACTAGCATTTCAATCAAACTATACATATTGGGTAATCTCTATGGGACTGAAGCACACATTAGCCTATCAAAGAAATATGCTGTGCAAATACTACAGTAATCTACTGATTGCATCAATAATCTTGTTAGTGCAAATTCTTCAAGACTTGGCATTGTTTTGCCAAAGAACCAATAACGCTTGACAACAAAGTCATTAAAAATGAATACAGATCTTATAAGAGAAGATTTGAATAAAGGCATCATTAAAATGTATTTTGTCAATTATCATTAATTTGAAAAATAGCATAGAAATGTTAGAACAACATGTAGATAAAATGCATGTTTTGGACCACAGTTTTGTTTCCTCAAAACAAAAATAAATTTGAGAGAGTAGTGTAACCAGTAGTAAGATAGAGGGAGTATTTTGTGTAGTAATATAGTAGAGTAATATATAATATAACATATTTATATATATGTGTGTTTGCCTCTTAGATTCCTCAGAATTTACTATGCTCAAAATTGATCACACATTTTGGCATACATGTGACATTCCTGGCCACACCTGCACTGATGGAGATCATAGTTTCTAAGAATATTTGTTATTTAGCAATGTTCTTGGGTGTGACTTTGAACCTTGGGAGTAAGCAGCCAACAGCAATATTAAACATAGCCATATCTGCATTAATTAGGCAGCTAGTATATTATGTGTAGGGAAATGTATCTCTACGCAATGATTATGTAGCATTATGGTAAGCTTAAGCTCCCTTTGTACAATGGCATACTTACAATTATATACACACCTGTAATATTGGAGAAATTATTATCTAGCATTTATGACTCATTGCCATAATCTTAACTGTGTGCGCTGCCTTGCATTAAGCTTTTTTTAATAACCTGAATTATACTGTAAGATGGTCACATGGAAAATATAACAATAATTTGTGCAGAAAACATACTTCTGTAAATATATACAAAAGTGGATCAATATGAATGAGATGCTGATTAGTTTACCAGTGACCATAAAATCCTAATATGACTCAAAGGACAGCATAGCAACAGAAGAGACAATTTTACACCCTTTAGTGTATCTTGCCAATTGACCTCTACTTAAATTAAACAATAAAGGTAAGTTTTTAGGATTTCAAAATCCATCAATAATGAAAATAGTTCAAAACTGTAATCTGTAATTTACTTTGTTTTATAGCAGTTCAAGCTGACTCATTGTTCAAAATCTGGTTACATGAAAGCTAATTTTACTAGAAAGCTTGCCCACATGAATTATAATATATTAGAAATGATTAATAATAACAAACAGTTGACATTTGGAATTGCACTTACCAGTTCAAGTTCTTGCTTAAGATCTTCTACATGTTTGCCCTTTTTCTTATTTTTCTTTTTGCGATCCTTGTGCTTCTCTTTTACATTTCCTGTGTTTGAATTGTCTACATCCTTTGCTCCATCGATTTCCACTTGGTAATCATCAGGTTTTGTCTTAAAAAAATATTGAAATTATATAAATATTAAGAAAAAATATGAAAAAAAAATCACATATTTAACTTAAAGATGAAAGTGTCAATAAATATTATTTAGGTAATTGAGAATTTAAAAATAATAAAAAAACTATGAGAAAAAAAATCAAATAAGTAACTTAAAGAAGAAAGCGACAATAACTAACTAATATTTAAGTAAATGAGAATATATAAATAATAAAAGACCTATAAGAAAAAAAGTCACATAACTTAAAGAACAAAGTGACAATAAATAAAGTGATAACTTCTTAAAATTATACTGAACAGCATTCTAAAAATAACTTCACAATCTATTTATTATTAATTTGTTTTTAATTAATAATAGCATTTACATTATGTCAGAAATATAACTTTTTTCCTTTATTATATATGTGGCAGAAAAGAAGAGCATTTTTTTTTAAGTTTATGATGTTTACAAAAAAATGAATAGTAAAAACTATATTTTTTTTTAAAAACAAGTACAAAAATGGAGTATATGAAAGACTGATATTGTGAACAAAAATGTATAGCCTGCAACATATATACTCAGCACAAATGAGTATAAGCTTTATCATATATTCTCAATCGGGTGAAATTTAAAAACACTTAAAGAATAACTGATAAAATTACATAGAACAAATATACTTATTTTTATATATTTTGAAATCTTTATTTTTACTGTTCTGAGTAAAATTTGACCTAAACAATAGCAATGTCATTATTGTTGGATGATAATAAACTAAAGATAACCAGCTTATTGGTTGGATAGCTTTGGGTTACTCTTGATTAAGGTATTCATTTTCCTTTAATATTATTGCATGAGGGTAGTTACATTAGATAACCTATGACCTCCCTGAATATGTATAAATGTTTGTCCCAATATACAGATTATAGGTCCAACACCTGAGCCTAAACACAATATGCCTTAACTTTCATAATCTTAAAACATTATGTATATACAATAATACTTTATTGAAAATTAATCCCATGGTCAGACTTATTACAACTTAATTCAATAAAACTGCATCAACTGAGTTTATATTAAATACTTTGAAGGATTAACTTTGTTTATTGAAAATAATTTAGATTTCAAGTTATAGCTTTGTTAAAGGCTACAATACAGTGTTTTGGGTAAATATATTTATATTTCCTATGGATTAATTTGGAAAAATGTAATTATACTAAATTGGTTTGGGCAGATGAAGGTTGCTGCAAATAACAGTTTGTAAAAGTTGTAAAGCAATCTAGGAAAGGTGAAATGTTTGTATAATGCATAATGCTTTCTAATGGATAACTCTAATGATTTTTTAATTTAAGACTTACCTCTTTAGCCATTTCTATTTGCTTTTAGAGCAGGAACCTGCTTTATTCTCTGAGAAAACAAAGGCTGCAAAAGGAATAAAAAATACCAAACCAGCAGAGGAAAGTCCTCACTAGATTGTTCGGATGCAAGAGCTTGTAGAGGTTTTGGCGGTCCCAACAAGGAGCCAATGTTAGCTGCAATCTCCCCTGCACTTGGACATCTTCTGGCTGGACTGGGTAGCCTTGCAAAGCCCTGTGCAAGAAGCACTGGTTGTTGCTCCTATTTCTAGTCCATTGTCACTCCTCCCAGATGTAAGATTTGCATGCCCAGCCCAGAACATGTACCTGGTCAGGTGGAAAAATACCAATAGAGAATGTCCTTGCTAGAAGGAATCTTGTCTAACATAGTTTCTTGCATCACAGTCTAACCTGAAACTTTGACCACATCAAGATTTTTTTGTTGGTTTATTTTGTTTAAAAACAGTACAAGCAAGATGCTTCAACATCCAGACTTATATCTTCCAAATTATAAAAAAAATATTTAAAGACATCTATATGTCTGTAACTCTCCATAACCCCTTATTCATTATCAATACAGCAGTTAAAAGTTTCATATTTGAAAAATGTTTTACACAGTTTAAAATATAAAATAATTAACTTTAATTTTTAATTATTGTATTGAATTTTGCTTTAATGATGGCAAACTGTTTGTCTTTGTTTCTGAAAAGGATTAGAAACATTTAATTTGAACACTGCCTATCTAAATTGCATAGTCAACAAGAGAAATCAATGGAAGTGAAGCTTTTACCGATAGAGTGACCCTTTAAGTATTTACCCCATCTAGGGTAATAGTCTGAGTGAATCACATTTCACACTTTGCGCTTTTCGCAACGTTTGCGATGTTGGTCATGCAGATGCGACTTCGCAAAGCAAGGCTCGCCTGCGCCACGTCACACTTATTGCAGCCAGTGGCGCCGTCAAACAAATGCGAGCCTCGCAAAGCGAGACAAAGCAGCTGCGCAGCACTTAGGCTGCAATGAGCGCCAAAGGCTCTCATTGCAGCCAGCGGCACCATCACATGTTGCGAGGCAAAGCAAGGCGCAGTACTTAGACTGCATTGTGAGGGGTGCAATTGCGAGCCAAGCGCGTAACTCTAAAAAACCCTAAAAACAAAAAAATTAACAAATATAATAACAAACTCACAGACAGGATAGGGAGAGAGTCAGGAAGCCTGGGAGTGAGGTTACAAGCGATTTTGAGCCATATTTGGGAGTTTTCATCAATCCAAAATCAGCTAAGTGAGGAAAAAAATGGTGGCCGAAAAAACGTAAAAATATCTGAAACTGCATGAAAGCGAGGCTGAGCAAAGCCAGACACGCGGTACTTAGAAAATTCACAACTGCAAAGACAGTAACACTTACACCAACAACGGCGCGTAACACCCAAACATTCAGCAGACACACAGAGGAGAAAGACACAGGGAAGGGACAGGGGGACAGGGGGAGATGGAGGAAAGAGACACATGGCATTCCCAAGGACAAAACTTGCAAGTTAACAAAAAGTGACAATAGTGTGCAATAACGCACAAGTAAAAAATGGAATATTTATGATAATGAGCTTTTTTTTGGAAGACTAATCAAATTTGTATATAAATACAAATTGTACAATAACAAATAAACGCTCAACCACCTCACTGTAGTAGAAAAAACATGTACACAAACTAAAAGTGCCATCGTGCTCTGATGGGGTATATCCATTCTAATGTGATGCAGTGGAGGTTCCAAATATGATAATATAAAACTGTATATAATAACAAGTTATTTATTAATTGAAGGCTATTATAAAAATTGCACTTTCCTATAGTAAACTAAAACTGAAATTTGCCATTTTGAGCTGTCAGTCACAAACTGAGATTCATATCTTCTGCTAATAAGAGATCAATGCCATTATTAATCATAAGCCTCTGAAGCACTGAGCTGTGTCGGTTTAAAATATGCTCTTAGAGAAAATTCAAAACATCAAAAAAGGAATATTTAGTGCTTCCCAAAATAATTCAGCCATTTTACCTTCTTTGGGATCAAAATGTGTTAACGAAAACACATGGAACCACAACTTGTCCCCATGATCCCAAATCCGCTCAACAAATCTATTATCACACAGTCCTTCTCTCCGGCCCTACAACCTCAGCTTCCGTATTCCCATTCCCAGTGCATCTCTTCACAGAGAGGATGTTTTGGAGGTAGGAGATTTTTCTGGTACCTAGGAAACATTTTTTGTTAAATTCACCTTTATTGAGTATGATAATGGTTTGGACATATTCATGCTAAGTAATATTTATTTTCTATGGTTACAGACTAGCTTTGTTATTAGGTTCAACCCATATAACAAAAGCTTTATTTTCAATTTAACATTAGTTTATATGTAGTCACACCTACATGTCCCACCGAACCTCCACGGGCAATCTGGTCCCTTCATTGCCTAAAAATATGCATACCAGGAGGCCACTGGATGCAGAGCGAGTTACAAATAGTATACCAAGACTGAAGACTGGCGACTCCTAACCTAACATTTCTGTCAATAGAGTTCCAAAATGTAAAATACTGCCTTAAAAGCAAGATTTAATCAATGACTATAAACATTAGCAGCCTTATTAAATTGCAATTTGGCCAATTGAATAGGGCTCTATATAAGCACAGAGCATATTTTTTTACAGAAGTTTTTAGTTAGTGAAGATCTTGCTTTTGGATAGAAGTTCACTAACTAAGAACTTCTGTTAAAAAATATGCTCTGTGCTTATATAGAGCCCTATTCAATTGTCCGAATCACAATTTAATAAGGCTGTAGATCTGCAAAAAAACTGTTGCTACTGTGTTATACTGTCGTGCTACCTGTCAGTAGTATAATTAGTAACCTGTTACTGCAGTATAATCTCTCAACCAACAGACAGGGGCAGTGTGGGATCAGCAATATCATGAGGTGACCTATTTTTCTGTTGCATGTAATAAGATCCAGAGATTTGATGAAATAATGTTAATTTTTTGCATTATACATTTAAAAGACCATTGTACCCCCATATTTACAATATTCAATTGTAATGAACTCTTGATAATATCCTTATTTTGTAGAATGTAATAGAAATACCACCTTTAATGTTTAATTTTTATATTGGACAACCATTTTATTTAGAGTGATGAGCTGTCGAGGTATGCAACTCTTTATTTCAAGTCATCCCTTGAAAACGTGTCACTTATCTGTATACTGTATTACCCTTCTTATTCATAAGCGATAGTAAGTCATAGGTTGCATTGCTACATTTCTAACGTGTTGCCTATTATAAAGTGTAGTTCTTCAAAAAAAAGGTATACTTAAATAAGGGACTATGGTTGCCCTTTAATAACTAGAAACTTACATTCTGCTGCTATATTTAACATGTATCTTGTTGTACTAGAGAATCATTTGAACTATATTAAACTGCCCAGTACATTTTTAAATAGTATATAAACCATATGCTTGTCTATGATTTTCCATCTGCTACGAAAGGCCGCTTGGGAAATGCATTCTGTGTTCCCGTGCAGAGGACTGAACATTTGTGCAGTACCAATATTGAGAAGGTTCAAAACGATCAGCCATGTCTTTGTGGGGGGGTCAGAAAGGTTACAGGCCCTGAAATTAGGCAGCAGATGCCCACTCCCTCAAGTAATCAAACCTTTGAATCCATTTAACACTTTCCATGGGTGTGTTTCGGCCTAGGCCATGAAGCCCAGGCCAGCACATAATTAAGGGGCAGCAGGGTGCCTGGAGTTTTCGATGCAATGGAATATGTACAGAAATGTCTATATGCAGAGAATATGTTGTCTGTAATTGTACATGGTACTTTCTGACTTACTGTATACTTATTACATACATAGATATGTACTTATGATTTTATATATTTTGGTGTGTGGTAAACTTGTGATAGTGATATAGCAAGAGGAAAATAGTAGTACTAACTGGGTCATTAGAGCAGTGTACAGGCCTAGAGCAGTATAAAACCTAAATACGCAGATGACCCTTTCAGCAACATTAAGCAAGTTCCTCTACCAAAACAGGGTTAACATCCTCAAATAATACATTTGTTAACGCTTACATTATGCCAGCAAATTAAAAAAAAACTCAACAGTGGACAGTAGACATGAAAAGGTCAGACTACATCCCAACCCCAAAAGAGGCAATGCCAAAGAGAGCTCCAATGAAAGAACAATTGCACTCATTTCACATGCCAGCAAAGTAATGTTCTAGATCCTGAAAACTCATCTTTAACAATATATGGACCAAGACTACCAGATGTGCAAGTGGGATTTAACAGAGGCACAAGAGATCAAACTGGCAATGTCCGATGGATAATAGAGAAAGCAAGAGAGTTCCAGAAAAGCATTTACTTGTGCTTCAAAGATTATTCTAAAGCCTTTGACTGTGCGGAGCACAACAAACTGTCAAGTTCTTAAAGAAATGGGAGCACTAGATCACCTTATCCCCCTCTTGAAGAATCTATATATGGACCAAGAAGCCACAATCAGAACTGAACATGTCGCAAGATTGGGAAAGGAGTGGGACATGGTTGTATATACCTTATTAATTCAACTTACACGCAGAGTACATCATGCATAAGACTGGGCTGGAAGAATCCAAAGCCGGGATCAATATTTCTGGAAGAAATATCAACAACCTTAGATATGCAGATGGTTGAAAGGCAGGAGGAACTAAAGGACCTTTTGAGGCGGGTAAAAGAAGAGAGTGCAAAAGCTGGCCTGCTGCTCAACGTTAAAAAGACTAAGATCATGGCAAACTGCAATCTCAATTTCCGGGCAAATAGACGGCAGCGACAGATTTTATTTTCCTGGTCTGGAAAGTTAACACTTCAATTGGTGACTGTAGCCATGAAATTAAATGATGTTTGCTTATGGGGAGGAACATTATGGCAAGCTTGGACAAGATATTACACTATCAACAAAGGTCTGCATAGTTAAAACTATGGTATTCCCAGTAGTAACATACGAATGTGAGAGCTGGACCATAAAGAAGACTGAGAGCTGTAGAATTGACCCCTCTTGTATTGTGGTGTTGGTAGCCTTGGGGTGCAAGAAAATATAATTAATCAATACTATAGGAAATAAAGCCAAACTGTTCACTGGAAGGTTTGAACATGAGGCTGAAGCTGAAATATTTGGCCATATCATGAGAAGGCAGGATTTCTTAGAGAAGACTCTGGGCTGACTGATGCTGGGAAAAATTGAAGGCATACAAAGAAGAGCCAGCAGAGGCAGAGATGGATAGATGAGTCTATTAAAGCAGTGAACATGAGTTTGATAGAGCTCAGAGGGGCAGTATCTGATAGATGTGCCAGGCATGCTGTGCTCCATAGGGTCACAGAGATTCTGACACAATTGAACAACTAAAATCAAATAAATAGTCCCAGTATGAGTCTGCCCTCTGTAGCTCATGAAGAATCAGACTCCCTAGTACTTTCTGTGCAGTGTATTGTACTAACCAATTAGTGACCATCTGTTGGCAACATTCTACAAAGTGCTGCTGTGACGCGGTCCCTGATAGGCTAGAACACTACACTGCATATCCAGCCCTACAAGAGTCTGTGTCTATTCTGCAGAGGACAGACCAATACAGGGACTATTTGTTTAATTTTAAGCAGTAAAAACAGAGCTTCATAATAAAATAAATTACATAAAAATAAATAGATATACAGGTATATTATATACCTAGTAAAATTCAGAAAACTTTCATACCCCTTTATTAGTTCTATAGACTAGAAGGTATTCCCATCCTATGTCTGGATAAACTTTTTAGGGAATTATCAGGTCAATGTTTAAATGATCATATTTAAAAGTATTCTTTTTACGAATAATGTGACTTGATAATGTGCAAAATGTTTTTAGTAAGTTTAAAATAAACACATAATTCCTGATCTAACTTTTAACTATTCATTTTTCTTGATTGATAAACATTTTGTCTTTGTTCCTATCCATGAAATGAAACCCGGGAGGAGTGTGAGGAATCCCCAATGACACAGTTAGTGTCATGTACATATAAGGTTTTCTCAAATAATTTTTAGGTCATGTCTTTCATATCTGTTAATTTTGTTAGCTTGTTAAATACTTCACAAGCAGGTGACGTTTTGACCCAACTTCAGCAGATGTCTGTAACTGGAATGAAACAAGATCCTCCTAAGGTTTACAGAAAACATAGCTATATAAATAATACAGATAAAAGTAAAAATAAAACCTATATCCTTTTTATTTATTTATTTTTCTACGAAACAGAATTAACACAACTAATTCTTGATGGTTGATCCCCACAGATAAACTATACCAGGACACAGGGCACTATTGTGTTCATAGACAAAGCATTGCGTTGGTGCATTACTTTGGATGGTATGAGAGGGTCAGTGGCTTTGACCGATGACCTTGTTAAGTAAATGTTAAGTGACTGCTAAAACTAGTTTGTGAGGTTCTTGTTGTACACCAATGCATCATTACAAACAACAGAAGTATGGCATAACTCCCAACATATTAAATGGCCAAAGAGGAAGCATATTATTTTAAAATAATGCTCTGACGTGTAGTTACCACAGTTCTGTACATTTTAAAGGTACACACAATTAATATGTCCACAGTGTTACATACAGACATTTATTCAGATATGCTTCTTTTGAATTTAAATTTGCAAAATCTGTCACTAGTTCAGACATATGCAGAACCACATCTCTCAAACTATCAAATGGGCAAAGACAGACAGTTAAAGTCCTACAAACATTAGGAATGGTTACTGCCATTATGTATGATGTATAAACTATGTATATGAGATACACACAATAAATATGTGCACAGCAGATCAGATAAAGAAGAGGTGGCAGGAATACACAGAAGATTTATACAGGAAGGTGATAACCTCAATAGTTTGTCCAGTGTGCTGGAGCCAGATATCTTGGAGAGTGAAGTGAGATGGGCCATAGGATGCCTTGCTGGTAACAAGGCTGCAGGAGGTGATGGAGTGCCAGCTGACTGTTCAACATCCTACAAGATGATGCTGTGAAAGTGTTGTTTGCCTTATGTCAACAAATTTGGAAAACTCAACAGCATCCAATAGCCTGGAAAAGGTCAGTCTACATCCTGATCCCAAAAAATGTCAGTGCCAAAGAATGCTCCTGTTATTGAACAATTGCACTAATTTCATCTGCCAGGTAATTATTAAGATCCTACAAGAAATAATATAAGCTGGTTTTCACAGAGGCACAAGATGAAATTGCCATTGTCCGATGGATAATAGAGAAAGCAAGAGAGTTATAGAAAAACATTTACTTCTGCTTTATAGACTTTTCTAAAGCCTTTGACTGTGTGGATCACAACAAAATGTGGTAAGTTCATAAAGAGATGGGAGCTCTAGATCCTCTCATCCATTTCCTGAAGAATTTGTATGTGGACCCAGAAGACATGGTCAGAACCGAACATGGAACAACAGAATGGTGCAAGATCGGAAAAGGAGTGTGACAATGTTGTATATTGTCACCTTATTTATTCAACTTATATGCATAGTACATCATGCGTAAGGCTGGACTTGATAAATCCAAAGCAGCAATCAGTATTCCTGGGGAAATATCAACAACCTCATATAATTTAATGATACTACTCTGGTGACAGACAGCGAGGAGGAACTATTGGACCCATTGATGAGGGTGAGAGAAGAGCGTGCAAAATCTGGCCTGCTGTTCAACATTTAAAAAAGATAAGGTCATGAAAAACAGAAAACTCAGTTCCTGGCCAAATAGATGAAAGAAGTGGAGGCAGTGTCAGATTTTATTTTCCTGGGCTCCAATATCTATTCTGACTGTAGCCATGAAATTTAAAGACGTTTGCTACAGAGGAGAAAAGCTGGCAAGTCTGGACAAAATATTAAACAGTAAAGATATTACACTATCAACAAAGGTCTGCATAGTTAGAACTATGGTATTCCCATAGTAACATATGGATGTGAGAGCTGGACCATAAAGAAGTCTGAGCGCTGTAGAGTTGACCCCTTTGAATGGTGTTGGAGACAACTGCCTTGGACTGCAAGAAGATCCAATCAATCAATACTACAGCAAATAAAGACAAACTCTTCACTGGAAGGTTTGATCATGAGAAGACAGGATTCTCTAGAAAATACTCTGATGTTGGGAAAGATTGAAGGCACACGAAGAAGGGGATGGCAAAGGCGGAGAAGGATAGATGAGGTTATTGAAGCAATAAACATAAGCTTGAGGTCGCTCAGAGGAACAGTGGCTGAAAGATGTGCCTGGCGTGCTGAGGTCCATAGGGTCACGGAGAGTCAGACACAAGTGAATGACCAAGCAACAACAATAATGTGCATAATCTCCCATACAGATTTATATTCTGCTGACCGGACACTCCAGGCTTCTACCTTTATACTGGACTATGAGAGACAATGACATGAAGAACCAGAGAAAATGTGACATGGACGGTGCTGGAACATGGGAGTTTTGCCCTTAAATGTGGGAATTTCCTTCAAAAGACAGAAATATGGGAGCCTAAGAGGGACAGAAAACAGGAACACCCCCTCAAGACAAGGTCAGTTGGGAGGTATGGTGTATTCTAACCAGCACTTGTTTATCCAGTTACTCTTCTACTGCACTGGTTAGAGACTTACAGACTATTTTTAAGACAGAGTTATTTGCTATTTTCTTGTTGTAAAATAACACCATTAATGGACAGTATTTTATTAGTTCTTATTGTGAAATTATTAACTAACTTACCTCTGTGACAAAATAATAAACAAACTTATTTTATATAGAACTAGCGACTTGCCCGTCAAAAATGATGGCAACATTTTTTTAAGCCTTGCAATGCTGTTTGCCACACAATCTGAGCACCTTCGGCGATCATTGCGAGCTACTCCTCTCTCATTGCGAGCCTCTCCCCCGTCTACTTTACGGGCTTTGCGTTGAGTGCCTTTGGCGCTCATTGTGAGCCCCGAGCCACTTTCATGCTTCGCAATGAGCACCTTCAGCGCTCATCGCGAGTCTCTCCCCCAGTCTAATTACAGGTCTTGCCGGTCATTGCAGGCGTCGTCCAACCCACAAGTTTGTTGCTTTGCAATGAGCACCTTCGGCGCTCATTGCGAGGTCCTGCATGCCTGGCATTGTTCGGCTCAGTGTTACTGGCTTTGGCTAAGTCTTACTGGCTGGGCTTAAGTGTTACTGGCTTAGGTTAATAGTTACTGGCTTGGCTTAAGTGTTACTGGTTTAGGTTCATAGTTACTGGCTTCGGCTAAGAGTTACTAGCTTTGGCCTCGTTTTCATCCTGTTTGAGAAAATATATGTTTTTTTCTGGGGCCATTTTTTTCCTTGCTTAGCCAACTTTCTATCTCCTAAAAACGGCAATTATGGTCAAACTAGCTTGCAACCTCACTCACATGCTCCCTGTCTGTGCCTCTGAGTTGTGTGTGAGGTTTTTAAATCATTTTGTACAGGCTTCGGCTAAGTGTTACTGGCTTAGGTAAAGTGTTACTGGCTGAAGTAAAAGTCTTACTGGTTTAGGTAAAAATTTTTACTGGCTTAGGTAAAGTGTTACTGGCTTAGTTAAAAAGTCTTACTGGCTTAGGTAAAAAGTCTTACTGGCTTTGGCTATGGGCGTCTTCAATCTCTTTCCATCCTCCATTGGTGGAGTGTAATGGGGCAAATTACATCTCTGACTGGACAGGGGACCCTTAGAGAGACCCTGAAAAGGCACTATTGTGAGAGCTGCAATGAGCACCTTTGGCTTATTGCAGCCTACGGGCCTAAGGAGCTCATTGCACTGTGAGGCAAGCAGTGGAAGCACAGGGACCTATGCTGCAATGAGTGCTGAAAGTGCAGGGGTGGCCACGCTGGACTTAGCTGACGCTAATGCCGAAACACGCAGGACTTAGCTGCAATGAGGCCTCATCGCGAGGCCCCTAGACTTAGCAACGGATGCAAAATTACTTAGGACCCAAAGCACGTAGATCCTGCCAGACCACCGAACTGGAAAAACGTGCAAAAACACACAAATATGCCTCAAATTAACTTACACACTCACACACAGCACAGGGGGAGAGCAAAGGAGCCTGTGAGTAAGGTTGCAAGTTAATTTGAATCATATAGCTGTCGAAAAAAACGTACAAATTCTGAAACAGGATGAAAACGAAGCTGAGCAACACCAGGCACGCAGGACTTAGAAAATACAAGACTACGCAAACAGAAACACACACGAACAACGCCAGGCACTAATAAAACCAACGGCAGTCAGCACGTGCCACTCAAGGATTCAGCAGAGACACAGAGGAGAAAGACACAGGGAAGGGTCAGGGGGGGATGATGGAAAAGAGACACATGGCATTCCCAAGGGCAAAACTTGCAGGTTAATGAACTCTGCAATGAGCGGGTCATACAGTAGGCGGGAGGAAAGGGTCTCTATGAGAGCCGACGGCGTTCATTAGGGGATTCTGATGAGCACCGCGAACAAGAGAGGGTTGCATTGATCCCCTAAGGCGCTTATTGCGAGCCATGCGATGAGCTCCAAAGGTGCTCATCGTGGGGCTCACAATGCGCGCCAAAGGTGATCATTGCAAAGCAGGAAAGTTGAAGTACACGGCCTCACTTACGTGCTCCAGGAACTTACGATTGCTCAATTGAATTGGGCTCCATGTTTTTATGCAACAACGTTTGTTTGCATGAAAAATAATGATAATTAATTTAAGAAACATAATTCAAAAGCAACAAAGAAAGAGATCAGAACTACAATATAATCTGTATTAGCTCTATCAGAGAACTGAATACAATGTGAGAGAAGTAGATGTAGTCCATAGTTTCATAAAGCTCCCAGCTCTTGTAACATCAGAAAAGATGAGACATTTTTTGTCTTAAAGGGACATGGCAGGTTTCTGGATTTTGCTATGGATATAATATCCATTTGTATTACTTTTATTTACTTTATTTTATAAAGAAGTGCTTTTAAGCTCTTTTTTCTCCATAAAATCTTACAATGTGTAGCTGTTTGTAGTGTGTGTATTCATGGGCTCATGCATCTCATGAATACACATTGTTTACATTTAATTTTAGAATATTAAAAATCTTCACAAACGCTGCTAATTATAAAAACTATAATAAAATAATTATATAACAGTGCAGTGAAACCTAGGGACCGTATAAATAGATCAAAAGCTCTGAAAGCATTTTTTTGCATAAAATTAGGTATTTTAATGGTAAATGTAGGACAAGGAATGGGGTCAAGAAAAATATTGCCATAATGTATGGAATAACAAGATCAATATAATGAGTAAGGCTATTGACATTATGTTGCCCTATACCATAGAATGGTGGACACAGAGGGTGGCCCAGGCTCCTATGACCCGGCAGAGCCTGGGCGCGCTTCCTCCTTTGCGCTGGGGGGCCGGTGCAGTGACGTGAGAGGCGGGCGCGTCACGTTCGAGCCATTTTACCTCACTCAGCGGCCCTCCAGCGCGGTGATCTGACGGAGCTGGCTGAGCTCCTGCATTTTAAAGATCGTGGGCTTGTAGTCTTATTTATTGGGCTTGCATGTGCTGTTTCTTTTGTATGTGCTGGGGGTAGTGTGTGTGTTTGCTCTTGTCTGTGTGTCTGGGTATTTTGTTTTCCGTGTTGGGTTTTTGGTGGCCCTGCAATAAAGGGTCCACCCACGCCTCATTATAAAGGGTTAATGCCCTGGGCTATTCGGTATCTTCTGCAGCCACAGTTACATCCCCTTCCCACCCTCCCTCCCCTTATGTTGCTGTTTGTGTTTTCCCTTCTGTGTATCCCTAGTGGGCTAGTATTTAGGGTCTTAGGGCCAGTTAAGATGGAGGCAAGTGACACCAGTGAGCTGGAACGCCTCCTTGATTTAGTGCGCTCCAAGGCATTATGCCATGGGGTAAAATGGCTGGAAGACCGCCTAGGCGCTTCAGCGGGCGAGTCAATCCCCTCCCCTGCGGTTCCTCAGGTGCAGCCTTCAGTGGCTAGTGGCCTGGGGGATTTGGCGGAGGCTAGCTCCTGAGGAGGGACTGCATGGCAGCATGGGCCTAGAGCATGCAGTCCCACAGAGGAAAGGGTGAGGCCGCTGCTCGTGGCCGCCGGGGATGGTTTGGTTATACAGCAACCATCACCGCAGAGCATCAGGGGAGCTAGGCTTAAGGGTGTGAGAGGTGCAGGTCATAGCGACCATACTGCACCTTTAGGACCACCACTAAGCCAGGTAATCTCTGACACTCCTACACCCCCCAGACCGCAGTCTCGCAACAGGGGCGGAAGGGTCACAATAAAAATAGGTGTGATAAAAAGAACCCAGCGGTCCCACCGAGGAATTTCGTGTGTGCGGATGAGTCCTTGGCTGGTATTAATGCTACTGTCTTAAAGGGCCAGCAGCAAGGCAGGAGTGGACCAGCCGTGAGTGCAGCTGCGCTTTGTAAAAGGAGCATGGAGATAGAGCAAGAGATGTTAAAGGACGGCGAAGTGGTGAGCCCAGCGGTTGCGGTCCAAGTACCAAGGGCGGCACGCCCATCAAGGACTAGGAAAGCCACTTCCAGGTACAGTCCTCTCTCTTTTAAGGTTCCTGATAAAAGGCAAAAAGTGCACATGGTCCCACACGCTCCGCAGACGCGGACAGTAGTCTCCCAAGTTGACAGCCCACCCTTAGACGGACTGAGTTTTGGAGGTTCCGGTGGCCCCCTGGGCGTGGTTGACGAGAGTGACTCCTCTCAGGATAATGACCGCCCCCCACGGCCCGCAGCATGCAGGCACAGACTGGCTAGTGACAGTTCTTTTTGCCTTCCTAGGAGATTTAGGGATCGGTCCAGATCCCGTAGCCGGAGGCCGTGCACTTGCAGTTGTGCATGTTCCGGTTCTGAGCATGAGACAAGGAGACCGAGCTCGCAGCTGCTGCCTACACAGGGATCCAGTCAAGCTCAGCCGTTGATGGCGGCCCCCTGTGACGCAGGTGAGATGACGTTTGGGAGGCAGGTCCCGCTTCACCAGTGACGGAAGGGCGGATGGCTGTTACCGCGTTTAACCAGGTTACGGGTGATAGTCCTGCTGACAGGGTTACAATGTTTCCAGAAACGGTTAGGGTATTGGTTGTGTCCAGAAGAGCGACAGCAGTATGCTCATTGGATAATTTGGGGGCCCATCTAACTCAGGATATGCAGGAGCGTATTTGGCGTAGGGAGTTTGTCGAAACATTTTCCCCACTCCTACTGTCACGTTTTCTTGACACGGTTGATTCCACTATTCGCGGGGATATAAGCGATAGGCGCAAGCTAGGAGGGTTACGCTGCGGAGGCTGCAGTCCATACTGGGGAAGCTGAACTTTGCATGCCGTATTATGTACATGGGCAGGGCATTTGGCCGGCGGATGGCCATGGCAACGGCAGGCATAAAGCAACCACAGCATTTTGTCGTGGTGTTGGCGGCAATGAGGGAGGACGTTCGTATTTGGAAAGACACACATTAAACGTAGGGAGTTGTATAACGACAATTTACAGCTCTATACAGATGCATCAGGGGGCTGCGGTTTCGGGGGGGAATTTCAATGGCAGCTGGTGCGTGGGCAGGTGGCCTGCTGATTGGGTGGAGGCCGGGTTGACAAAGAACCTGGCATTCCTAGAGATGTTCCCCATAGTAGTTGCACTGCACATTTGGGGCAGTAGGCTTAGGGACCAGAAAGTCGTCTTTTTCTCTGACAATATGTCAGTGGTGCATGCCATTAATAGGAATACAGCAAAATCGACCCCAGTGGTGCGGCTAATTAAGCACCTGGTCTTGGTTTGTCTTCGGTTAAACACGTGGGTCAGGGCTAGGCATGTCCCTGGCAGTAAGAATGGGATAGCTGATGCCCTTTCTCGTTTTCAGTAAGAGCGCTTTAGGCGCCTGGCGCCGTATTCAGAACAGGAGAGCTGCAGCGGTCCGCCGGAACTTTGGGAGCTTGGAGCGCAGAAATAGCGGTGCTGTTATGGCAGTCCCTAGCTCCAGCCACGCGGACGGCTTACAAAAAGGTCTGGAGAAAGTGGCAAGAGATGGTGGAGCTGGCAAGTGGTACGGGTTCGGAGGACAAGATGACAGGCATCTTGCTATGGTACTTACTCCGCAGTAAGAGTGAGGGCTGCTCAAGGGCCGCAGTGGGGCAACAGGTGGCGGCATTAGCCTTCATGTTTAAGTTGGCTGGGATGGTGAAGTAGTGCGGGACAAGAGGCGCCCCATCATGTTTACTCTGTTACTTCGGATCAGTTCTACGCTGGGTGACGTGTGTAGCTCTGCCTTCGAAACCCTGTTTTTCCGGTACTGCCTTTTCTCTGGCCTTTTTTGGTGCATTCCGAGTAGGGGAACTGGTATCGGCTAGCAAGTCGGGTGCCGGGGGCTTACAGCTAGTAGATGTCTGCCTATACCAGAACAGTGTGGTGATTTGACTCCAGCGGTCAAAAACAGACCAGGAAGGCAGAGGGAAGGAAATTATGTTGCACAGGGTGGGTTTGGAATGTTGCCCCGTGGATTGTATTAGTAAATACCTTAGGCGCAGGCCACAGAACCTGGGCTCTCTGCTAATACACAAGGATGGGCTTGCTCTCTCCCGCTTCCAATTCTCTCAGGTCCTAAAAGGCTGTCTACAGCGCCTGGGGTTTGATAGGTTTGATTCGGCACGCTCTCATTCCGAATAGGCACGGCCACGGTAGCTGCAGGCTTGGGGCTGCCTGAGGGAGTGGTGAGGAGAATTGGGAGGTGGGAATCCAGATGCTATCAGAGGTATGTGAGACCCATGGCAGCTGCATACCAAGAGTTTTATATCTGTTGCAGGTGCCAAACAACAGCTCTGGGTTGTCGGTCACTCCTATATTTATTGGGCTCAGAGGTTCGCAGCAGTTTTGCCGGGCGGCCTGCAACTGGGCGTTCCTGAAGACGTTATGGAAGTGCAGTGGGAGGATAGACGTGGACTACGGTGGGCAGAAGTGAATGGGCTGATTGATCATTTGTCTCAGTGTGGTGGTAAACCGGCAATTATATTAGTACACGCAGCAGGCAATGATTTAGGTGTGATTCCTATGAAGCAGTTGGTCAGGGACATTAAGAGGGATAAGATTAGCTGGAGGGAAAGATTCCCGAGGGTGGTTAATTTGGTCGGAGATCATCAGGAGAAGGGTTTGTCACTCCGCCATCTGAGGATGATTGGTTCGGGCCCGATGGTGTTCATTTAACTGAAAACGGGCTCGAGTTAATGATGCTTGAATTTAGGGAGGGGGCCAGAGCTTTGTTGGGGGGGGGGTCGTAGTCCCGTGAGGGGTCCCATATCTGCTAGGTGATGGATGGGGGAGTTGCCAGGCTCAGTAGGTAACAAAAGGGGTCCTGCCCCCTACATCAAGGGGCGTGGTACAGTGACGAATAAGTGGGCCCCAGGGACGCAGGGGCAGGAGGTTACTTCCGCTGGCCGGGCTCCTCCCTCTTCCATTATGTAATGTAAAAAGGTGTTAGCCAATAAAGCTGTGGCCCGTGTTTTTCCCCATATTGTTGTCTGCCTCTTTATTTTAGTGGGTTACCTTGTTAAGGTTATGCTGTACCGAGTGCCAATGGATCCTGCAGGGGTCATATAACAATCAAATATAATGCTATTCAGTATTCCTCATATTGCTTATCCAGCTGTAATCCTAGGTTTACTGAATAATAAACACCCATATATATATATATAAAAAAATAATTATAGCATAAAAACAAAATTCTTCCATGGACATCCTCATAACAGTAGTGTTCTGCAATATATTATTGCCCAATTTCTTAGGTGATACTCCATGCCACTATGTGGCTTGAGGAATAACTTAAAGTATAACACTTAGATAAGAAGCTGCACCCACACTGCAGCATCAATCAGCTGTATCAGCTTCAAGCAAGGGAAGTACTTTGCAGTTTTAGTATTCTGGTTATATCTTGATTGCTGTCCCAAATAACGAGCCTCTTTGGTGTACTGGTGTGCTGGATCTACACACTTAAATCTCTAAATGCCGATGTTAAGAAAAGGATAAGGCACAAGGCAAAATGCTTTCAGAGCTTTTGATCTATTTATATGGTCCCTAGGTTTCACTGCAACATTATATAATTATTTTATTATAGTTTTTATAATTAGCAGCGTTTTTGAACATTTTTAATATCCTAAAATTAAATGTAATCAATACGTTGATAGGGTGTTATGCACCAGGATATACAGATGATCATATTTAGCTTGTCTCATTAATACACACACTATGAAGTGCAGTGTTTCAAACTAGCCTATCAGTGACCTTTCTCAAGTAGCATGTTACAGAATGTTAACATGCTACTATTTGTAGCACTGTAAATGCAAATAAAAAAAACAATAATGCACTGTAAATAATGGGGAAAGTGATGATAGACATTATAATTAATTGCACAACAGTCTCAAACTCACAAACCGGGAGGACATTTTATTTATTTTTATATTTCATTTTGAGGTTATATCGTTCTCCGGAATCAATGAGTTAATACATATCAGGCCACTCACATGGTCTAAAACAGTATTAATAATAATAGTTCTGTATTATGAGGGTTTGCGAATCCCATCGTATATAGGACCCCCAAACCTAATTGCGTGACATGTAACCTCCATGTTTTACTGTCGTAATAATGATGGTCTCATTTTCTATTGGCTGTTTCGAAATAGGAGGTTACAGCCTTGCTTAATTGATCATATTCCTGCCCTGAACTGCTACGAACCAGTGCATGGTTTACAGAGTCGGGTTTGGGCCCGTAGGTTCCAGGCTCCTTTAATTGAATAGCTCCGGAATCGGAGACGAACGGGAGCCCGCAGCACGCCCCCAGACCTATGCTTGGATCCCGCGAGATGCAAGCTTGCAATTGAATCGGGCTCATGTTTTTTAATTGTTTTAGATCTCACAGCCCTGGATTCACTTTCCCAGGCTGTCTGGACATTTTACAAGACAGGTAGTAAACAAACTATGAAGGGGGGACTTATAAACAGTGACAGACATTGCCATAACTGCTTAGCGTAAAAAATAAATTCAAAGTGGTTTTAAAAGTTACTTCTTCTGCCTCCAGGGCTGAGATACAATGGTTAGATCTTTATTCTATATATAGTAACATTAATCAGTTTTATGTATTCAAACTAGCGACTTGCCCGTCATGACTGCATAATAGAGTTTTCTAAATTGTGTCTCTCCCCCCCCCGCCATCCCTCTCCCTCCCCTGTGTCTCTTCCTCCATTTCCCTCTCCTGTGTGTCTCCCCCCCTTCTCCCTTCACTGTGTCTCTTCCCCCCTCCCCTGTGTCTCTTCCGCCTCTCCCTCCCACCTCTTTCCCCCCTCTGCCTCCCCTGTGTCTCTTCCCGTGCTCTTCCTCCCCCGTGTTCCACCCCTATCTCCCGTCTCCCCCCCTCTCCCTCCCCGTGTCTTTTATATTCCTCTCCCTCCCCTGTGTCTTATTCCCCCCTTCTCTGAGTCTCATTCCCCCTCCCATGTGTCTCCTTCCCCACTCTCTCTCCCTTGTGTCTCCTTCCCCCCTCTCCCTCCCTGTGTCTCCTTTCCCCCTCTCCCTCTCCTGTGCCTCCTTTCCCCCTCTCGCTCTCCTTTTCCCTCCTTTCCCTCCTCTATGTCTCTTTCCCCCTTCCCTCCCCTGTGTTCCCCCTCTCCCTCCCCTGTATCTCCTTCCCCCTCCCCTGTGTCTCCCCCTCTCCCTCTCCTGTGTCTCTTTCCCTCCTCCCCTGTGTCTCTTTCCCCCCTCCCCTCTCCCTCCCTGTGTCTCCCCCCTCCCTCCCCTGTGTCTCTTTCCCCCCTCTGCCTCCTCTGTGTCTCTTTCCCTCCCTCTCCCTTCCCTGTGTCTCTTCCCCTCTCCCTCCCCTTCCCCCTCTTCTTTTCCTCTTCCCCCTCTCCTTTTCCCCTTCCCCCTCTCATTTTCCCCCTCTTCCTCCTGTGTGTCTCTCTCAGGTATCTGTGACCCCACACACTCACAGCTCGGGCCCCTCCCCTGGGCGGGCAGCCATGCTTGGGCTGCTCTCAGTGCCCGGCTCAGGCGGCATGCTGCTTCTTGTCTCACTTCCGGTCCATTGATCACCGCCGATGGCCGGAGGTGCAGAGAGGTGACGTCAGGATTGGCACGGTGTGAATACGGGGAAGCGTGTGCCCCACACCCTTCGCCGCTCACTGTGCATGCGCCTCCAGAAGCCCCCTCTACCTTATGGCCCTCATGGGCCTCGCAATGAGCGCCTTCGCTGCTCATTGAGCATGTGCAAGCCGAATTTAGTGCCTTTGCCGCTCATTGTGCATGCCCAACGCCGTTATTTTTATCATTCCGTGATGATAACTTGCAATACGACAATTATTATATGTGATTAATTAACAGAAAAAAATAAGATATGCACCAGTTCTGAATTTATCAATGTTTAACTTAGGTAACAAAGCAAAGGGGCCATTAAAATGCTTGTTTTAAAAATCCTCATCAAAATGCTGCGACCAGCACTGAATGATATGGCCACTTTGGACAGTGGTGGAGCTAGAGAAGGCTTCAGTGCAAAAAGAAGGAGGTAAGGTGAAAAATGTCTGCAATGCAGAGCAGCTAGTTCCTCTTAACAGCCATCTTCACATAGCACCCAATGCCTCTCAACACCCAACCCCCTTCGGAACCCATCTCCCTTGTACTTTGCGGTGATCCAGCCTTTGGTATCTCACCTCTTCCCTGATACACATCTCCATCTGCTGAACTGCTCCACACTGTCACCACTTTCAGCTTCTGTAGAAATGCTCTTTTTTAAACAGACATAGACCAATTTCTGGGTATTAGGGTCGTGTGGCAATGGAGGTCCAGGGGAGGGTACAGGAGGGACCTTGGCAGGTGAGGTCAGGGTGTGGGAGCTCTGTGGATGTACCTACGCTACAAAAATAAAATTAGATTAAAAAAAATGCACAGCACTGGACCCCTTCAGAGTAGGGCGCTGGTGCATTGCACCACCTGCAGCACTGGTAGCTCCGGACCTGACCTTGAATTAGTTATAGAGTCATTTGCTAATAAACCTCCAAGAGATTCTATGGCATTGTTCCCCACAGTGATATGAGCTATAACTGAAATGTTATTCTTTTAATCAAAATATAACGTAGGAGTGATGTATTCTTTTTTACAACATTCACCAAATGTGTTTTATAAAAAAAAAAAGTCATGGGGTGAAGACCTTGCTTTTGGATAGAATTTTACTAATTAAAAACTTCTGTGAAAAAATATGCTATGTGCTTATATAGAGCCCTATTCAATTGGCCAAATCGCAATTGAATGAGGCCCATAGTGTTTAAACAGTATTATTTGGCAAGTAAACACATAAGTATCATGGATTATTCCAGGAACCAGCACACACATCAACATATATTTTTTGTAATGAAATATTAGCTTTCTGACTCTTACCATGCCTAATTATGTTCTGTGACATGTTACCAGCCACCTCTGTGTGTGTGGAGGACACAATACAAGAGGCTGTAGATACTTTTCAAGTTTTACTAAAATTTAGCCAGTGATACAAAAATAACATACCAAAACTAATCAAATCACGACCATAACTGATATACCGTATATACTCGAGTATAAGCTGAGTTTTTCAGCCCTTTTTTTAGGGCTAAAAAGGGCCCCCTCGGCTTATACTCGAGTCACCCTCCCCCTGTGTCTCTCTAACCCCCCCGTGTCTCTCTAACCCCCCCGTGTCTTTCTACCCCCCCCGTGTCTTTCTACCCCCCCCCCCCGTGTCTTTCTACCCCCCCGTGTCTTTCTACCCCCCGTGTCTTTCTAGCCCCCCACGTGTCTTTCTACCCCCCCACGTGTCTTTCTACCCCCCCGTGTCTTTCTACCCCCCCCGTGTCTTTCTACCCCCACGTGTCTTTCTACCCCCCGTGTCTTTCTAGCCCCCCACGTGTCTCTCTACCCCCACGTGTCTCTCTACCCCCACGTGTCTCTCTACCTCCACGTGTCTCTCTACCCCCACGTGTCTCTCTACCCCCACGTGTCTCTCTACCCCCACGTGTCTCTCTAACCCCACGTGTCTCTCTAACCCCACGTGTCTCTTTCCCTCCCCCCTCCTCATCCTCAACCCCTCCTCCTCACTATAAACCCCCCTCCTCATTCTCCCTCCTCAATATAAACCCCCCTCCTCATTCTAACCCCCCTAAATACCTCCACCTCTCCCCTCACTTACCTGCTCCTGCTCGGCCTCCGCTTCTTCTCGGCACCTGGTATATGCTAATGACGCGGCGCGCATGTGACGTCGCATGCGCCACGGGTCAAGGAGCGGAGGACGAAGCAGAAGCAGGTAAGTGAGGGGAGAGGGAGAGGTATTTAGGAGGGTTTAGGTTGAGGAGGGGGGTTGGGGTTGAGGGGGGAGGTTGAGGACGGTGGTTGAAGGGGGTTTAGGTTGAGAAGGGGGGTTGAGGGGGGTTGAGGTAGAGAAGGGGGATTGAGGTTGAGAAGAGAGGTTGAGGGGAGTTGAGGTTGAGGAGGGAGGTTAAGGTTGAGGAGGGAGGTTGAGGATGGGGGGTTGAGGATGGGGGAGTTGAGGAGGGAGGATGAGGAGGAAGGTTGAGGATGAGGAGGGATGTTGAGGATGAGGAGGGAGGTTGAGGATGAGGAGGGGGGTTGAGGTTGAGGAGGGGGGGTTGAGGTTGAGGAGGGGGGTTGAGGATGGGGGGTTGTGGAGAGAGGATGAGGATGGGGGGTGGAGGAGGGAGGATGAGGAGGAGGGTTGAGGTTGAGGAGGGAGGTTGAGGGGGGTTGAGGTTGAGGAGGTGGTTGAGGAGGGAGGATGAGGATGGGGGGTTGAGGAGGGAGGATGAGGATGAGGGTTGAGGAGGGATTTTGAGGAGGGGGTTGAGGATGGGTGGTTGAGGAGGGAGGTTGAGGAGGGGGTTAAGGATGGGGGGTTGAGGAGGGAGGATGAGGAGGGAGGTTGAGGAGGTTGAGGATGAGGAGGGAGGTTGAGGAGGGGGTTGAGGATGAGGAGGGAGGTTGAGGATGAGGAGGGAGGTTGAGGAGGGGGTTGAGGATGAGGAGGGAGGTTGAGGATGAGGAGGGAGGTTGAGGATGAGGAGTGAGGTTGAGGAGGTGGTTGAGGATGAGGAGGGGGTTGAGGATGAGGAGGGAGGTTGAGGATGAGGAGGGAGGTTGAGGATGAGGAGGGAGGTTGAGGATGAGGAGGGAGGTTGAGGTTGAGGAGGGAGGTTGAGGATGGGGTTGAGGATGAGGAGGGAGGTTGAGGATGAGGAGGGAGGTTGAGGAGGGAGGGTGAGGATGAGGAGGGAGGTTGAGGATGAGGAGGGAGGTTGAGGATGAGGAGGGAGGTTGAGGATGAGGAGGGAGGTTGAGGATGAGGAGGGAGGATTAGGATGAGGAGGGAAGATTAGGAGTGGGGTTGAGGAGGGTGATAAGGGAGGGGGAAGAGACACAGGGAAGGGAGAGGGGAGAAGAGACACAGGAGAGAGAGGGAGACACAAGAGGGGGACACAGAGGGCACAAGGGGGACACAGGGGGCAGCACATTTCCCACCCTCGGCTTATAGTCGAGTCAATCATTTTACCCAGTATTTTGTGGTAAAATAGGTGCCTCGGCTTATACTCGGGTCGGCTTATACTCGAGTATATACGGTAGTTAAACCTGGATAGAGCAAAATGAACAGCACAGTAGTTTGTTAACATCCCTGGCCTGCAATTTCTTCAGATTTCCAGGTCTCCACTCTGCTCCAAGCAGTTACAAGCTGCATGCTATTGTCTCACTGTGTGTGTCTTTCTTCCAGGTCAGACAAACAATCAGTACATATGCAGCCCCATCTATACTTTTCATTACATGGCATGCTTAAAGATTATTAGATACTAAAGGGGAAAGGAAGAAGGTTTACAATCTGAAGATGGCCAAGAGAAAGGACACCATTTACCTATGGAGGTTTCATTAGAGATAGTACATTTAATAATTCAGTGGGCCTCCACAGTATTGGACTGGCGATCATGATATGGATCACTTATTGACAATACCAGCCATAGAGTGTGGTTGAACTACTGCAGATGTAATTCATTACAGGGCCTTTAACAGAAGAATACAATACATTTCAAAATCATATAGTGTAACATGTTTCTTTACAAATACCTCGTAGAGCTGCTTTACTAGCTAGACTAGAAGAACCAGTTTCTCAGCATTTCTGCTTTGTAGCTATGATTAAGCAAAGCACTTTATTTTAATGCACCAGCAGCCTTATTGGTTTTCTGGTCCTAAAATGTAAGCAGCCTATTCTGGTGGATAATCTGAAACTCTGGAAAAGTGTGTAAAATTCACATAACAATTGCTTTTGTATTCAAAATGAAGACAAACTCCTAAAGAATTATTACACACAATCTGCCCAAAATGCTGCTTAGACAAATTCTATAACACATATATGTATATATATATATATATATATATATATATATATATATATATATATATATATATCAGTGGCTATACGCAGAATATTCTTAATTTGGCACTTTTTATGAAGTTCTGATAGTATTGATCATATAATTGCTTTAGCAAACTTGCTAAAACAATGCTTTGTGCACAGGAAGGTATTACCTACAAGATTCAAGAAAGTATACACAAATTATAACTAATAAATTAACAATTAATGTTTTTCACAAAAATAAAACAACATTTAATACACACAGCAAATATCATTGGCACAAAAGAATCAGAAGAATAATTTCACAATCAGTTCACTTGCAACCACTCCATTGTGATTTAATGATAATGACTACTGTGAAAGCTTTGTTTCTTATTCCTATTATAATTGGCGATGACCTGCAATCTGGAGCACTACAAATTTTTCAATATACATATAAAAAAAAAAAAAATTACACAATAGAAAAGGGATTTTTATTTAGGAAAAAGATGTAACTTCCATAACATTTTTGCCTGTGAACAAATCATAAAGTAGGCTCATTATTGTCATTGATAAAACTGAAAGCTGAAAAGGACAGTAAATATAAATATATATATATATATATATATATATATATATATATATATATATATACAGGGCTGGATCTACCTTTTTGGAGCCCCTAGGCAATGAAGTGGAGGAGCCCCTGCAAGTGAGTACACAAAGGCTTGCGGGACCATTTTTGCCTTTTGCGTGCATGTAAGTTCCTTTTCTTCTTGTAGCTCTCTTGCTCTAAGTGCAACATTTCATTTTCTTTTAAGCCAGGAACCATTTAAAAAAATCTCTCATAGGGGCTGCCTAGTTGGCCCAATACTAGCGACTTGCCCATCAAAAATTACAGCAATAAAATTTGAAACCATTGCTATGCTGTTTGCCACACAATGTGAGGCTAAGGCCCCTCTGAACACCTTCGGCGTTCATAGCGAGCCTCTCCCCTCCATGTAGTTTAGGGGCCTCGCAATGAGTGTTTCTGACTTTAGTTAAGTGTTACTGCCTTGGGTTAAATGTTACTGGCTTCGACCTTTTTTTTACTGCCTTCAGCGCTCATCGAGAGGGCCGCAGTTGCGGGCTTTGCTTCAGGGGGCATGACGACAACTTGCAGATTGACAAATATTATAGTATACAGTAAATATAAAACAATGGAATAAAATACTTTTAACCTTAGGGTAAGAGTTGGGGTAACATTAGGGTTAGCATGAAAAGAAAAATACATTTATATGTTCTAAGTAGGCCAGGAAATTTGTATAAATCTTTTTTACCACTGAATTTATCAGTGTACCGTGCTACTGAATATCCTGGGTAGTAATATGCAAATGAGGCTCAACATATATAACTATGTATCTCTAGACTATAATACCTCACTATAAGTGCTCTTCATGGTGTAAATGAGCTCAAGAATGTATGTTAAAATTATCTATTTTTTAATACACTAATAACAGGTAATATATCGAAAGTCTTAAATGTACAGTGCCTTGCAAAAGTATTCACCCTCCCCCCTTGGCATTTTTTGTGTTTTGTTGCCTCACAACCTGGAATTAACATGGATTGTTTGAGGATTTGCATTATTTAATTTACAGAATATGCACACAACTTTGAAGATTTTTTTATTTTATTATTATTGTGAAGCAAACAACAAATAGGACAAAATAACAGAAAAGGTAAATCTGCATAACTATTCACCCCCCTAAGGTCAATACTTTGTAGAGCCACCTTTTGCGGCAATCACAACTCCAAGTCGCTTTAGATAAGTCTCTATGAGCTTGCCACATCTTACAACTGGGATTCTTGCCCATTCCACCTTGCAAAACTGCCCCAGCTCCTTCAAGTTGGATGGTTTGCGCTTGTGAACAGCAATCTTTAAGTCTGACCACAGTTTTTCTATTGGATTGAGGTCTAGGCTTTGTCTAGGCCATTCCAACATATTTACATGTTTCCCCTTAAACAACTCAAGTGTTGCTTTAGCAGTGTGTTTGGGGTCATTGTCCTGCTGGAAGGCGAACCTCCGTCCTAGCCTCAAATCACGCACAGAGTGGTACAGGTTTTGCTCAAGAATATCCCTGTATTTTGCACCATCTATCTTTCCCCCAACTCTGACCAGTTTCCCAGTCCCGGCTGCTGAAAAACATCCCCACAGCATGATGCTGCCACCACCATGTTTCACTATGGGGATGGTGTTCTTTGGGTGATGTGTTGGGTTTGCGCCAGACATAGCGTTTTCTTTGATGGACGAAAAGTTCAATTTTAGTCTTATCAGACCAGAGTACCTTCCTCTATACATTTTGGGAGTCTCCCACATGCCTTTTCGCAAACTCAAAACGTGCCATTTTGTTTTTTTGCTGAAAGTAATGGCTTTCTTCTGTCCACTCTGCCATTAAGCCCAACTCTATGGAGCATACGGCTTATTGTCGTCCTATGTACAGAAACTCC
This sequence comes from Discoglossus pictus, assembly GCA_027410445.1. NCBI lineage: Eukaryota > Metazoa > Chordata > Amphibia > Anura > Alytidae > Discoglossus > Discoglossus pictus. The sequence continues at coordinate 99,563,556 of CM050169.1, forward strand.
AGTCTCTGCTGTGGGACTCTGTAGCTCCTCCAGGGTTACCTTAGGTCTCTGTGCTGCCTCTCTGATTAATGTCCTCCTTGATCGGTCCGTGAGTTTTGGTGGGCGGCCGTCTCTTGGCAGGTTTCTTTCCATTTGGTTATGATAGATTTGGTGATGCTCCTGGGGATCATCAAAGATTTTGATATTTTTTTATAACCTAACCCTGACTTGTACTTCTCAACAACATTGTCCCTTACTTGTTTGTAGAGTGCCTTGGTCTTCATGGCAGGGTTTGGTTAGTGGTGCCTTTGCTTAGGTGTTGCAGCCTCAGGGGCCTTTCAAAAAAGGAGTGTATATGTAATGACAGATCGTGTGACACTTAGATTGCACACAGGTGGACATCATTTCACTAATTATGTGACTTCTGGAGGTAACTGGTTGCACCGGAGCTTTTTATGGACTTCATAACAAAGGGGGTCAATACATACGCACATGCCAATTTTCTATTTTCTATTTCTAAAAAATAGTTTTATGTATACATTTTTCTCATTTCCCTTCACCAACTTAGACTATTGTGTTCTGATCCATTACAAAAAAATCAGATTAAACTTAAGGCTGTAATGTAACAAAATAGGTAAAAAGTCAAGGGGGTGATTACTTTTGCAAGGCACTGTATTTTTACATACGGTCTATCCTGCCATCTGGCTGTTGCATAAGTAATAACAGATAGCTGAGTGTAGCCTGTGTTGTGTGATTCTCTATGTGAAAGACTATAATTGATAGCACGTCATTCCCCTTGACTCAGTTTATACTGCACTGACCAGTTAACCCATAACTGACCTGTTTAAGTGAATCCAGCATCCCATGCCTGCTCAGATAGATTTGCTATTTCTTTTCTTTTGATCACCCCACGGAGCAAACACCCTAGCAGATCACTGGTCTGCATTGCTCAAAGTCCAGAGAGGCAAGAGAGCAAAAACATGATTTTTTGTGTGAAATATATTCCTATGCAATTGTATATCTATGTCTACACAGAGAGGGTGTGACTAACATATCATGTTCTTGTCAACTAATCCTATCTTCATTAGTCCTGCTGAAAGCATTGATAGTTTAAGCTGCCATTTTCCCAATATGCAGACAGAAGCTTCCTCTTCATTCAAAGCATCCTCCTAACTCATGACCTAAGCAAGGCCCAGTTGGTATTTGCACATAAGAATTTATACCCAATCACCCATTAAGTACAAAGATTAGACACAGACCACTTCTTGGGAGATAACTGGTCACAGCGTTTATTGGTAAACACAAAATGACGTAATAACCATAACAATAAATAAATATAACCACAAGGGGAGGAGCCTGGACAGAGACAGTACACCCTACGCCCTGAAGCCTCATCCAGGGCCTACCGTGTTGGAACATCCGTACCACTGTTTGGTAGAATACATTTTCCCACTGTCCCGGCGACTCCCCCACCAAAAACACCCTCCACCATACCCTCGTAAAACAGCACGCCGAGCTCCATATCTGCTAATGACCCATCTGAACCGGGGCTATGCCCCAAGCTCTGGGCTCAGGTTGACAACTGAGGCAACGCGCCTACATGGTCTGATTTACTAATAGCCCATGACATCAACGCACACCGCTTTCCAATTCTTCCAACCACATTCTCTAAAAGCCCAAGCGAGTGGGCACCAAGTTCCAATGCGGAATATGTCCAAACGCTACTTGCAATCTCCAACTTTGTAGTATCATACTCCAATTTCAGCAAGGAAAGGTGCAAACCAACCATGCGATTTGGACCAAAAGAGCGGTAATCCAGGAAGGAGGAGCAATCAGTGTGCCTGTTACACTGTAACGACCTCCCTTCCTCACCTGATCCGTCTTGGACTATCGCTGCCAAATGGTCACATGATCACCTTGGATCGCCAGACGAGTCACCTGAGGTCGACATACCTTGTCTGTTTTTTAACCAACCTCCTGCAACCATCCGATTAGTTAGAAAGATGGCTGCACAGAACCGCAAGGCTTCCACTTGTCACAGACCCCTTTCCATCACCGTAGAATACAGCCACATGGTCCTATGACCACCCTTTGGATCCCAAGACAAAGCACCTGAGGTCACCATACCTTGTCTGTATCCCAACCAAACTCTTGCTACCAAACCAGCAAGGACGGAGAGATGTCTGCACAGAAACCGCAAGGCTTCTCACTTATCACTGACCTCGTTCCAAAACAGTGGTATCTCTGGCCCTTGGGAAAAGGCTACTAGTTGCTTGCCATCCATCTGCTATACCTCCTGTTAAACTTTCATCCCCTCTACAACCAGGGCCCGTTTTCTTTTTTTTTTAATGCCACTTCCGCTACCTGATTCCCCACCTTGAGTGGAACCCTCCTCCGGGCCTTAGGTTACTGAGAACCCCCAACCATGCCAATTCCCCACTCACATACCTACACATGTAACAAGCACACCAACTGCCCATCACCACCCTATGGCCAGCAGCCTGAGGTGCTCACATAAAAATGACCATTCAACCATCCTATCCCGACACCTGGTACCTGCATCCTCTACCAATACTCTCCATTATTAGGACCGAGCCCAAGCGTTTCCGACATCGCATTACTAAGTGGCATAATACTTAACTGAGAGTAAATACCTGAGCCACAGCCGTATAACTGAACAAAGCGATTTACTGCTCCCGCACTTTCCCGCCGACAAACAGTGACTAACTCTAGAAGGATCTCTGAAGACATGTACCATGTATCACTAGCCACTGTCCCAGCTAGCCCCCTCCTACACATACCTAGTCCTGGCCAGGTCAAGTGGTCCCTCCTTCCAACCCCATGCAAGCCTGGGGTGGCCTACGGGCCCTTCATTAAGTAGAAAAATTTCACAGCCATGTTCCCATCAATAATTTTCACATCATAAAGTGCAGTTCATCAAAAAGAGTATAATATTTGGGGATCTTTGAATGAGCCTCTAATTTATTAAATTGTATTTAAAATTAAACTGTAGTGTAATGAACCATTTTGCTTTTTGCTGATTAACATCCTGAGGAGCGAGGGTATGCTCATGATGGTTCTATCAGCAAGACAAATAGAAAGCTCATTAGTTTACAACAACATATCGTCCTGTAATTGTGCAGTAAAGACAAATTGCATAGAGAAGTAAAAATCAAAATCAACTCAAATCAATGGTTAACTTAAAGGCCATAGTATAGGTTGTTTAACAAAATCCTCTTTTTATGGGACCTCTTATCCCAGTATCTCCTTGATGGGAGAGTTGACTATGGTTGCAACAAGAATCAAAAAAAAGTCTAGCAGAAAGTATAAATGGAATGGGTAAAATAGAGGACAAATTAGATTTTTAATAAAATATTGAGGTGGGCAATTGAGAATGATAATGATACAGAAAATGATGAAGAGATAAACTAAGATGAACAATGATGATACGGGGGGTGGGGGGATGCAAGCTCTGAACATGCTTTGCTATTTGGAAACAGGGGAGGGGGAGAGGGGGGGAAGAGAGACAAGAGGGGGAGCGGGGGAGAGACAGGGGAGGGAGAGAGACAGGAGAGGGGGAGAGAGACAAGGGAGGAAGAAAGGGGGGGGAGAGAGGGGGAGATATACAAGCAAGGGAGGGGAGAAGAGACACAGGGTAGGGAGAGACGGGGCAAAGAGAGACAGAGGAGGGGGAAAGACACAGGGGAAGGAGAGGGGGGAAGAGACACAGGGGAGGGAGAGAGGGGCGAGAGAGACAGGGGAGTGAGAGATAGGGCAAAGTGAGACAGGAGAGGGAGAGGGGGGAAGAAAGAGAAAGGGGAGGGCGAGAAGGGAGGGAGCAAGGAGGAAAAGAGAGACAGGTAAGGGAGAGAGGGGCGTAAGAGAGACAGGGGAGGGAGAGAGGGGGCAAAGAGAGACAGGGGAGGAAGAGAGGGGGCAAAGAGAGACAGGGAGGAAGAGAGGGGCAAAGAGAAACAAGGCAATGGAAAGAGGTGGCAAAGAGAGACTGGAGAGGGTGCAAAGAGAGACAAGGGGCAAGACACAGGGGAGGGAGAGGGGGGAAGAGACACAGGGGAGGGAGAGAGGGGCAAAAAGACACAGGGAAGGGAGAAAGGGGCCAAAGAGAGACAAGGGAGGGAGAGAGGGAGCAAAGAGAGACATGGGAGGAAGAGAGGGGGCAAAAAGAGACAGGGTGGGACAGAGGGGGCAAAGAGAGACAAGGTAACGGAGAGAGGTGGCAAAGAGAGACTGGAGAGGAAGAGCGGGGGCAAAGAGAGACGGGGAAAGACACATGGGAGGGAAAGGGGGAAGAGACACAGGGGAGGGAGAAAGGAGGGAAAGGGAGACTGGGGAGTTATAGAGGGGACAAAGAGAGACAGGGCAGGGGGGTAAAGGACACAGGGGAGGGAGAGGGGGAAGACAGGGGAGGGAGAGGGGGAGGGAGAAAGGGGGCAAGGAGAGACATGTGAGGGAGAGAGGAGGCAAAGAGAGAAAGGGGGAGAGGGAGGAAAGAGACACAGGGGGGAGAGGTAGGGGGAAGAGGCACAGTGGAGGGGGGGGGGCAATTTATACAACTCCATCATGTCATAATTTTTGACGGGCAAATCGCTAGTGTGTTAGATTAGAGAAAGGGAAAAACAGGGAAACTTAGATATACCTTTAAAATGAGTTCACATAATCTTAACAAAATAGCATATTGGCTCCTCTATTTTGTATGAGCTTTTGCTAATTTTACAGTAAAACATATTAGAGTCCTTTAAGGTACATATTTCAACTATATAAAAAGCAGCGAAAACCACATTGCTGGAGTTCAGAATGCAATGTACAGCAGTTTCCCTGCACCCTATTCTTGGCTAATCAGCAATAATTGAACTGTTTTCATCTAGAGTCAAAAATATACCTTGATACGTAAGCAAGTAACCTACATGCTAACCCAGCAGCAAAGCAGACCATTTCAGTATTAACATGGTGTTATACTGATGAAAATGGTTAGAATTCAGGTATATGAAACGGAAAAATAACATGAACAATGCTAATGAGTTAAAAAGTAGATGTGATAGACCAACTGGAGGCAATAAAGCCTGTTATTGTAAATACAGCTGAGTCACTTTTACTGCATTTTAAATGTTTTAAAGGTCTGTATAATTAAATATATTTCTTACTGAAGTACCACAGTGCTTATCAAGGGTCCCTGGGGATGGGCACTCGGAGAGACGCGTGGGCCGGTGCCCTAACCCCGATATTTGGGTGGTGACAGTGGAACTGTGATCTACAGAAAACAGAGACTGTAAGAGTGCATGTAGGAGAATACATTGCTTTATTGGGTTTGCCCTGAGACAGATAAGCTGCTCAGGCCTAGCAAGGGTGTTCCTGAAAGTTAGTAAGAACGTATAAGTTCTTTCATCAATAGTTCTGTTTATTTTAGATTTTTTTTCATTTTATACATTAAATACTGTTTACTGCAAATCCACCTGGACTATCAAGGGTCAGTCATTTCTAAACTGAAAACAGTTTTGTACGGCCATCCTTGTCACACTGGTGTTTGAAATGGGATTCTAATTGTCTGTATTTACGAAGACAACCCACAGTACAACATGGAGGACATATTAAAGGCCTTGAAGCAGGCTACAGCTGCTCAACAAGAAAGCAACAGAAAATTGGTTATCCAGTTAGCTCAGAATCAATCAGAGTATGATGATGTAGAAATATACCTCACAATTTTTCAGAGAACTGCCACTAGGGAGGCATGGCCCAAAAGGCACTGGGTCAGTATAATTGCACCTTACTTGTCTGGTGAAGCTCAGAAAGCTTATATTTGCATGGATGAAGAAAATTAATTAGGATTACCTAAAAGCAGAGATCATTGACAGAGTTGGAGTTACCAGGGGTGTCAGAGCACGGAGATTCCGCACACATAAGTTTGTGAACAAAGAGATCTTGCATTGTTGTGCCCAGGAACTACTGAACTTGGGCAAATTCCCACAGTCTAGACAGCCACCTTCCAGTCTTTGGAATACATATGACCATGATGGAATATGCAATTCAGAGGACCAGCATGTTCATCTCTACCCCAGATCAGGGTACAGGTCCCCTGTCGAGGGGTTGAGTAAGGACATCCAAAAAGAAGGCTTACATTACAGATAGCCCAAAAGTCCAACTGGTGCAATAACCTGGTCCAAGAGGTGCTCCTAAATCTAAACCACATAAGAATGCTGTTACTGAAATAACAAAGTATAGAGGTAACCGGACTGCAGTTAGAGGTTTTCGTCCAAATATTATGGAAACACCATTGGAGTTCTGCTTTGAAAAGCTATTCAATGATATTGTCAAAGATAGACAAGCAAGGAACTGGTTTGCTGGCAGAAGAGCCGCTAAAGAGACTGCAGAGAAAGTGAATGAGACTGCAGGAGCCGCAAATGAGATTGCAGAGGAAGCGTGTTGCACAATAAATACTCTTTACTGCAAATCCACATGTATTACTTTCAAAGCTTGGAATAATGGCTTGGAATTCAGGTGTATGAAAAAGGAACATTATGTGAATAATGAGTTCGAAAGCAAATGTGATGGAGGCTCAGCAACAATGAAACCCAATAATGTGAATCCAGTTGAGTCAATTTTACTGCATCTTAGAGGTCCAATATTTCATGAATGAAAATTTCTATGTATATTTCCATGTACATATATATATATATATATATATATATATATATATATATATATATATCACATATTTTAATTGTCAAACTGTGAATTGTCGTCACGCTTGCGACGAATGGCAGTTTGACAACGTTACGATCGCAAAGGTGATCAGGTTGCGCGCATGCGCATTGCACGTCGTGAGCGGCGCATAATAAAAGGGAAGAGACACAGAGGGAGAGGGGAGAATGAAGAGACACAGGGGGGGAGACACAGAGGGAGAGGGAGGGAATATGCACAGAGGGAGAGGGGGGAGAGACACAGGGAGAGGAGGGAAGAGACACAGAGGGAGAAAGGGGGAAAGAGACACAGAGGGAGAAAGGGGGAAAGGAACACAGAGGGAGAAAGGGGGAAAGAGACACAGAGGGAGAAAGGGGGAAAGAGACACAGAGGGAGAAAGGGGGAAAGAGACACAGAGGGAGAAAGGGGGAAAGAGACACAGAGGGAGAAAGGGGGAAAGAGACACAGAGGGAGAGGGGGGAAAGAGGCACAGAGGAGGGGAAGAGACACAGGCAGAGGGGGGAAGAGGCACAGAGGGAGAGGGGAAAGAGACACGGGGAGAGGGGGGAAAGAAACACAGGGAGAGGGGGGAAAGAGACGGGGGAGAGGGGGATAGAGACATGGGGGAGAGGGGGAAAGAAACACGGGGAGAGGGGAGAAAGAGACATGGGAGAGGGGGGAAAGAGACATGGAGGGGAAGAGACAGAGGGGAGGTGGAAAGAGACACAGGAGAGGGAGAGGAGGGGGAAAGAGACACAGGGGAGGGAGAGGAGGTAAAAACACAGGGGGGGATATACAAGGGTGGGAGAGGAAGAGGAAAGGAGACACAAGGGAGAGGAGGAGGAAAGGAAACACAAGGGAGGGAGAGGAGAGGGAAATGACACACAAGGGAGGAAGTAGACAGGGGGAGAGACTCGCAATTGCTAGGCCGGCGATGAGCACCAAAGGCGCTCATTGCTAGGACAGGAAAAGTAGAGAGATGGGAGAGGTGGGGGTGGGAGGCTCGCAATGAGCACCGAAGGCGCTCATTGCGAGGCCTGTGATGAGCCCTGAAGGAGCATATTGCGAGGCCCGTGATAAGCGCCAAAGGCGCTCATCACGAGTCCAGTAAAGTAGAAGGGAGGGGCTCCCATTGTGTGGCAAACAGCTTTGCCTTGCTTGCCTGGTGTCAGACCAACCGAATTAGTTTTTATGAGGAGGTTAGTAGGAACTTGGATCAGGGCAACTCAGTGGATGTAGTCTTTTTAGATTTTTCAAAGGCATTTGATACAGTGCCACATGGAAGACTAGTGAGCAAACTAAGGGATACAGGAATTGCAGTAAATATCTTCTCATGGATCGAGAGCTGGCTAAAAGACAGGAAGCAAAGGGTTGTTGTAAATGGAACATACTCCGATTGGTCTAATGTGATAAGTGGGGTACCTCAAGGTTCAGTTTTAGGTCCTCTCCTTTTTAACATATTTATTAATGACATTGAAGTAGGACTCGAAAGTAGTGTCTCCATTTTTGCTGATGACACGAAGTTGTGCAAGGTAATAAAATCAGATAATGATGTAATTTCCCTACAAAAGGATTTGCATAAATTAGAGAAATGGGCGGCTAAATGGCAGATGAGATTTAATACAAATAAATGCAAGGTTATGCATTTGGAATGGAACATGGAGCAAATCTAGGGGTATCAGATATTGAAAGGGATTTGGGAGTACTAGTGGACAACCACCTAGGTAACAGCGCTCAAAGCCAGGCAGCGGCTGCAAAGGCAAATAAAATATTAGCATGTAGTAGGAAGGGTATAGAAGCAAGGGAAGCAAATATAATTCTGCCACTATACAAAGCACTAGTACGCCCTCATTTGGAATATGGCGTACAATTTTGGGCACCACCTCATAAAAAAGACATTTTAGAGCTGGAAAAAGTACAGAGAAGGGCTACAAAAATAATAAGGGGAATGGAAGGGCAAAGTTATGAAGAAAGACTAACAAAATTAAACTTATTTTCGCTAGAAAAAAGGTGTTTACGAGGGGATATGATTACCTTATATAAATACATCCAGGGTCAATATAAGGCTTTGTCAAGTTAACTTTTTGTAGCAAGAGATTTTCAACTGACAAGAGGACATCCTTTGAGGTTAGAGGAAAAAAGATTTCACCTTAAACAAAGAAAAGGGTTCTTCACAGTTAGGGTGGTTAAACTGTGGAATTCTCTACCAAAGGAGGTGGTGACAACGAATTCGATAGACAACTTCAAAAAGGGGTTAGATATATTTTTGAATAAAGAGGGCATTCAAGGCTATCCTACATAACTAGCAAAGGAATATTGATCCAGGGAGAAATTTGATCGCCAGTTTCTGGGGTCAGGAAGGAATTTTGCTTTTTTGTTTTCCTTATAGACAATTGGCAAAGTTTCAATGGTTTTGTTTTTTCTGTTTGCCTTCCTCTGGATCAATTAACAATTAACAATTAATAAATAGTCCACATTAAAAAGATCAATAGAGATCTAAAAAGGTTAAACTTGATGGACTAACTCTTTATTTATCCTCCAATACTATACTATTAATAATTATTTAATCGATCATTTAATTAATAACTAATCCGCATATTGCAAATCAGAGGAGATCTTAACAGGTTGAACTTGATGGACTGAAAGTCTTTTTTCAACCTTAATTACTTTGTTTTTATTGCCGTCATTTTTGACGGCAAGTCGCTAGTATATATGTAGTAAATAAATAGTACATTTGTGTTCACATCTAATAACTATATTTCTAGAAATTCTGGGCATGAAACAAGTTTTTTAACTTGTTTTAGACATTCAAATGTGAACATAAATTTACATTTTATTTACTGTACTATTGTATGGTGGAGGGCTTCTGTCGCTCTTTGCCCACCATTAAATGATTGTTGTGGTGAACTACCAACTCAAAATATCAACTACACAAGATAAGGATACAGCCCCACATTGATGATCGGCAGTAACCAATAAACAGTGACTTGGGTGAATTCTTAGTGAAGAGGACCCTGGTGTTCGGCCTTGGACTCCTTACTGCGAGTTGGAGATCCTGCTGCAAATTGGGTCTGTTTCACTTTACAACGCAGGTCTTCCTGTGTGCACATGATTTCTTACGTTTCAGTTTTTTAACCTCACTTTCAAGTCTGCTGAATTGTGTAGGACATGTCACCAAAAATTAAATTGCCTGCATCCAATGCTAAGTGAAAAGGTCTTAAGCATGAATATTTGTTCGGTAAGGAGGAAGTACTACTTACAGTGCATGTATTTAACCCATTTGTTCAAGGTGAAGATATCTTGGCATTCCTCCGAAAATACTGTCCTAATGTTAGGTTCATCAGAAAACTGATGAATAGTCATAAGTTTTGGAACGGAAAGAGACAATATGTTGTGGGTTTTAAAAGGGATGATGCATAAGGCTTGCAAAAGGGCTATAAGACTGGCTAAAATAGAAAATGAAATATTACCGTAGTTGCAACCCTAAAGCTAACCCTAAAATATGTTTTAACTATATAAATGGGAAGAAGGCCAGGAAGGAAGCTATAGGAGCATTACAATGTGACACAGGCCATCTGAAAATTAGTGACCAGGAAAAGGCAGATGAGCTAAATAGGTTATTTCCCTTGGTATATACAAGGGAGGTACCAGTGGATGGGACATTGCAACATAATGGGGGGACACTGCAACATAATGGGGCTATTCTACTTCTCTAAATAATTTGTTAATGCAGGAAGAAATCCAAAAGAGGTTGGAAAAAATAAATGTTACTAAAGCTCCAGTTCCTGATGTAATACATCCAAGCATACTGAGGGAACTTTTTTTATAACCAAATCCATTATATCTAAATTTTCAAGATTCACTCAACAATGGGTCTCTACCAGATGACTGGAGAAAAGCAGAGGTAATAACTATATTTAAGAAGAGATCAAAAGCAAATCTGGGGAATTATAGACCTGTAAGTCTCACTTCTGTAGTGGGAAAGCTTTTAGAAGGGTTAATAAGGGATAATATCCAAGAATATGTCTATTCAAACAGGAAAACAGGACTATAAGTAAGAGCCAACATGGATTTATGAGGGATAGGTCATGTCAAACAAATTTCTATGAGGATGTTAGTAGAAAATTGGATCAAGGCAACTCAGTGGATGTAGTCTTTTTAGATTTTGCAAAGGCTTTTGAAACGGTGCCACATGGGAGACTATTGTGCAAACGAAGAGATACAGGAATTGCCGTAAATATATGCACATGGATTCAGAGCTGGCTAAAAGACAGGAAGCAAAGGGTTGTTGTAAATGGAACATACTCAGATTGGACTAATGTGATAAGTGGGGTTCCTCAGCGCTCAGTATTAGGTCCTCTCCTTTTTAACATATTTATTAAGGACTTAGAAGAAGGACTGAAAAGTATTGTCTCCATTTTTGCTGATGACACGAAGTTGTGCAAGGTAGTTCTATCAGAAAATGATGTACTTTCCCTCCAAAGGGATTTGCATAAATTAGAGAAATGGGCAATTCAATGGCAGATGAGACTTAATACGAATAAATGTAAGGTTATGCATCTGGGAAGGAAAAATAACCATGCAATTTAAAAACTTAATAAAACAAATATAGGGGTATCAGATATTGAAAGGGATTTGGGAGTGCTTGTGGACAACCACCTACGTAACAGTTCTCAATGCCAAGCAGCAGCTGCAAAGGCAAATAAACTATTAGCATGTATTAAGAAGGGTATAAAAGCAAGGGAAGCAAATATAATTCTACCACTATACAACTCCCTAGTACGCCCTCATTTGGAATATGGAGTACAGTTTTGGGCACCAAATAGACATTTTAGAGCTGAAAAAAGTACAGAGAAGGACAACAAAACTAATAAGGGGAATTGAGGGGCTATGTTATGAAAAAAAGACTAACCAAATTAAACTTATTTTCTCTAGAAAAAAGGTGTCTAAGAGGGGATATGATTACCCTTTATAAATACATCCAGCGTCAGTATAAAGATTTGTCAAGGGAGCTTTTTGTGCCAAGAGGTTTTCAATTGACACAATGACATCCTTTGAGGTTAGAACTAAAAAGATTTAACCTTAAAGAAAGAAAAGGGTTCTTCACAGTAAGGGTAGTTAATTTGTGGAATTCTCTACCAAGGGAGGTGGTGACAGCGGATTCAATAGATAACTTTAAAAAGGGATTGAATATATTTTTATATAAAAAGGGTATTCAGGGTTACCGTGGTTAATTAGAGAGGGAGTATTGATCCAGGGAGGAATCCGATCGCCAGTATCTGGGATAAGGAAGGAATTATTTGTTTTCCCTTTTGAGACAATTGGCAAAGTTCACTTGTTTTTTTTTATGTTTGCCTTCCTCTGGATCAATTAACAACTAATCCACATATTGCAGATCAGAGGAGATCTTAAAAGGTTTGGTTTGAATAAGAAAATAAATGATGAACTTAATTATGATTTCTTGTTGACTAAAATGCAGAGGGTAATTAATTTATGGAATCTGCGTGAGTTATCCATGGAGGGTAAAGTTTTGGTCATTAAGTCTGTTTTGTTACCCATGATTTTATTTTTTTGCTTTGTGTTACCCTCTAACAGCTTATGGCCAAGACATTTACAAAAGACAATTTTTAGATTTTTCTGGAAATCCTCCATGGAGAAACTTCGTAGATAAAAGGTATATAGAAAAAAACACTTCAGGGATAATGAGGATGTGCCAGATTTACAGAAGTTATTGTACTTGAAACTTCTAGCATATTATGATAAGCTAATAGACAAGACTAATAACACTATTATCCTAGTAAGATATTTTTCTGGTTGCTTGTTTGCATGTGGTTGGTATAGGTTGTCATTACTGGTCCCTTACAGCATCTCCTCAGCCGCTACCTCCTTCTATGCCTAAACCCTAGGCCCTGGCCTAACTTCCCTCCCCCCTGCAAGGATCACGGGGTGGACACAGATAGCACCAAGGAGGACCACATTCTTCAAGTACGTGTAATTGTGGGCCCTGTGCTTGCCCTTAGCTTCTCGCCCTCTCGACTGTGGACGTGAATCCTCGTCTCCCTGATCTGTCCCTGAGGCCTGTCCCTCCCCTGAACTACCAACCCACAGGGATCAGGCCCCTCCCCCTCTGTTCCTCTTCTACGTGTTCCTGGTGCTAGGGCCACCCTGCCACCACTAACCTCTTCCTCTCCACTCTGCTCCTCCACCTCCTGCTCCTCCTCCTGCTCCTTTTCTCCACTCCTCCACTACTGCCAACCTCCTCCTCTCCTCCCCAGGGCCACCTCTCTCTCCTCCTCGCCTCTTCTCCTCCTCCCCACTCCTCTCCCCTCCTCTCTACTCCCTCCATTATAATCCCAAAAATAATAAAAGTTGGGCTGTATATGTATCATGGAAAAAAAATGTGTGTATTATGTGTATTTAATAACTGTTGGGGGATGGGGTGTGGGGGATGGGGTGTCTGTATGGAGTGACTTAGCTCTATGTGTCTGTGTGTATTTTTTAAATTGTGTGTATTGCAATTATGTGTAATCTGTAAATATGAGTAATCAAGGATTAAGTGTAAAATTGTAAATAGTATAATAGAAATAAACTAAACCATAAATTACTGCTCTCAAAATACTCCAACTCTCTTGCTGAAAAACCTCCAACTCCTGGACCTGCGTGCTACTAAATCAGAAAATAAACACAGTTAATGCATGGGCGGGTGGAACGCAAGTTTATAATTTCTCGCTACCAATCATATGTGGCTAGACCGCTTTCTATTGGCTGAGAGGCCTGTGTCGCACTAAATTATACCGCGATTGGATCCCAAAGGTTGCGCTAGTTCAACATTTGATAGGATATCAATATTATTTGTGATGACTAAATCCAAGATTGCCTCATTTCTAGTAGGTTCTTGTATAACTTGGGCCAGATAAGGATCCCTGAGTGTACTCCAGAAACTACTTCCCTTAGCTGAACAGCTGGTCTCATTCATCCAGTTTATATCAGGGTAATTAAAATCTCCCATTACTAAAACTTGATCATACTTAGCTGCATTTCCACTCTGTAACAATATTTGCAATTCCTTACTTTCAGTTATATTTGGGGGTTTATAGCATTCTCCTACAAATATTTTTAGAATTTGCTGCTCCTCTATTTCACTCTACCCACAAGAATTCAACATTATCGCTAGTTCCACAATAAATATGTATTTTATAGGCTTAAATTCAGGTTTAACATGCAGACAAATCCCTCCTCCTCTTTTACCATTTCCCCTATCTTTCCTAAATAGGTTATAACCATCCAGATTTACAGTCCAGTCACGAGAGTCCTCCAACCATGTTTCAGTGATGCCTATTAAATCCCATTTCTCATTAACTTCTAATAATTTGTGTACATGGGCAAAAATGTCACTGCAATCACAGGCCTCGGGCTTCTGTTGTGCAGAATATCACTACAGACATCTGCTTTTCTCCCCAAACAAGACTAAGCAAGGACATTCTTTTTCATTCTTTATAAAACCTCCTCAATTGATAAAGAAGGATCTGTGTATAATAATAAAACCATTTTGAAGTTTTTTTTTTTTTATTGGCAGCTAACAGGTTACAGGCTATATTATACAAACACAACTGAGCCAGTTATAATAACTGATTTCCCTCCATTTTCAGTAGAGGAAACATCTGACAGAAGCTAGAGCTTGTATGTGATCGGTTGTTTGTTGTCATATGGTTCAGTTGCAGCACCACCTTTTCAACAGTAAATATTTTGTAGTTTTACTATCTATATCCGGCACTGTTGCTAAAAGATTAAAAAACAATCACTGCTTCTCCTATTTAAATAACAACTGAAATATCATATTTATAGCATGCTGGGGATGTTTCTTTTTTTCTGCTGGGCAGCAGTGGCGGCCATTGGCCACAAGGTGGCACGCTGAGTAAATTGTTTGTTAGTGTAAAGCTTATCTGCCACTACCCTAACCTCTAACCCGCCGGGGAAGAGCTTGTATTCTCTTGTGCTTCATACAGTGCACTTCCTTGCCCTCGTGACCCTTCCCGATACCATCTGGAGGTGGGTCCTACCAGCTGAGGAGGGCAAGAGGCCCCGGTGGAGGGAACTTTATTTTACTTTAGTACCACGACCCACCGAGAGTGCTCCATGGTGCACTGAGCACAAGAGAGTACTAAGCTAATTTCACGGACTCTCCTGCCACTTGTCCATTTTGGGGCAAGGGAGAGTCTGTGTATCATATTTTTTTTAGTTGGGCCAGACTGCAGCCCCTCTTGTCACTCTTGAGGGGCCTCCTCCTGCAGTTTTGGCTGCATTACTCCCCACATATTTTTATTTTTGTGCGCCCAGTTTCCCGGGGCAATAGGGCCAGGGACCTCCTCGTCAACCTGCTACTGGCATTAGTCAAGTTGGCTATATACAAGTCCAGGAAGCAGTGTTTGATAGAGCGGGTTCCATTGTCACCTGAGGCCATGTTCCGGGCACTGGTGCGCTCCTGTATCCAGGCAGAGTAACACCTGGCTTTGTCCACTGGGGGAATGGATGTGTTTGTCTCCCAGTAGGCTGTAGATGGTGTGCTCTGCTTGGTATCCCCCCATCAGGTTTCTTTTTCCCTCACTATCCTAATTTAATTTAGTTTTGTTTTACAGGTTATTATTTAACAATACTATGAAACTGACTAAAATCTCAGCCGCACCACCTAGTGAAAGATCCGTATGCTGGTCATTTATAAGAGACAAAATGTTTTTTGAGTTTAAAAAAACAAATTATGGGCGCTATTAAATTCCAGCCTCGTAAATAAGAGGCTTCTACTTAAGCCCTACGTACTGCAAAGTTTTTTTTTTTTTTAGAGCGTGGATGGTTCCGGGGCCCAGCCGGGGCTGAAGGGGAGGAGGCCGGGGACATCGCGGGAAGGTAAGTTAAATGTATATTTAGATGTTTATATGTTTATTTTATTTCTTGTTTGGATATTGTATTAATGTATTAATGTATTGTGTTTTTTTAACAGGGCCGCGCCGGAAGAGCTGAACAATGACGGGACATGCTGAAAAGGTGAGTAGAATGTATATAATGTTTATTTATTTCATGTTAATGTTTTGTACTAATTATTTTGTTTTACCCCTAGGTTAGTGATCTGAAGCAACATCTTAAAGGTAAGTGGTCTTAATTATTTTATTTTAGCTTAGAATTAGGGTCTGTGTATGTAGTTAGGATTTATTGTATATTAGATAAATAGGGGGATGTATTTGATATAGTTAGGATTTATTCTATATTAAATAGATTGTATGCTAGATAGATAGGGGGTATTTGATTTGTATTATATGTAATATATTATATGTAATGTATGTAATGTAATGTAATGTATGTAATGTATTATATGTAATATATTATATGTAATAAATGTAATGTATTGTTTGTAATGTATTGTTTGTAATGTATTATATGTAATATAATGTATGTAATATATTATATGTAATATATTGTATGTAATGTATTTTTTTCTGTACTGTAGTTTTTTTTCTGTAAAGGTAGGTTTTTTTATTTTTTGTAAGGTAGTTTTTTTTATTTTTTGTAATTAGAGTGTTGGGGAGGTTTATTAGGGGGTAGGTAGTGTAGGTAGGTAGTGTAAGTGTTAATAGATTAGTGTAGAGGGGGGTTAGTTTAGATTAAATGGTTTATTGGGGGTTACAGTGTAGTGTTTGTAGTTAGTGTCATGATGGTCCTTGAGGACTGTCATGGCACTTATGTGGTTAATGTTGGGTTGTAACAGGCCCATAATGGTCATAATATACCCTTATGGGACTGATGGGGTTAAATAGAGGCTTATGGGGGTCTGTATTGACCTTCATAAGTGACAGGGTTAATTAAGTGCTTATGGGGGTCTGTATTGACCACCATGAGTTATAAGGTTAATTAAGGCCTTATGGGGGTCTGTATTGACCACCATGAGGTATAGGGTTATTTAAGGCCTTATGGGGGTCTGTATTGACCACCATGAGCTATAGGGTTATTTAAGGCCTTATGGGGGTCTGTATTGACCACCATGAGTGACGGGCTTAATTAAGGCCTTATGGGGGTCTGTATTGACCACCATGAGTTATAGGGTTAATTAAGGCCTTATGGGGGTCTGTATTGACGAACATGAGTTATAGGGCTAATTAAGGCCTTATGGGGGTCTGTATTGACCACCATAAGTTATAGGGTTAATTAAGGCCTTATGGGGGTCTGTATGGACCACCACGAGTTATAGGGTTAATTAAGGCCTTATGGGGGTCTGTATTGACCACTATGAGTTATAGGGTTAATTAAGGCCTTATGGGGGTCTGTATTGACCTTCATGAGTGACGGGCTTAATTAAGGCCTTATGGGGGTCTGTATTGACCACCATGAGTTATAGGGTTAATTAAGGCCTTATGGGAGTCTGTATTGACCACCATGAGTTATATGGTTAATTAAGGCGTTATGGGGGTCTGTATTGACCACCATGAGTTATAGGGTTAATTAAGACCTTATGGGGGTCTGTATTGACCACCATGAGTTATAGGGTTAATTAAGGCCTTATGGGAGTCTGTATTGACCACCATGAGTTATATGGTTAATTAAGGCCTTATGGGGGTCTGTATTGACCACCATGAGTTATAGGGTTAATTAAGGCTTTATGGGGGTCTGTATTGACCACCATGAGTTATAGGGTCAATTATAGTTGCCTGGGGTTAATAATTTTAATGCAAGTCCTTTCAGGACCTTTACGGTCCTTTAAGGACCCGCGAGGTGGGAAATTTAAAATTGAAATGCAGCAGGGTCACGATCGGTGCTGATGGGGGCCCCCGCTGCAGGGGGTTAATGTGGGGGGGCTGCGGGGGTCTGTATAGACCCCTGCAGCAAGGGGTTTATGTGGGTACACTTCAGGGGTCCCGATGGGGACCCCCAGCATAGAGGGGGGTTAATTGTAGGTGCCGCGGCCAGGATTGGCAATTAGTGTGCCGCGGCCTCTTTAAGGAGCCGCGGCGGGGAATTTAAAACTTTTAAATGCAGCGGGGGCCTGATTGGTGCCGATCGGGGACCCCCTCTGCAAGGGGGTTAATGTGGGGGTGCTGCAGGGGTCCCGATAGAGACCCCTGCAGCATGGGAATGTGTATAGGGTGCAGGGTGGAGCCTCACACTGCTGTCTTGGGCTGCTCTGAGGCAGCACGTAGAGGCTTTAGGGATTCTTATGATATGCGATAATCATGCGTATATTTAAGGCTGCTCTCTCGGAGCCTATTCTCGGCCATTTTTTCGTAGTCATATCGCAAAGCAGGCTGCGAGAGATTCAGTACTCGCAAACAGCAGAAAAACTGCCTTTTGCAAGCACCGAGAGAACTACGAGGGATAATTTAATAGGGCCCATAGTGTTTCATTTTAACGGTTATACTCCCTTTTTTTTTTTTACTGCAAGGAACCATTTTCTTTGGTACCTAATAAAAATAGTCACATATGAAGGACCACGAATTAAGTTAGGATCTCAATTGAAAAATGCCTTAATGTTGAGGAGCATAAAAATGGGATTAAATGAGTGCAACCCTCCCTCTCTCACTCACTCACATCAAGCATCTGCTTTTCTCCTCAAATGAAACTTTTAAATGGTCCCTTTAGTGTTCTTATAAAGGAATCTCTTAAGAATACTTAAACATTTGTTAAATTTTTACTGTGAATTACTTTTTTTAATTATGTCTCAATGCAGTATCAGCGCCTTCCTTATTTTTTCACACCACAGAATGATGTACTATCTGTAGAGTATGAGCTGCCCAGAGGGAAATGCTCTCCACACAGACTTTACAGTACTTACAGTATGATAGTGGGAGGGACCTCGAAAGACTATTTGTGTACATTGCAAGAGGCTCATGTTTCAGTACTGTCTGCTACTATTGCATTTTCAAATTGGTACTTCCCCCTGGGAGGCTCCCACTCCAGAGAGGGTGAAGATATCTGGAGTTTATACAGGTTGGGGCATGTTTTAAAATGTAATTCATTGTTTAAATGCACAATAAAAGTTTAATAAAGGGTTTTTCTCATCAAACCCCACCCAACTATTCTTTAGAGAGCCCTTTACTCCCTTGACAGAGTTTGGCAAATTGTGTTTGTTTCTGAAAGGAATTTTCTGTCTCACTCATCATAAAACCTTCCCACTATATAATGAAAGATCTCTGTATTATGATAATTAAATTGTAAGTTTTTTTTTTTTTAACAGCTGACAGGTTGTAGGCTATATTATACAAGAATAACTGATTTCCCACCATTCTTAGCAGAGGAAGATCTGACAGAGATTGGTCAATGTCACAGACATCCAAAATCAAATATTCTGTAGGTTTACTATCTAAATTGTTCACTGTTGCTAAATGGCAGTTTGTATCTTACTGAAAGGGACAAAAAGACAGGTATCCCTTTGGTTTCATTGCTTATAAATGGTAATTATATATATACTAGCGTATTGCCCGTCAAAAAATGACGGCAATCAGATGTGTATGTTTTAAAAGTTGTTTAGTTATTAATATACATATGGAACTGTAAGGTAGCTAATGTTTTTTTTTGTGTACTACTGAAATATAGAATTCAAATTAATAAATGAATTTACATATTTTTATGCATTGTGTTGAAGAGCTGGCAATCTGAGTTGATGTTGCAGCAGCATTAGTGGTGTGGAGGTGCTGTGTAAGCGTGATGAACGTGTGCAGTGTAATAGTGTGCGTGCGCGAGCCGAAACCGTTAACGTAGCTGTGTACTTCCGCATTATCCTAAAATGGCGGATAATGTGTTTTATGCGTCTTCGCAGATTATCGGTACGTGTTTTGCGTGGTTATAGTGCTGTAGCCTGGTTTTCGTTTTGTTCGTCCGTCATTTTTTCTGCGTCGCACATTGCCAAAGTACTACGGTTTAACGGCTCGCCTCGCTGCGCGAGGCTCGCCAGGCGATGAACGCCTGCAGCGCTCATCGCTAAGCCCGCTAAAGTACTACGGTTCAACATTAAATTTGTTTGCCACACAACATGACTTGATTTTTATAAAATTAATATTTTTGTAATTTGCAACTTATATTTCATCAAATGCGTTGGTTTAGGCGGGAAATCCGATGTTGCGCGAGACAAAGTCGTTAAATCTGTGTTAATGCGTAAATCTGTAATTTCTGATCGGAAAATGTAGTCGCTACTGTCTTTTTACTCATTGCACGGTTAATCCGCATCCTTTATCTCGTATTTTTTCTAACACCTACGTCTATGGCTGTGTTTTACGCAGTTCATAGTAGTATAGCCTCGTTTTCATTTTCCAACTCACTTCCAGACGTGCTGCCTGCTTCCCCATGCTGTAAGTGACCTTTATTTTATTTTTTAGTGTGTATTTAGTGTTTTTTTTAGTGTTTTGTTTCCGCCGCTTATGTCGTAATTTTTTTCAGCTCGTATTTTTTTGTAAGTGCTACGAAGTTACGGCTTGCCTCGCTACGCGAGGCTCTCCTGCAATGAGCGCCTGCGGCGCTCATTGCCAAAGTGCTACGAAGTAACGGCTCGCCTCGCTACGTGAGTCTCGCCGGGCGATGAGCGCCTGCGCCACTCATCGCAAAGTCGTACGCACTAAGCAACGGAGCGTGACGACGTCTCGTAGTTAGACAATTATAATATGTGATATATATATATATATATATATATATATATATATATATATATATATATATATATATATATATATATATATATATAATAGCTAGCAATGTACACAAATAGTCTTTCTAGGTCCCTCCCACTATAATACTGTAAGTACTATAAAGTCTGTGTGGACAGCATTCCCCTCTGGGCAGCTCCTACTCTACAGATACAGTACATTATATACAGTGCCTTGAAAAAGTATTCACCCCCCTTGGCATTTTTCGTGTTTTGTTGTCTCAACCTGGAATTAACATGGATTGTTTGAGGATTTGCATCTTAATTTACAGAACATGCCCACAACTTTGAAAATGTTTTTTTTTATTTTATTGTAAAGCAAACAACAAATAGCACAAAATAACAGAAAAAGTCAATGTGCATAACTTTTCACCCCCCTAAAGTCAATACTTTGTAGAGCCACCTTTTGCAGCAATCACAGCTCCAAGTCGCTTTGGATAAGTCTCTATGAGCTTGCCACATCTTACCACTGGGATTTTTGCACATTTCTCCTTGCAAAACTGCTCCATCTCCTTCAAGTTGGACGGTTAGTGCTTGTGAACTGCAATCTTTAAGTCTGAGCACAGATTTTCTATTGGACTGAGGTCTGAGCTTTGACTAGGCCATTCCAACACATTTACATGTTTCCCCTTAAACCACTCAAGTGTTGCTTTAGCAGTGTGTTTGGGGTCATTGTCCTGCTGGAAGGTGAACCTCCATCCTAGCCTCAAATCACGCACAGAGTAGTACAGGTTTTACTCAAGAACAGCCCTGTATTTAGCAACATCTATCTTTCCCTCAACTCTGACCAGTTTTCCAGTCCCAGCTGCGGAAAAACATCCCCACAGCATGATGCTGCCACCACCATGTTTCACTGTGGGGATGGTGTTCTTTGGGTGATGTGATGTGTTGGGTTTGTGCCAGGCATAGCGTTTTCTTTGATGGCCGAAAAGTTCAATTTTAGTCTCATCAGACCAGAGCACCTTCCTCCATACATTTTGGGAGTCTCTCACATGCCCTTTTGCAAGCTAAAAAAGTGCCATTTTGTTTTTTTGCTGAAAGTAATGGCTTTCTTCTGGCCACTATGTACAGATACTCCAGTCTCTGCTGTGGAACTCTGCAGCTCCTCCAGGGTTACCTTAGGTCTCTGTGCTGCCTCTCTGATTAATGCCCTCCTTGCCCAGTCCGTGAGTTTTGGTGGGCGGTCGTCTCTTGGCAGGTTTGCTGTTGTGCCATGTTCTTTCCATTTGGTTATGATAGATTCAATGGTGCTCCTGGGGATCATCAAATATTTGGATATTTTTTTTTATAACCTAACCCTGACTTGTACTTCTCAACAACATTGTCCCTTACTTGTTTGGAGAGTTCCTTGGTCTTCATGGCAGTGTTTGGTTAGTGGGGCCTCTTGCTTAGGTGTTGCAGCCTCTGGAGCCTTTCAAAAAAGGTGTGAATATGACAGATCATGTGACACTTAGATTGCACACAGATGGACATCATTTCACTAATTATGTGACTTCTGGAGGTAATTGGTTGCACCAGAGCTTTTTATGGGCTTCATAACAAAGGGGGTGAATACATACGCACATGCCAATTTTCTGTTTTCTATTTCTCAAAACATAAGTATATATTTTTCTTATTTCACTTCACCAACTAAGACAATTGGGTTCTGATCCATCACATAAAATACAGATTAACAAAACATTGAACTTAAGGCTGAAATGTAACAATAGGTAAAAAGTCAAGGGGGTGAATACGTTTGCAAGGTACTGTGTATATATATATATATATATATATATATATATATATATATATATATATATATATAGGGATGAACCAGCTGCCACTTCCAGGGTCAATGCCCTGTTGACCAGCTCTGCAATGAAGTAGCTCAGGAGGCCAATATAGCTTTAAGGATTTTGTTACTGCAAACTTGGTCAGCAGGTACAAAAGAAAGACACAAAACAAAGCCTAGCTTCCTTAAAGCGCTGACTAAATAGTAATAGTAGTTTCCTCACTTCCCCAAAAAACACGAATGCTAAACAAAGCGTTCAAATATACAGGCCTGTAAGTATTTCTGCTCATACAGTCTGTGGGTTTGCTTCAGAGTGCAGAGGTGCTGTCTCTCCTGGCTCTCAGTCCAGACTGAAACCCCACCTGCTGAGTGCTCAGCAGTCCTTTTAAAGCAGAACGCAGATGAGCTTAATTGGTCTGTTGTAGGAGGCTTAACTCTTTCACTTTCTAGGGGAAAAGGGCTCTGGTAAGTCTGCTACCTACATACACCCCTTGTATGATTCTATTACAATATATATAAAAGATTGGAGTAGCCATGAATGTCTAGTAAAACAGATAAAAAATATCACTATTGCAGTATACAGAGATACTCTTTTGTCTGACAAACATTTCATTTAGAGTGACAAGCTATTGAGAGATGTAACTATTTTTCAAGTCAAAAGTCAGTGGCGGAGCTATTATTGGTGCAGCAGGTGCAAAACACTGGGGCCTTCTGCTTCTGACTGTGGCCTGAAGTAAAGGGGACTGTTAGTTTATTAGAGAAGAAAGGCAGATCATTATTTGTATAGAAAGATGATCTGACCAGTCTGGCTTTTTGCAAGGGAGGAGCACCAAATTATTTTACCATTTACTAGTTCCACCACTATCAAAAGCAATACGGTTAGAGGTTCACATTAATGAACAAAAGAGTCTGGGTAAGGGGCTATCATAAATAGAAACAATTGAAAAAGTAATATCTGACGACTTGTACATTTAACACAAATATATTTACCATATAATAATAATATATAAATAATGTTTAGTGGAAGATCATATATTATTTAATAATTGTGTGCACACCCTGTCACACCCATATATTATCGTTGGATGCAACAATTGTTCAAATGGATGGGTTAAGAACATACAGGTTTTTGTGTACGCAATGTACCCTCAGTATCAACCATTATTTTCATTAGAACATTAGATAACAAAACCATAAAACATTATCACACAAGTTAAATTATTGTTTATATAATATACAGTAGGTGGACAAAATAAAGGAAACACCAACAATATATTAATGTCAAGTAGCAGGTCCACATTTTGCCTTCATAACAGCTTCAACCCTTGGGGGCCAAGTGCGATTTTTGTTGCAATAAATTGCAATAAAAGAAAACGTAATTGGATCGCACTGGCCCACAGAGGAGGGCCCTGGTCCATGTCACCACCTGCATTGGTGGTAGCTTCACCCAGTATAGTGGACTATTGCACCAATATTCAAGAGGAAAAGCCTCAATCACTTTCTTCCACTCCTTCATCTCCAAAATCTTGTATTCTCTAATATACCCTCTCTGTACCCGATCCCCCATGCCTTCTTCTCTCTCCCTTCCCCCCTCTCCCCAATCTTCTCTCTCCCTTCCCGCCTCTCCCCAATCCTCTCATTTCTGCCTCTCTCTCTTCACCCTCACATGTACCTTTTTGCTAGAGCAGTTTTATCCACATTTATTACATGCTGTCATTATTTTGAGTCTATCCCCTTTTAAATTAAATAATTTTGCACTCAGACCTTTTCTCTCTTTTTCCCTGGCTGCTCGTGTCCTTGTTAGATTGCATGTATTTACTTTCCAACGGGCTAATTTATTCCACAACTGAATGATGCGTCATGTACAAGGTATAATGATATGATAGTGCTATGTATAGGTGAAAGGTTTTCTTATGTTCTCCCTTGAGGGTATATTTGGAAAGTCAAGTAGACCAGGTTGGTGACTCATTTATTATATTTCATGTGTTATGTTCTTAGAACTGGCAGTTTGTTGGCAACTCTACTATTAATCTACCGCACACACTGCTTCATTTATTCTTTTAAAAGCCACCAACCTAGCTATTTTATTTATTTATTTTTTTACTTTTTCCAGAGCACACTTTTAGCATCAAACCCAAGTTTCCCCTATCCAATAACTGTAGAAAGGGACACTGGCACCTTAACAACAATTACATCTCTTGTGCCTCTTCCTTTGTAGAACCCGGCTTGCACATATGGCGGTTCATGGTCCATATATTGTTGGAGTCAAGCTCGTAGAATCTTAGGCATTACCTTGCTGGCATGTGAAATTAGTGCATCTGTTCGATAATTGGAGCACTCTTTGGCACTTACTTTTTTGGGGATTGTGATGTAGACTGATCTTTTCCAGTCTATTAGCGATTGTTGAGTTTTCTAAATGTGTTGGCATAAGGCTAGTAGCACTTTCACAACATCATCCTGTAGAATTTTTGAATAGTTCAATTGGGATTACATCACTTCCTGCAGCCTTATTATGAGCAAGACATCCTAGGGCCCATCTAGTTTTGCTCTTCAAGATATCTGGCTCATTGGACAAATTATTGAGGTCATCACTGCTGTTAAGATCCTTCCTGTAAAGATTGTCAGTGTATTCCTGCCACCTCTTCTTTATCTGATCTTCTTCTGTTAGGTCCCTACCATTTTTGTCTTTTATCACCCCCACTTTGGCATGAAAGGTGTCTTTTAGGTTCTCAAATTTTTTGAAGAGATCTCTTGATTTACCCATTCAGTTATCTTCTTCAATCTCTTTACATCGTTCATTGTAGAGTGTCTCCTTGTCTCTTCTTGCTATCCTCTGGAATTCTGCATTCAGTTGGACAAATATTTTCTTATTTCTACTACCTTTCGCTTTCCTTCTTTCCTGGGCTACTTTCAAAGCCTCATCAGACAGCCAGCTTGACTTCTTACTTTTTTTTCTTTTAGGGATATTTTTTGTTGCTGTTTCCTGGATAATATTTCAAACTTTGGTCCAAAGTTCTTAAGGCATTCTATTTTCCATGTCTACTCCCCAAATCTATTCTTTACTTCCACTGCATATTCACAAGGGATAATATTTATTTTGTTTCTACTTGGTCTGATGGTTTTCCCTCTTTTCTTCAGTTTAATTTTCAACTTTGCAATAAGAAGCTCATGGTCTGAGCTGCAGTCAGCTCCAGGTCTTGTTTTTGCTGACTGTATAGAGCTCCTCGATCATTGGCTGCAAAGTATATAGTCAATCTGATGTATATGTTATCCATCTGGTGATGTACATGTGTAGAGTTGTCTCGGAGGCTGTTGGAAGAGGGTGTTTGCTACGACCGAATAATTATCTTGATGAAATTCTACTAATCTCTGACCTGCTTCATTTTGTACTCCAAGACCAAATTTGCCAGTTATTCCAGGTGTTATTTGGTTCCCACAAAATAGAGACAACAGGTGGCTCAAGGTATAAGGGAAATCTGGGATATACACAAGGGGTGCTCCTTGAGGATATAAACAACTTAGTGACAAATTGGGAGGAGGGAAAGAAAAAGTATCCTTTTATATTGAAGTGCACACCCTCTGCCCTGATAACAATATAGAAAAGCAAATAAATAAAACTTAACGTTTATTAGTAAGTATTTAAAATAAATTATTAAAATACTGAAATACTGACGAAATCCGATCAGTAGTGATATCACATATATAGTTGTGAGCGTACGAGTTGTTGCTAACGCTGCGGGCTCGCGTAGCGAGCCCGCGGCCCTCGCGAAGCGAGGGCCGCGGCTCGCGCAGCGAGCCGAGGCCCTCGCAAAGCGAGGGCACTGCCCGAGGGTCTCAGTTGCTGCAAGGAGCGCCGAAGGCGCTCCTTGCCAGCAACTGAGACCCTCGGGCAGTGCCCTCGCGAAGCGAGGGCACTGCCCGAGGGTCTCAGTTGCTGGCATGGAGCGCCGAAGGCGCTCCATGCCAGCAACTGAGGACCCTCGCGAAGCGAGGGCCTCAGTTGCTGGCATGGAGCGCCGTAGGCGCTCCATGCCAGCACCTGAGGACCTCGCAAAGCGAGGGCCGCAGTTGCTGGCATGGAGCGCCGAAGGCGCTCCTTGCCAGCAACTGCGACCCTCGCAAACTTCACGTCGCAACCCAAACAGTACGACACACACATTACGACACTCGCAAACAACATACGACACACGTTCACACACATTACGGACTCGCAACACTCGGACGCAACTCGCGAACATTAGAAAATGTCAAACACAATACATACACACACCACATACATAAAAAACTTACCTACACCAAGAGGGAGCACCCAGCACCTCAAAAATACAACTTACACCTCGATTTTACTTCAAATAAAACACTTTAAACACTAAAAAAAAAACGAAGCGAGAGAAAAAATGGCCGCCGAACAAAACGAAAACGAGGCTACAGCACTCTAAACTCGCAAAACACCACAAGAAACTCGCAAAACACCACAAAACAACTACGGATATTCCGATACAAACGTATAACACACATTACTCGCCATTTCGCGCCAATGCGGAAGTACACGACTTCGCTAACGGCTTGGTCTCGCGCACGCACAGTGTTACACTGCACACATTCAGCACGCTTACACAGCAGATCCACACCACTAATGCTGCAGCAACATCAAAACACATTCACAGCTCTTCCACACAATGCTTTAAAATAGGTAAAGTATATTCATTTATTAATGTATTATATATTTCATTATTACACACTAAACAGCATTAGCTACCTTACAATTTCATTGCCGTCATTTTTTGACGGGCAATTCGCTAGTCTGAAATAATTGTAAGGGCTTCCTTGGTTTGAGGATAGAATTAGGAATCTGTGGAGATAAACACTAGATCCTCATATATATAATGACTAGTGACTATAAAGTGCAAAGTAATAATAGGTGGAATACTAATATACAGCAGAAATGCAGGTCCAAGCTATAGGGCCTATATGTTTGCTTTATGCGTATTCCATATATACAAAGTGACTAGTGCTAGTGGTAATAGTAACAGTGATATCACTTATAAATATTGCACCTTCATGTAGCTTATAACATATATTATAAAGTGCCTAGTGCCAATAACAATTGAATAAATATAATATAATGTTGGATACAATATAAATAAAGTGCTGGTGCTTGCTGAGGATATGGTAAGTTCCACAGTACAGCTTTATTGAGGAAAGTCCTATATTGTTATATATTATGAATGATCAGTATCACTACACGAACTGAGGAGCTGGATAAAGGTCTGTATAATTCCCCATTAGCTTGATGATTAGTATAAAATATAAATTGTAAGTTTTGAATATGTGGGAATCATATTGTTCGATCGTTTTGCTTTAGATAGTATTTCTATATGGTTTGCACAGCTCCTGAGTCCCTAAACTACCCGCGCGTTGTCTAGGCGTCTGCGTATGACGTCATAGCGCAACGTCGCGGCTTAGAACGTGCAACCCGACGCACGTTTCTGAATATTTCATCAGTTCCCAACTTAAATATTCCAATCTCCTACGATGATAGTGACATATTTTCTTGGAGTTATATCTATGATGTGTTGAATGTCTTTGTAGAACTGAACAATTTCAGCCTCCTCAGCATCCGTGGTTGGAGCACTGACTTGGATTACTGTGATATTAAATGGCTTGCCTTGAATTTGAATTAAAATCATTCTGTAATTTATTGGGTTGTAACTGAGCACTGCTTTGGCCACTCTTTGATTGACTAGGATGGCTACTCCATTTCTTCTGCAGGATTCTTGACTACAGTAGAAGATCTGGTGGTTGTCTAATGTGAAATGTCCCACTCCAGTCTATTTAAGTTCACCAATTCCCAGGATATCAATGTTTAACTTTGTCATTTCATTCTTGACCACATTTAGTTTGCCTTGGTTCATAGTTCTAACATTCCAGGTTCCTATTCTAAATTGATCTTTGCAGCAGCGGACTTTCCTTTCAGTTTGGCCAAAACACTTCATTAGATCTGGTGCTACTTGTACTTGCCCTCTGCCCTTCCTCAGTAATGTGGTAGGCACTTTCTGACCTGAGGGGCTCATCTTCCCGTGCCATATAGTTATGTACACAATCCCCTACACCACGACAAGGTAGCGATCCAGAAGGGGAATAAAGCATTTCCTACTTCTTAATTATAAAGCGATGTGCTATACTGGAATTTACTTTGGTTTTCTTATATATATATATATATATATATATATATATATATATATATATATATATCACATACTGTATATAGTTGTCAATAGTGCGGGTTGTCAAAAGTTGTTGCTAACGCTGCAGCCCTCGCGAAGCAAAGGCCGCAGTTGCTGGCAAGGATTGCAAAAGGCTATTTGAACTACGCACTGCACACATTGCTGACACTTACACAGCAGCTCCACAACACTGAAAACACACATTGTATGCTGCGGCAACATCAAAACAGATTGTCAGCTCTTCAACACAATGCTTCCTCCATATATTACTTCCAAATAGGTAAAGTATATTAATTTAGTAATGTATTATTTATTTGATTACCATACACCAAACAGCATTAGCTCACTTACAATTTAATTGCCGTTAATTTTTTGACGGGCAATATTCTAGTATATATATATATATATATATATATATATATATATATATAAAAAATAATCATGGGTGAAACCAGCCAGAAACTTCACATGCTAATAAACCTTTTCTAATTCATGTGATATGTGCCCTGTTCAAATCTGAGATTTACTACCTTCTGTAGTAACTGTTTGTCCTGTGATTACAGCTATTTAGCAAACTTGCCAATATTGAAATACACTAACCTCTGCAGTTGTATACTGCTGGATGTCTAATGTAGGGAAACCCCCCTGTTAGAACGTGGATTGAACAATCTACCATTCACTAAGCTTTGACAGGGTTGTGAAGTGGTCAGCTTTACAGCCAAGATGAAGTATACTGAATCTGGAGGATTGTCAGTATAGGCCCGAACAATGCAGAGTATCTAATGTAGAGTGACCTCCTTATTGTTCATATACAAAAGGAAGCCATTAATCCAGTAGTGAGGTAGTGATTCTGGTCTGGAAGGAGGTTTTCTTCAACTAAGCTACAGTCAAATGTAGTAAAAGTTGTTTTGCTGTCACTAAATGACATATCACATATATAGTTGTGAGCAAGCGAGCCAGCCAGAGCCGCTGCTCATGCTTGCGAGCTCGCGTAGCGAGGGCAGCAGGCGAGGGCCTCAGTTGCTGGCATGGAGCGCCGAAGGCGCTCCTTGCCATCAACTGCGGCGCTCGCAAACTTTACGTCGCAACACAAACAACACGACACAACAACTACGACCCTCGAAAACTTTACCTCGCAACGCAAACAACATACGGGACGCGTTACCACACATTACGACCTCGCAACAATCGGACGCAACTCGCAAACATTACAAAATTCAAAACACAATAAATACACACACCACATACATAAAAACCTTACCTACAGCAAGAGGAAGCATCCAGGACCTCAAAAAATAAAGAGTTTGAACACTAAAAAATTTGCTAAGCGAGATGGGGAGGAAGACAGAGGGGAGAAAGGAAAAGACACAGTGGAGGAGAGGGGGGAAAAGACACAGGGGAAGGGAGAGGGGGAAGAGAAACGGGAGGGGAGGAGACACTGGGGAGGGAAGGGGGGAAGAGACACAGGGGAGGGGAGGGAGAAAGAGACACAGGGTAGGGGAGAGGGAGAAAGAGACAAAGGGGAGGGGAGTGGTATAAATAGACACAGGGGAGGGGAGAGGGAGAAAGAGACACAGGGGAGTGAAGGGGGGAAGAAACAGGGGAGGGAGGGGTGGAGATACAGGGAAGGGGGGAGAGATACGACCGAGGGGGGGAGGGATACAAGGGAGGGGGGGGAGAAAAATAAAAAATTTGACGGGCAATTTACTATCAACAATAATAATTCTGGTAAATGAGTTGCAGAGGGGGGGGAGACACAGGGGAGAGTGGGGAGTATGATACAGGGGAGGGGAGAGTGGGGAGGAAGACACAGGGGAGAGGGGGAGTGGGGAGGAAGACACAGGGGAGGGGAGAGGGGGAGGAAGACACAGGGAAGGGGGGGGAGAAACAGGGGAGAGGGGGAAAGACACAGGTGGGGGGGGAGACACAGGAGAGGGGAGAGAGGGGGGGGAAACAGAGGAGGGAGAGACAGGGGAAAAGACACAGGGGAGAAGAGAGGGGGGAGGAAGACACAGAGGAGGGGAGACGGGGGAAGACACAGGGGAGTGGGGAGGAAGTCACGGGGGAGGGGAGAGGGGGAAAGACACAGGTGGGGGGGGAGAGGGGGGAAAAACCGAGGAGGGAGAGACGGGGGAAAAGACACAGGGGAGAAGAGAGGGGGGAGGAAGACACATGGGAGGGGAGACGGGGGAAGACAAAGGGGAAGGAAGAGGAAGACATGGGGAGAGGGGAGTGGGGAGGAAGTCACAGGGGAGAGGAGAGGGGGGGGGAAGACACAGGGAAGAGGGGGAGAAAGATGCAGGGGAGGGGAGAGGGGGAAATACACAAGGGAAGGGGAGAGGGGGAAAAGACAAAGGGGAGGGGGGAGAGTGCACATAGTGAGTGAGCATGTGCTGCAGCAGTGGCCCTGATGCATGGTGTGTGTGCATTGCGTGGCAGAGCCACAAGTTGCAGAGGAGGAGGGGCGAGGAAGACACAGGGGAGAGGGGGAGGATGACACGGGAGGGGTGAGTGGGGAGGAAGACACAGAGGAGAGGAGGAGGGGAGGGGAGGAAGACACAGGGGAGAGGGGGAGGATGACACAGGGGTAGGGAGGAAGACTCGGGGGAGAGGAGGAGGGGAATGGGGAGGAAGACAGGGGAGGGGAGAAGGGAGAGGAAGACACAGGGGAGAGGACACAGGGGAGGGGAGAGGGGGGGAAGACACAGGGGAGGGGAGAGGGGAGGAAAGACATAGGGGAGGGGAGGGGGGTAGACACAGGGGAGAGGATGAGGGGAGGGGGAGGAAGACACAAGGGAGAGGGGGAGGACGACACAGGGGAGGGGAGAGTGGGGAGGAAGACACAGGGGAGAGAAGGAGGGGAGGGGGGAGGAAGACACAGGGGAGAGGGGGAGGATGACACAGGGGCGGGGAGAGTGGGGAGGAAGACACAGGGGAGAGGAGGAGGGGAGTGGGGAGGAAGAAACAGGGGAGGGGAGAAGGGGGAGGAAGACACAGGGGAGAGGGGGGAGGACACAGGGGAGGGGAGAGGGGGGGAAGACACAGGGGAGAGGGGAGGAAAGACATAGGGGAGGGGGAAAGACACAGGGTAGGGGAGAGGGTGAAAGACACAGGGGAGGGGAGAGGGGGGGAAGACACAGGGGGGGGGTGGGAAGAGGGGGAAAAGACACAGGGGAGAGGGGGAAGGAAGACAGGGGAGGGAAGAGGAAGACACTGGGAAAGACACAAGGGTAGGGGGGAGGGGGAGGAAGATACAGGGGAGGGGAGAGGGGGAAGACACAGGGGAAGGAAGAGGACGACATGGGGAGAGGGGAGTGGGGAGGAAGTCACAGGGGAGGAGAGCGGGGGCAGGAAGACACAGGGAAGAGGGGGAGAAAGACGCAGGGGAGGGGAGAGGGGGAATAAACAAGGGAAGCGGAGAGGGGGAAAAGACACAAGGGAGGGTAGAGAGTGCACATAGTGAGTGAGCATGTGCTGCAGCAGTGGCCCTGATGCATGGTGTGCCCGAATTGCGTGGCAGAGCCACAAGTTGCAGAGGAGGAGGGGGAGGAAGACACAGGGGAGAGGGGGAGGATGACAGGGGAGGGGAGAGTGGGGAGGAAGACACAGAGGAGGAGGGGAGGGGGAGGAAGACACATGGGAGAGGGGGAGGATGACATAGGGGCAGGGAGAGGAGGGAGGAAGACACGGGGGGAGAGGAGGAGGGGAGTGGGGAGAAAGACACAGGGGAGGGGAAAAGGGGGAGGAAGACACAGGGGAGAGGGGGAGGACACAGGGGAGGGGAGAGGGGGGGAAAGGCACAGGGAGGGGAGAGGGGAGGCAAGACATAGGGGCGGGAGACACAGGGGAGAGGGGGAGGATGACACAGGGGAGGGTAGAGTGGGGAGGAAGACACAGGGGAGAGGAGGAGGGGAGGAGGAGGTAGACACAGGGGAGAGGGGGAGGATGACACAGGGACGGGGAGAGTGGGGAG
This sequence comes from Discoglossus pictus, assembly GCA_027410445.1. Classification (NCBI taxonomy): domain Eukaryota; kingdom Metazoa; phylum Chordata; class Amphibia; order Anura; family Alytidae; genus Discoglossus; species Discoglossus pictus. The sequence goes on from CM050169.1 coordinate 99,595,880, forward strand.
GAAGACAGAGGAGAGGAGGAGGGGAGTGGGCAGGAAGACACAGGGGAGGGGAGAATGGGGAGGAAGACAAAGGGGAGAGGGGGGAGGACACAGGGGAGGGGAGAGGGGGGGGAGACACAGGGGAGGGGATAGGGGAGGAAAGACATAGGGGAGGGGAGGGGGGTAAAGACACATGGGGGGGGAGAGGGCGAAAGACACAGGGGAGGGGAGAGGGGGGGAAGACACAGGGGTGGGAAGAGGGGGAAAAGACACACGGGGGAGGGGGAAGGAAGACACTGGGAAAGACACAAGGTAAGGGGAGAGGGGGAAAAGATACAGAGGAGGGGAGAGAGGGGGGAAGAGGCACAGGGGAGGGGAGAGAGGGGGAAAGACATGGGAGAGGGGGAAGGAAGACACAGGCAAGGGGAGTGGGAGAAAGAGACACAGGGGAGGGGAGAGGGGGAAAGAGACACAGGGGAGGGAAAGGGGGGGGGGGAGAGACACAGGGAAGGGGGGGAGACACGAGGAGGAGGGGGGAGGGAGAGAAACAAAATTATACCATAATTTTTGCCAGGCAATTTATTATCAACAATAATAATTCTGGTATGTGCGTAATGCTCCATTAGAGCGTAAACACTTACCAGCATTTCCAAAGTCCCTACAGAGACGCACGCATTCGCAGCTCTGTATGGACACTGCAAGCGCATGCACATAGTGAGTGCGCATGTGCTGCAGCAGTGACCTTGATGCATGGTGTGCGCGCACTGCCCGACAGAGCCACAAGTTGCAGAGGGGGGGGGGGGGAGACACAGGGGATAGTGGGGAGGATGACACAGGGGAGGGTAGAGTGGGGAGGAAGCCACAGTGGAGAGGGGCAGTGGGGAGGAAGACACAGGGGAGTGGGGAGGAAGACACAGGGGAGGGGAGAGGGGGGGGAAGACACAGGGGAGAGGGGGGAAATACACAGGGGAGAGGAGAGGGGGGAAGACACAGGTAGGGGGGAGGACACAGGGGAGGGAGACAGGGGGAAACAGAGGAGGGAGAGACAGGGGAAAAGACACAGGGCAGGGTAGAGGGGGAGGAAAACACAGGGGAGGGGAGAGGGGGAAGACATAGGGGAAGGAAGAGGAAGACATGGGGAGTGGGGAGGAAGTCACATGGGAGGGGAGAGGGGGAGGAAGACACAGGGAAGAGGGGGAGAAAGACGCAGGGGAGGGGTGAGGGGGAAATACACAAGGGAAGGGGAGAGGGGGAAAAGACACAAGGGAGGGGAGAGAGTGCACATAGTGAGTGAGCATGTGCTGCAGCAGTGGCCCTGATGCATGGTGTGCGCGCATTGCGTGCAGATCCACAAGTTGCAGAGGAGGAGGGGGGAGGAAGACACAAGGGAAAGGGGGAGGATGACACAGGGGAGGGGAGAGTGGGGAGGAAGACACAGAGGAGGAGGGGAGGGGGAGGAAGACACAGTTGAGAGGGGGAGGATGACACAGGGGCAGGGAGAGTAGGGAGGAAGACACAGGGGAGAGGATGAGGGGAGTGGGGAGGAAGACACAGGGGAGAAGTAAAGGGGGAGGAAGACACAGGGGAGAGGGGGGAGGATACGGGAGGGGAGAGGGGGGAAAGACACAGGGGAGGGGAGAGGGGAGGAAAGACATAGGGGGGAGACACAGGGGAGAGAAGGAGGGGAGGGGGAGGAAGACACAGGGGAGAGGGGGAGGATGACACAGGGGAGTGGAGAGTGGGGAGGAAGGCACAGGGAAGGGGAGGGGGAGGAAGACACAGGTGAGAGGGGGAGGATGACACAGGGACGGGGAGAGTGGGGAGGAAGACACAGGGGAGAGGAGGAGGGGAGTGGGGAGGAAGACAGGGGAGGGGAGAAGAGGGAGGAAGACACAGGGGAGAGGGGGGAGGACACAGGGGAGGGGAGAGGGGGGAAAGACACAGGGGAGGGGGAGAGGGGAGGAAAGACAGGGGAGGGGAGGGGGGGAAAGACACAGGGGAGGGGAGAGGGCGAAAGACACAGGGGAGGGGAGGGGGGGAAGACACAGGGGAGGGAAGAGGAAGACACTGGGAAAGACACAATGGAAGGGGAGAGGGGGAAAAGACACAAGGGAGGGGAGAGAGGGGGGAAGAGGCACAGGGGAGGGAAGAGATGGGGAAAGACACAGGGGAGAGAGGGAAGGAAGACACAGGCGAGGGGAGTGAGAGAAAGAGACACAGGGGAGGGGAGAGGGGGAAAGAGACACAGGGGAGGGAAGGGGGGGAGAGACACAGGGAAGGGGGGGAGACACAAGGAGGAGGGGGGGGAGGAAAACTGTCAATCATCAATCGTTGAATTGCGTACGGCCCAATTTTAAAACAAAATGTGCTTTAATAAAAAGAATAAATACTATTTGCTAGTCCATGTGAGTTCAACACTAAATAATAATAGATTAAAATCCTGTATGAATATAACACTTAAAAATCGCAAAAAACAAAAATGTTCTTGCCTATTTGAGTATATAGTAATATTGTGCTATTAATAATATTATTCAATATACCTTTATTTTCATTTAAACATACATTGTTGAATTTATATTTGATTGCTACGGACTTCTCAGTAAGGGCTTTGCAGGTGGTCTTTAGAAGGAAATTTGATACATGTGATACATTTATGGCTTGAGAAGAAGCTTTGCTGGTGGGTGGTCCTAAAAAAAGCTACATTTCTATCAGTTTACATTTGCGGCTAGGGAACATCAAAGGCTTTTCTGCGGAGAAGTCCGTACATATCAAATCCAGTCTATTTGCACATTCAAGCCGCATCTTTTTTACGTGCTGTGGAAAATGCCATTTGCAGCTTGAATTTAATAGCTATGTAGCGCTACGGACTGGATAAGAAGTTTATACGTCCTAATTTAATAGGGCTGTTTATCTTGTGTCAGTGAAATAATTGTAAATAGCATAGTCATTGCTGGACAATTCAGGGTATAAGATAATTCTACTGACTACAGGTTACAAAACATAAGGAAAATGAAGCAACAACTGGTCGTGTCAAACCCTAATTAAGATATAACCAGTTGATACAAGATTTAGATCACTAGTTAGAGCTTCTGGGTTAACAGTGCTCCATAAAATACATTTGGAGGATGACTATTAACTTGTATCATTTGTATCCTAATTTAATTTATATTTTTCTTACATATAAATTAAAAGGTAAACGTTTTGTTTAATTGCATTTCATGTTAGTTTCACTATTATTATTTTAGCCTATATTCAAAAAGAGAGAGGTTGAAGTGAAAAAATGTTGGTTGGTTAAAGTGGACTTGGATGTTAGTTTAATTATCCAGCGCTACAGAATTTGTCGGTGCATCATAAATAAACGATAATAATTACACATTGCAAAGGATGGACGGCCTGGTCTTTGAGCTTAAAAACAAAAGTACACAGAGCTGTCCCTGAAGCACAGACATAAGGTTGACAACTCACAACATACTTGCAATCGAATGAATTAATAATAATACAAGGTGTTAATATTGTTTTTACCTTGTACTTAACGTGTGTATAACGATATGTAATATGTAGGCAAGTTTCAAATAAAGGACGTCTGTCAAGTCATGCAGTTTCTTGAGCTTTGTTAGTGTAAAAAATGAATCAATACACAAATAAAACATCCAGGCTGCTGCTGCCCAAGATGGCCATATCTCACTAAGAGCCTCATTCTATTATCAGCCGTAGGAGATGCGGGGCCGCAAGGACCGGCCACAAGCTATTCGGCTATTCTATTCCCTTCCGGCCAGGGACTCCGGCAGGCTTGCGGCCAGCGCCTTGTTATCTCTTGCGGCCGCACGCACAGGAGGAAAGCCTTTGATCTTAAACAAGAGTTTTGGCCGCAAGCAAATCCCGGTTGCTATTCAATTGCTCCGGGAACCCTCTCTGCAAGGCTAAAACCGAGCCGCAGCTTACTTGCAACAAAAAGGTCCCGCAGGCACACAATTAAGCACATAATAAAGCCATAATAAAGCCATCCTGCACTCTGAGGAGACTATAAAGTGATTGTAGGTGTTAGCATTCATAGCCCAACATTCCCCTACACTCAAATCCGTAAATAATTTTTATTTTCATTTATGTCAAATATCCGTGGAAAAAGTCCAGAGGGCTTGGAGCACCTCAGACCCGCCCACGCTGCGGCCGGAAAATAAACAGTTAATGAAATCTCGGATTTGGGCTGATGTGCAAGCTTGAGAGGGGGTTGCTATTAATCCTCATGTCCCCCATTATGATCCCTAGCATTTACAGAGCTTTACAGTGCCGTCTTGAATTTATATTTGCTTTTAAAGATTTCTGAGCTTACGGCCGGTTGCAAGATATGCGGCCGGCCGTAAGGGGATATCCTTGCGGCGCCGTCTATTTGAATTGCAAGGTAACGGGAGCCCCGCAAGGAATCGCAGCTTTGCGGCCGATTTACGGCCGATAATAGAATGAGGGCCTAAGTATCTAAGAGGTCTTGATAGAACCCCTCTCTGTCTGTACTCTATCATGAGCAAAATTTCTGGTAAGTAGATGAAAGTCATCCTCAATCCACTGAGATATCCTGTCATGATCCTCCTGACCACCATTTTTGGGACTCATGTGATCCGGTGGTGTGGTCTGTTTATAGTTATATTATGTTATGTTAATTACTGTATGTTATGTTATGTTGCTTCCCTATGTGTGATTGACTTGTGATGTGTGATTCTGTATGCTGCATGTTCGGTTCATTAAGTGTTAACATTTTTAGAACTAGCAACTTGCCCGTCAAAAATGATAGGGCAATAAAATTGTAAGGCAGGTAATGCTGTTTGCCACAGACATTCATTTTTTTGGTGGTCTGAGATCCTTCAGCGCTCATTGCCAGGCTGTTGGTTGTTGTATTTTTTTTCTTCTGATAGGCGCTTTTGCTGTTATTGTTTGGTTGGCTCTGATCTGCTTTTTGCGCTTATTGCAAGGCTTTGTGTGCTATGAGCAGCGTTGGCGCTCGTTGTGAGGTGCACAGTGAATGGCTTTTGTGTTTATTGCGAGAGTGTTTTTTTGTTTTGTTTTGTTTGTGTATATGTATTTTTGTATGGTAAATAAATAATGAATAAATAAAAAAATGAATATACTTTACCCATTTGGAAGTAATATATGCAGGAAGCATTGTGCTGAAGAGCTGACAATCTGTTTTGATGTTCCTGCAGCATACAATGTCGGTTTGCACGGTTCTGGAGCTGATGTTTATGTGTCAGCAATGTGTGCAGTGTGTAGTGTAAATAGGCTGCGTGCGTGAGGGGAAGCCGTTAGGGTAGCTGTGTACATCCGCATTGTGTAAGTTAGTGTTGTAAAATGGCGGCGAATGTGTATGTGGTATGCGGCTGTGGATGATTTAGCGTCCTTGGTAAAAGTGTATCTTGTACCTCGTACGGCTTTTTTGAAAAGCTGTATGTGCTTGGTGGTGTTTTGCGTCTTTAGGGTCCTGTAGCCTCGTTTTCGTTTTTTTCGGCGGCGATTTTTTCTCTTGCTTAGGGGATTTTCGTGTGTCTAAACTCGGGGATTTGGACTTAAATTGGTGAATGGATATATAGAACCGGGTGTATCTGCTGGGTAGGTTTGGCCATAAGCCTTATCAAGCCCGACTGAAGAAAACAGATCGCCACATATACATTTTAGGTGGAAAATGTAGTCAAGGCCTGGCTGGCTAAACTACTACTTGTGTTACACTACATAAGTACACTAAGCCAAACTGGGTAACATGGAGAATTTGATAGTAATACACAGGCACCATATCAACAGAATGGCTATTGTGTATATGGGAAAGGTTGCTAAGCTTCACCTATTCTCCCAGTTGTACTTTGTATAGCTACCAATTATTAATTAGAATATAATTTATCATTCAGCTTGGATTAAATATTTAGAACATGGTTTCTCAGCAACCGAACCGATTCCTTTGACTTCCCTGTCAGTCTTCAGAGGTAGAGGAAAATGAAAGGTTGGCTGAGTCATAAATATTATTAGAAACAGCTAATGGGGAGAGACTGACACAGAATAGTTTATTCTAGAAAATTACCTGTTAATAATGGTATGTATGTCAAAAAGGTGGTCCAGAGAATTTTTGGATGCTAGCTAGCCGGTCTATGGCTCCATAAAAGTTGAGAACTTTTGTGTAGATCTTACAAAAACTGACTATGTACAACTATTATAAATAAAGCAGGTAACTCCTTAGAGAAATGCTGTCTCTAATTATATGTCTTTCTCTTCATGTGTCACTCTTAGCTTCTTCAATTTTGCATTCTCTCTATGTTACAATGAATAGAATCCTAAAATGTTAAAGGACCACTGTGTCAAATATTTAATACTAGCAAATTGCCCATCAAAAAAATGACGGGAATGAAATTGTAAGTGAGCTAATGCTATTTGGTGTATAATAATAAAAAAAGTAATAGATTAATAAAGTAATATACTTTATATTATGAAGTAATATATGCAGGAAGCATTGTGTTGAAGAGCTGACAATCTGTCTTGAGGTTGCTGCAGCATTAGTGGTGTGGAGCTGCTGTGTAAGCGTGCTGAATGTGTGCAGTGTAATAGTGGCGTGCGCGAGACCAAACCGTTAGCGTAGTTGTGTACTTCCGCATTGTCGTAAAATGGCGGGTAATGTGTGGTATGCATCTTAGCGGAATATCGATAGGTCTTTTGTCGTGTTTTGCGTGTTTCTTGTGGTGTTTTGCGTGTTTAGAGTTCTGTAGCCTCGTTTTCGTTTTGTTCGGCGGCCATTTTTTCTCTTGCTTAGATAATTTTTTTATTTTGAGTTAAATTAAGGTGTAACTTCATTTTTTGAGGTCCTGGATGCTTCCTCATGCTGTAGGTAAGCGTATGTGGTGTGTGTATTTATTGTGTTTTTAATGTTTTGATGTCCTCTGGTTGCGGCCGATTTTTGCAAGGTCGTAATGGGTAGTAACGTGTCTCGTATGTTGTTTGCGTTACGACGCAAAGTTTGCGAGGGTCGGAGTTGCTGGCAAGGAGCGCCTTCGCGAGGGCCACAGCTCGCTGCACGAGCCCACACGCGTTAGCAACAACTCGTATGCTCACAACTAAATATGTGATAACCCTTTCTGAACAACTACACTGAAAAATAGAATGTAAAAACTAAATATAACAGGCTTCCAATCTACCATTTTAGTTTTCGGTGTTCTACTTTCTGAAGTGTGAGGAGGTAATTTTGAATACACAGGAAGTTTGGATCTGTACAATGGGAGGATGGAGCATACAACTGCTCTCATTGCCATTAATTGAAAGCTCCTTAGTTTACAAGTATATGCAAGAAGCAGGCTTTTGGAAGCCTACAGTAAAGAATAGTTGCATGTAAAAGAGACCACAGTGGCCTTTTAAACAACCCCTTATATTTAACACATGACTTGCTATTTTAGTAACACTTTTTACTCTGGTCATACTCATCTTTTGTCGTCACACTTTGAAAAATATTTTTTTTTATTTACCACAGTCTTGTCAAAATGTATCACTTTGATTATTATGAATTTTAGCATCTGCATAATTATAGAAATGTAGAATTTTATTCCCATAATCAGCAAACTTTAGGTGGTTGCTAATTTTTGGCACCTTTTGAATGATGTTTCTCTTTATTATCTTTCTAGCTACTTGCCCATCAAAAATGACGGAAATAAAATTTTAAGCCTGGGAATGCTGTACCTTCACCGCTCATCGTGAACCCCGCGCTGAGCACCTTCGGCGCTCATTGCAAGCCTCTCCCTCCGTCTACTGTCTACTTCTTCGCCGATCATTGCAGGCCTTGTCAACCGACAACTTTCGTGCTTCCAATGATCACCTTAGGCGATAATCGCAGTACGGGCTTCGCCGCTCATTGCAGGTCCTGTCAACCCACAACTTTTGTGCTTTATAATGCAATTGCCCGTCAAAAATGACGGCAATAAAATGTTAAGACTGGCAATGCTGTTTGTTACACAATGCGAGGTTCTGCCCCCTCTGAACAACTTCGGCGCTCATTGCGAGCCTCTCCTCCCGTCTACAAAATGGGCTTTGCCGCTCATTGCAGGTCTTTACAACCCACAACTTTTGTGTTTCACAATGCAAATGCCTGTTAAAAATTACGGCAATAAAATGTTAAGCCTGGCAATGCTGTTTGCTACACAATGTGAAGTTCTGCCCCCTCTGAGCACTTTCGGCACTCCTTAACTTGCAACTTTTGTGCTTGGGAATGCTGTGTGTCTCTTTCCACCATCTCCCCCCTGTTCCTTCCCTGTGTCTTTCTCCTCTGTGTGTCTGCTGAATCTTTATATGCCTCAAATTCGCTTGCAACCTCACTCCCAGGCTTCCTGGCTCTCCGCCTGCGCTGTGTGTGAGTGTGTTATTTTTTTTATTATTTGGCTTTTTTGGGTGGTCTTTCAAGTTACGCGCTTGAAACAAGCAGCCTAACTAACTCCTGCGGGCTTTGCGATGAGCGCCACAGGTGCCCATCGCAAGCCTTGCAATGAGCGCCACAGTCGCTCATTGCAGCCCCGCAACTGTGCCCCTCACTTTGTGAGAGCTACAAGTATGTGACCAACATAGTAAACGTGACCAACATTCATAAGATCCACAACCATATATGTGACTGCACATGGTTCCAGTAACATGGCTTCATGTTGATATATTCACATCTTTCCATACATTGGTTTATTTAGTACATATAGGACAGGCCTGGCAGATCACTGTTGAGAAATATTAATCAAGAAGATTTTAAAAATAAGATATAGTCATTTAGACCAGGGGTTCTCAACAGCTGGTCCTGGAACTGGTCCCTGAAACATTATCTGCTGATCGTCAGGAACCAAGAGCAACGAGGAGAGCCCAACACCTTATAAACATACCCTTACCATTCGTCATAGTTATAGGGAGATTATTAAGGAATGTATATGTAATTAAGATCTACTCTGTGATGATCTGAGGGTAGGGGCTATACAACCCAGGGCCACCTACTATAGACTACAGGTTAATTACCCACATAGACCACTGGGTTCTTGGAAATCTCTGCACCAGCACCATGATATCTGGATTCTGGATCAGTCAGAGTCTCTCCCTCAGGAATTAGCACTTCCAGGAGTCTTAGTAACATTCCTGTGGTAGTGATCAGGACAGGTTACTTGCAGGGTGGAGATAAGATCAGTATCGCAGCTACTAGGAGCAAAATAAAAGACATACCATTTCTATATGTCTCAGAAGTCAACAACAGTATATTCTCTTCTTTGCATAGAACATATACCACAAAATAACACCACCCCTCTATAGCTACAACCCCACCTTGTAGCTAAGGCTACCAATCTTTTCCATACAAAAAAAATTAGACCTCACTGGGGCCCCACCAGAGGTAGAACTATTAATGTTCAAATCCACACTTTTATTATACTTTGTATTAAAATGCAATGTACATGTAAAATTGTAGTTTTGGACATAATATTAAATACCTTGCTCTTATTTATATTACTGTTGAGTGTAATTACAGTAATAATATGTGGTCAGGCAATTGTTTGTGGTGGTTTTGTTTGGTCTCTCCTTTGCACAGTCACGCACGCAAGGTTAATCTATTTCGACTTAAGACTACAGTGGGAGCTTGTCATTCTCTGCCCTTCTCTTTTATGGTAATTTGGTTTCAATGTAAGTCATTCATTTGTGTCTGTTTTTCTTATTGCAGTAGTGAGTGATATTTAAATAAGGACAGGCCCTGGGAGGGTTGCTGACAGCTTAGGGACATGTGTATGGGAACATCGTGCCAAGTAGTATTTAATGGCAGCTTGCACATGCTTGATTTTGACATTAATGGAATACCTTGCACAATTATTACCTTCTATCTGTTTGGTAGAGCTAACTAGGCAGCAGCTGAGCATAGTTGGGTGATAACTACATTTGCTGCCAGTTCATTCTGTGTATCTAATGCTGTGTTATGTTTTCTCTCTCTCTCTCTTTATCTCTCTCTCTCTCTATATCTATCTATCTATCTATCTATCTATCTATCTATCTATCTATCTATCTATCTATCTATCTATTTATCTAACTACCTCTCTCTTCTCTCTCCCCTCTTCCCTCTCTTCTCCCTCTCTTCTCTCTCTTTCCACTCTCTTCTCTCTCTCTCCTCTCTCCTCTCTCTCCTCTCTTTTCTCTCTTCTTTCTATCCTTCCTCTCTTTCTCTCTCCTCTCTCTCTCCTCTCTCAACTCTCTCCTCACTCTTTCTCTCCTCTCTCTCTCTCCTGTCTTCTCTCTCTCCTCTCTTCTCTCTGTGTATTTATCTCTCTCCTCTCTCTCTTCTCTCTCTCTCTCTCTCCTCTCTCTCTCTCCCTCTCCCTCTCTCATTTCTTCTCTCTCTCCTCTCTTCTCTCTCTCTCTCTCTTCCCTCCATCCTCCATCTCTCTCTCCTCTCTCTCCTCCCTCTCTCTCTCCTCTCTTCTCTCTCTCTCCTCTCTCACTCTCTGTAATTCTCTCTCTCTCCTCTCTCACTCTCTGTAATTATCTCTCTCCTCTCTCTCTCTTCTCTCTCTCTCCTCTCTTTTCTCTCTCTTCTCTCTCATCTGTCTCCCCCTCCTCTCTCTCCTCCTTTCTCTCTCTTCTCTCTCCTCTCTCTCTCTCCTCTCCCTCCTCTCTTTTCTCTCCCCTCTCTCCTCTCTCTCTCTCCTCTCTCTCTCCTCCCTCTCTCTCACTTTTCTCTCTCACTCCTCTCATCTCTCTCTCTCTTCCCTCTCTTCTCTCTCTCCTCTCTCCCTGTGTATTTCTCTCTCTCCGCTCTCCCTCTCCTCTCTCTCTCTCTTCTCGCTCTCTTCTCTCTCTCCTCTCTCTCCTCTCTCCTCTCTCTCTCCTCTCTCTCCTCTTTTCTCTCTCTTCTCTCTCCTCCCTCTCTCCTCTCTCTCTCCTCTCTTCTATCTCTCTCTCCTCTCTCTCATCCCTCTCTCCTCTCTCTCTCCTCCCTCTCTCTTCTCTCTTCTCTCTCTACTCCCTCTCTACTCCCTTTCACTCTCCTTCCTCTCACTCTAATTCCTCTCTCTCTCCTCTCTCTCTCTCCTCTCCTCTTCTCTCTCCCCTCCCTCTCTCTCTCTCTCTCTCTCTCTCTCCTCCGTCTCTCTCTCTCTCTCTCCTCTCTCTCTCTCTCTCTCCTCCGTCTCTCTCTCTCTCTCTCTCTCTCTCTCTCTCTCTCTATATATATATATATATATATATAAATATATATATATATATATATTTCTCTCTCCCCTCTGCCCTCTCTTCTCCCTCTCTTCTCTTTTCTCTCTCTTCTTCCTCTCTTCTCTCTCTATGCTCTCTTCTCTCTCCTCTCTCTCTTCTCCCTCTCTCTCTCCTCTCTCTCCTCCCTATCTCTCTCTCTTCTCTCTCTCTACTCCCTCTCTCTCTACTCCCGTTCGTTCTCATCCCTCTCTCTCTCATCCCTCTCTCTCTCTCCCCTCTCTCTCTCTCTCTCCTCTCTTTCTTCTCTCTCCTCTCTCCCTCTGTATTTCTCTCTCTCCTCTCTTCTCTCTCTCCTCCCTCTCTCTCCCTGATCTCTCTCTCTCTCCTCCCTCTTCCCTCTCTTCTCCATTTCTTCTCTCTTCTCTCTCTCTCCCCTCTTCTCTCTCTCTTCCCTCCCTCCTCCATCTCTCTCCTCTCTCTCCTCTCTTCTCTCTCTCTCCTCTCTCACTCTCTGTAATTCTCTCTCTCTCTCTCATACCTCTCTGTCTCCTCTCTCTCCTCTCTCTCTTCTCTCTGCTCTCTCTCCTCTCTTCTCTCTCTCTTCCCTCCCTCCTCCATCTCTCTCTTCTCTCTCCTCCCCCTCTCTCTCCTCTCTTCTCTCTCTCTCTCCTCTCTCATCTGTCTCCCCCTCTCTCTCCTCTCTATCTCCTCCTTTCTCTCTCCTCTCTCTCCTCTCTCTCTCCTCTCTTTTCTCTCTCCTCTCTTTTCTCTCCCCTCTCTCCTCTCTCTCTCTTCCCTCTCTCCTCCTTCTCTCTCTCCTCTCTCCTCTCTCCTCTCTCTCCTCCATCTCTCTCACTTTTCTCTCTCACTCCTCTCTTCTCTTCTCTCTCTCTCTCTTCTCTCTCTCCTCTCTCCCTGTGTATTTCTTTCTCTCCGCTCTCTCTCTCCTCTCTCTCTCTTCTCGCTCTCTCTCTTCTCTCTCTCCTCTCTCTCCTCTCTCTCTCCTCTCTCTCCTCTTCTCTCTCTCTCTCTCTCTCTCTCTCTCTCCTCCCTCTTCCCTCTCCTCTCCATTTCTTCTCTCTCTCCCCTCTCTTCTCTCCTCTCTTCTCTCTCTCATCCTTCCCTCTCTTCTCGCTCTCTCTTTCTCCTCTCTCTCCTCCCTGTCTATCCTCACTTCTCTCTCTCTCTCTCTACTGCCTCTCTCTCTCTACTCCCTCTCTCTCTCTCTCTCCACTCCCTCTTTCCTCTCTCTCTTCTCTCTCTCTCCTCTCTTTTCTCTCTCTTCTCTTTCATCTGTCTCCCCCCTCTCCTCTCTCTCTCCTCCTTTCTCTCTCTTCTCTCTCCTCTCTCTCTCCTCTCTCTCTCCTTTCTCTCTCCTCTCTCTCTCCTTTCTCTCTCCCCTCTCTCTCCTCTCTTTTCTCTCTCCTCTCTCCTCTCTCTCTACTCCCTCTCTCTCACTTTTCTCTCTCACTCCTCTCTTCTCTTCTCTCTCTCTTCCCTCTCTTCTCTCTCTCCTCTCTCCCTGTGTATTTCTCTCTCTCCGCTCTCTCCTCTTTCTCTCTTCTCTCTCTCTCTCTCCTCTCTCTCCTCTCTCTCCTCTCATCTCTCTCTCTCCTCTTTTCTCTCTATCTCTCTCCTCCCTCTCTCCTCTCTCTCTCTCCTCTCTTCTCTCTCTCTCTCTCTCCTCTCTCTCATCCCTCCCTCTCTCCTACCTCTCTCCTCTCTCTCTCCTCTCTCTCCTCCCTCTCTCTCCTCTCTTCTCTCTCTACTCCCTCTCTCTCTACTCCCTTTCGCTCTCCTTCCTCTCTCTCTAATTCCTCTCTCTCTCCTCTCTCTCTTTCTGTATTTTCTCTCTCCTCTTCTCTCTCTCCTCTCTCTCTCTCTCTCTCTCTCCTCCTTCTCTCTCTCTCTCTCTCTCTCTCTTCTCTTCCCTCTTCTCCCTCTCTTCTCTCTCTTTCCACTCTCTTCTCTCTCTCTCCTCTCTTCTCTCTCCTCTCTCTCTTATCCCTCTCTCTCATCTCTCTCTCTCTCCCCTCTCTCTCTCCTCTCTTTCTTCTCTCTCCTCTCTCTCTCTGTATTTCTCTCTCTCCTCTCTTCTCTCTCCTCTCTCTCTCATCCCTCCCTCTCTTCTCGCTCTCTCTCTCTCCGCTCTCTCCTCCCTGTCCATCATCACTTCTCTCTCTCTCTCTCTCTCTCTACTGCCTCTCTCTCTCTACTCCCTCTCATCCCTCTCTCTCTCTCATCCCTCTCTGTCTCCTCTCTCTCCGCTCTCTCTTCTCTCTCTCTGAATTTCTCTGTATTTCTCTCTCTCCTCTCTTCTCTCTCTCTCTCTCCTCCCTCTCTCTCTCTCCTCCATCTCTCTCTCTCTCTCCTCTCTCTCCTCTCTCTCTTCTCTCTGCTCTCTCTCCTCTCTTCTCTCTCTCTTCCCTCCCTCCTCCATCTCTCTCTCCTCCCTCTCTCTCTTCTCTCTTCTCTCTCTCTCTCCTCTCTCACTCTCTGTAATTCTCTGTCTCTCTCTCTCTCTCCACTCTCTCTCTCCTCTCTCTCTCTTTTCTCTCTCTACTCTCTCTTCTCTCTCTCTCCTCTCTATTCTCTCTCTTCTCTCTCATCTGTCTCCCCCTCTCTCTCCTCTCTATCTCCTCCTTTCTCTCTCTTCTCTCTCCTCCCTCTCTCCTCTCTCTCTCTCTCCTCTCTTCTCTCTCTCCTCTCTCTCATCCCTCCCTCTCTCCTCCCTCTCTTCTCTCTCTCTCTCTCTCTCTCTCCTCTCTCTTCTCTCTCTCATCCCTCCCTCTCTTCTCCCTCTCTCTCTCCTCTCTCTCCTCCCTCTCTCTCTCCTCCCTTCTCTTTCTCTCTCTACTCCCTCTCTCTCTATTCCCTCTCTCTCATCCCTCTCTCTCTCATCCCTCTCTGTCTCCTCTCTCTCTCTTCTCTCTCTCCTCCCTCTCTCTCTCCTCCATCTCTTTCTCTCTCTCTCCCCTCTTCCCTCTCTTCTTCCTCTCTTCTCTTTCTTCTCTCTCTCCTCTCTCTTCTGTCTCCTCTCTCTCCTCCCTCTCTCTCCTCCCTTCTCTATCTCTCTCTACTCCCTCTCTCCCTATTCCCTCTCTCTCATCCCTCTCTCTCTCATCCCTCTCTGTCTCCTCTCTCTCTCTTCTCTCTCTCTGAATTTCTCTGTATTTCTCTCTCTCTCTCCTTCCTTCTCTCTCTCCTACCTCTCTCTCTCTCTCTCCTCCATCTCTCTCTCTATATATATATCTCTCTCGCCTCTCTTTTCTCTCTCATCTCTGCTCTCTATCCTCTCCACTCTCTCTCCCCACTCTCTTCCCTCTCTCATCTCTTATCTCTCTCTTCTGTATTTTCTCTCTCTCTCCCTCTCTCTCTCCTCCCTTCTCTATCTCTCTCTCTACTCCCTCTCTCTCTACTCCCTCTCTCTCATCCCTCTCTGTCTCCTCTCTCTCCTCTCTCTCTTCTCTCTCCCGTCTTCCCTCTATTCTCTCTCTCCTCTCTCTCCCCTCTCTTCTCTCTCTTTCTTCTCTTCTCTCTCCTCTCTCTCATCCCTCCCTCTCTTCTCCCTCTATCTCTCTCCTCTCTCTCCTCCCTCACTCTCCTCTCTTCTCTCTCTCTACTCCCTCTCTCTCTACTCCCTTTCGCTCTCATCCCTCTCTCTCTCATCCCTCTTTCTCTCTTCTCTCTATCTCCTCCCTGGCTCTGTTTTTTTCTCACTTCTCTCTTCTTTCTCTCCTCCCTCTCTCTCTCTTCTCCCTCTCTTTCTCTCTCTCTCCCCTCTTCCCTCTCTTCTTCCTCTCTTCTCTCTCTTCTCTCTCTCCTCTCTCTTCTGTCTCCTCTCTCTCATCCCTCCCTCTCTTCTCCCTCTCTCTCTCCTCTCTCTCCTCCCTCTCTCTCTCCTCCCTTCTCTTTCTCTCTCTACTCCCTCTCTCTCTCATCCCTCTCTGTCTCCTCTCTCTCCTCTCTCTTTTCTCTCTCCTGTCTTCCCTCTATTCTCTCTCTCCTCTCTCTCCACTCTCTTCTCTCTCTTTCTTCTCTTCTCTCTCCTCTCTCTCATCCCTCCCTTTCTTCTCCATCTATCTCTCTCCTCTCTCTCCTCCCTCTCTCTCTCCTCCCTCTCTTTCTCTCTCTCTCCCCTCTTCCCTCTCTTCTTCCTCTCTTCTCTCTCTTCTCTCTCTCCTCTCTCTTCTCTCTCTCTCATCCCTCCCTCTCTTCTCCCTCTCTCTCTCCTCTCTCTCCTCCCTCTCTCTCTCCTCCCTTCTCTTTCTCTCTCTACTCCCTCTCTCTCTATTCCCTCTCTCTCATCCCTCTCTCTCCCATCCCTCTCTGTCTCCTCTCTCTCTCTTCTCTCTATCCTCCCTCTCTCTCTCCTCCATCTCTTTCTCTCTCTCTCCCCTCTTCCCTCTCTTCTTCCTCTCTTCTCTCTCTTCTCTCTCTCCTCTCTCTTCTGTCTCCTCTCTCTCCTCCCTCTCTCTCCTCCCTTCTCTATCTCTCTCTACTCCCTCTCTCCCTATTCCCTCTCTCTCATCCCTCTCTCTCTCATCCCTCTGTCTCCTCTCTCTCTCCTCTCTCTCTCTGAATTTCTCAGTATTTCTCTCTCTCTCTCCTCCCTTCTCTCTCTCCTCCCTCTCTCTCTCTCTCCTCCATCTCTCTCTCACTATATATATATATCTCTCGCCTCTCTTCTCTCTCTCCTCTCTCTTCTCTCTCCTCTCTCTCATCCCTCCCTCTCTTCTCCCTCTCTCTCTCATCTCTCTCCTCCCTCTCTCTCTCCTCCCTTCTCTTTCTCTCTCTACTCCCTCTCTCTCTCATCCCTCTCTGTCTCCTCTCTCTCCTCTCTCTTTTCTCTCTCCTGTCTTCCCTCTATTCTCTCTCTCCTCTCTCTCCCCTCTCTTCTCTCTCTTTCTTCTCTTCTCTCTCCTCTCTCTCATCCCTCCCTTTCTTCTCCATCTATCTCTCTCCTCTCTCTCCTCCCTCTCTCTCTCCTCCCTCTCTTTCTCTCTCTCTCCCCTCTTCCCTCTCTTCTTCCTCTCTTCTCTCTCTTCTCTCTCTCCTCTCTCTTCTCTCTCTCTCATCCCTCCCTCTCTTCTCCCTCTCTCTCTCCTCTCTCTCCTCCCTCTCTCTCTCCTCCCTTCTCTTTCTCTCTCTACTCCCTCTCTCTCTATTCCCTCTCTCTCATCCCTCTCTCTCCCATCCCTCTCTGTCTCCTCTCTCTCTCTTCTCTCTATCCTCCCTCTCTCTCTCCTCCATCTCTTTCTCTCTCTCTCCCCTCTTCCCTCTCTTCTTCCTCTCTTCTCTCTCTTCTCTCTCTCCTCTCTCTTCTGTCTCCTCTCTCTCCTCCCTCTCTCTCCTCCCTTCTCTATCTCTCTCTACTCCCTCTCTCCCTATTCCCTCTCTCTCATCCCTCTCTCTCATCCCTCTGTCTCCTCTCTCTCTCCTCTCTCTCTCTGAATTTCTCAGTATTTCTCTCTCTCTCTCCTCCCTTCTCTCTCTCCTCCCTCTCTCTCTCTCTCCTCCATCTCTCTCTCACTATATATATATATCTCTCGCCTCTCTTTTCTCTCTCATCTTTGCTCTCTATCCTCTCCACTCTCTCTCCCCACTCTCTTCCCTCTCTCATCTCTTATCTCTCTCTTCTGTATTTTCTCTCTCTCTCACTCTCTCTCTCCTCCCTTCTCTATCTCTCTCTCTCTACTCCCTCTCTCTCTACTCCCTCTCTCTCATCCCTCTCTGTCTCCTTTCTCTCCTCTCTCTCTTCTCTCTCCCGTCTTCCCTCTATTCTCTCTCTCCTCTCTCTCCCCTCTCTTCTCTCTCTTTCTTCTCTTCTCTCTCCTCTCTCTCATCCCTCCCTCTCTTCTCCCTCTCTCTCTCTCCTCTCTCTCCTCCCTCTCTCTCCTCTCTTCTCTCTCTCTCTCTCTACTACTTTTCTCTCTACTCCCTTTCGCTCTCATCCCTCTCTCTCTTCTCTCTCCTCTCTCTTCTCTCTCCTCTCTCTCTCTCTCTGTATTTCTCTCTCTCCTCCCTCTCTCTCTCTCCTCTCTCTCCTTTCTGTCTCTCCTCTCTGCTCTCTATCCTCTCCTCTATCTCTCTCCTCTCTTCCCTCTCTCATCTCTTTTATCTCTCTTCCCTCTCTCTCATCCCTCCCTCTCAACTCCCTCTCTCTCCTTCATCACTCTCTCTCTCCTTTCTCTCTTCCCTCTCTCTCTCTTTTTTCCTTCTCACTCCTCTCTTCTCTCTCCTCTCTTCTCTCTCTCTCTCTCTACTACCTCTCTCTCTACTCCCTTTCGCTCTCATCCCTCTCTCTCTCCTCTCTCTTCTCTCTCCTCTCTCTTCTCTCTCCTCTCTCTCTCTCTCTGTATTTCTCTCTCTCCTCCCTCTCTCTCTCTCCTCTCTCTCCTCTCTGTCTCTCCTCTCTGCTCTCTATCCTCTCCTCTATCTCTCTCCTCTCTTCCCTCTCTCATCTCTTTTATCTCACTTCCCTCTCTCTCATCCCTCCCTCTCAACTCCCTCTCTCTCCTTCATCACTCTCTCTCTCTCCTTTCTCTCTTCCCTCTCTCTCTCTCTCTTTTCTCTCTCACTCCTCTTTTCTCTCTCCTCTCTTCTCTATCTCTCTCTCTCTTGTCTCTTTTCTCTCTCCTCTCTGTCTGTGGGTCTCTCTCTCTCTCTCTCTCTCATTCTCTATATTTCTATCTCTCTGTGTATCTCCTATTTTCTCTCTTCTCTCTCCTATTTTCTCTCTCCTCTCTCTCTTTTGTCTCTCTCTTCTGTATTTTCTCTCTCTTCTCTCCCCTCTCTCTCTCCTCCCTCTCTCTTCCCTCTCTCTCTCATCCCTCTCTCCTCCCTCTCTCCCTCCTCTCTCTCTCCTCTCTCTCTCCTATCTTCTCTCTCCTCTCTTCTCTCTCTCTCATCCCTCTATCTCCCTCCTCTCTCTCCTCTTTCTCTCTCCTTTCTCTCTCTCCCCTCTCTTCTCTCTCTCTCCACTCTGCTTTCTCTCCACTCTTCTCTCTCTCCTCTCTTCTCTCTCTCCTCTCTCACTCTCTTTCTCTCTCTCTCACACTCTCTGTATTTCTATCTCTCTGTGTATCTGCTATTTTCTCTCTTCTCTCTCCTAGTTTCTCTTTCCTCTCTCACTTTTCTCTCTCTCTTCTGTATTGTCTCTCTCTCTCCCTCTCTCTCTCCTCCCTTCTCTATCTATCTCTCTACTCCCTCTCTCTCTACTCCCTTTCTCTCATCCCTCTCTGTCTCCTCTCACTCCTCTCTCTCTTCTCTCTCCTGTCTTCCCTCTATTCTCTCTCTCCCCTCTCTTCTCTCTCTCTCTTTCTTCTCTTCTCTCTCCTCTTTCTCATCCCTCCCTCTCTTCTCCCTCTCTCTCCTCTCTCTCCTCCCTCTCTCTCCTCTCTTCTCTCTCTCTACTCCCTCTCTCTCTACTCCCTTTCGCTCTCATCCCTCTCTCTCTCCTCCCTCTTTCTCTCCTCTCTCTATCTCCTCTCTCGCTCTGTATTTCTATCTCTCTGTGTATCTCCTGTTTTCTCTCTTCTCTCTCCTATTTTCTCTCTCCTCTCTCTCTTGTCTCTCTCTCTCTTCTGTATTTTCTCTCTCTTCTCTCCCCTCTCTCCTCCCTCTCTCTTCCCTCTCTCTCTGATCCCTCTCTCCTCCCTCTCTACCTCCTCTCTCTCTCCTCTCTCTCTCTCCTCTCTCTCTCTGAATTTCTCTGTATTTCTCTCTCTCTCTCCTCCCTTCTCTCTCTCTCCTCCCTCTCTCTCTCTCTCTCTCCTCCATCTCTCTCTCTATATATATATCTCTCTCGCCTCTCTTTTCTCTCTCATCTCTGCTCTCTATCCTCTCCACTCTCTCTCCCCCCTCTCTTCCCTCTCTCATCTCTTATCTCTCTCTTCCCTAATCTCAGCTTGTTACCTGTATAAAAGACACCTGACTACAAAAGCAATCAGTCAATCAGATTCCAAACTCTCCACCATGGCCAAGACCAAAGAGCTGTCCAAGGATGTCAGGGAAAAGATTGTAGACCTACACAAGGCTGGAATGGGCTAGAAGATAAGGTGACAACAGTTGGTGCTATTATTTGCAAATGGAAGAAACACAAAATAACTGTCAGTCTCCCTCGGTCTGATGCCTTATGCAAGATCTAACCTCGTTTAGTTTCGATAATCATGAGAACGGTGAGGAATCATCCCAGAACTACATGGGAGGATCTTGTTAATGATCTCAACATAGCTGGGACCATAGTTACAAAGAAATCAATTGGTAACACACTACACCGTGAAGGACTGAAATCCTGCAGCACCCGCAAGGTCCTCCTGCTCAAGAAAGCACATGCCGTAAAACGGCCGCAAGAGTTTCGGCCGCAAGAAAGCCCCGGTTGCTATTCAATTGCTACGGGAAACCTCTCTGCAAGGCTAAAAGCGAGCCGCAGCTTACTTGCAGCAAGCACATAATAAAGCCCAAATAAAGCCATCCTGCACTCTGAGGAGACTATAAAGTGATTGTAGGTGTTAGCAAAAATAGCACAACATTCCCCTACACTCAAATCCGTAATTTTTGTATTTTCAAATTCTTGTCAAATATACGTGGACAAAGTCCCGAGGGCTTGGAGCACCTCAGACCCGCAAAGGCTGCGGGATTAGCCTCCGTCAAGTCCGGAAATTAGTAAAATAGACCTACGGGTCGTAAAGGGCTAACTTACAAGTCGTAGCATCGAAAAGCCATTCTGTGCTTTTATTAAAAGTGAAAGTGATGTTTAGTTTCAGAATTAATAGCTCAACATTCCCCTACTCTCAAATGCGCAAATAAAGATATTTAACTTCATCTATCATGCAAGCCCGCACGGGTTTGAATAACGAGCTACGGGCTTGGAGGGCAATCATCCGCAAAACCCGTACATGTTTCACTAAGAAGATACGGCCAAGTCTCAAGCCCGTAATTCTGAAATCAAACCTGAAATCAATTAACCAATAGGAAGATGACAATCAAGGGCGCAAATAGTTTAAAAGGGAGTGAAATTCGTAAATCTGTGACTGTGTTGTATGCTGTGCAAGTGGACACACAGGTCTTGGAGTTGGAGGTTCTGGCACAGAAAGAGAGGAGGAGAGATGGAGGGAGAAGGCAGCGAAGGGAGAAGTCAGGGAGAGCAGGGCCCCCAGCCACAGGCTGGCCAGCAAGCTGCTGCTGCTGCTGCAACGCAAAAGGGCAGCAAATTTCACCAGCCAGGAGATCGAAACACTGGTTAGAGGAGTGCAAGCCCGACACTCCATCCTAACCGGTGGGAGTGAAGTGAGGCCCAGGCAGAGGACAGATGCCTGGAAGGAGATCGCGGCTGAGGTCTCCTCGCTGGGGTATGCCAATCGTACCTGGCAGTCTGTCCAGCACCGGTTTCAAGACTGCCGTATTGCTGTGAAAACGAAGATGGCCAATGAGGCCAAAGCAGCACGTGGAACCGGTGGTGGGCCGCCAGAAACGTTCACATACCCCGGTTGGGAGGCCACAGTCCGCGACATGATCCAGCCAGCGTCAGTCGTGGGCCTCCCTAGCCTGGTGGACTCCGGTCGATCTGAAAGCCTGCAATGTGAGTACCATGTACACCTTAACACCCTCATATGTACGCACATGTACCCCACACAGATAGATAACTGACGTTGAATTGCACTGTAAGATATCTGGTTGTGACTACAGATATATGAGGCTGCAAAAATCATGTAAATCCAGTGTAAAGAAATATACTTGTCAGAACTGTTAGCAATGAAATATATGTCCAATACCTCCTCCCACAACTGATTATGATACCGTTTTGCAAATCTATTGATGTTACTGTTATGTTTGCTGTTGGTTCCCAGTGCATATAAAGCATACATGACAACTCTATTGCAATTGTTTTGTTATTGTCATGAGTTCCCCTGTCACACTCTACTCCATGTTAAACTGGCCCATCCCTAGCTGTTTGGCTTAACCCTCCTACTGCTTAGAATTCATGTACATTTTAATTATAGGTATAGCAGATGTATCCTGTTTTATGTGGGCATTTCAGTATGTGCTGGAAGAGTGCCGCCGCCGACTCTAGGGATGCGGCTGCGCTTGCGTCCCCATGTAGCCGTCAAAAATAGTTGGTACACCCAAAGCCCCTAACCCTCTAACCCTAACCCCTAAACCCCACTTTCTAACTCTAACCCATACCCCCTAACTGTAGCCAGAACCTGAAACCCATAACCACTTACCTGGCCTGCTGGGCTGGCGTAGCTAGAGTCGTTGGCGGGGCACTTCCAGAGATGCGCACATACAACAGGATAGGTCCGGTCTAGCTGGTACATCCCCATGAGAGTACATGTATGGATGTGCACACTGCAGCATATGCGGATACAGACTCTGATGGACTGCAAGTTTGTGTCGTGTAACAGCATAATCTGGACCATGTTACATTAACATGTTAACTCACTCCACTCTGGCCACTACCGCCCAACAGGCCCCGCAGGCCCATACAGCCACTGTGGCCACTACCGCCCAACAGGCCCCGCAGGCCCAGACAGCCACTGTGGCCACTCCAGCCCAACAGGCCCCGCAGGCCCATACAGCCACTGTGGCCACTACCGCCCAACAGGCCCCGCAGGCCCATACAGCCAATGTGGCCACTACCGCCCAACAGGCCCCGCAGGCCCATACAGCCACTGTGGTTACTCCGGCCCAACAGGCCCCACAGGCCCATACAGCCACTGTGGCCACTACCGCCCAACAGGCCCCGCAGGACCAGCAGGCCCAGCCAGCCACTCCGGCCCCACAGGCCCCGCAGGACCAGCAGACGACTCAGTTGAGGCAGGACACACCAGTTAGCAGTGCCTCCACCCAGAGTACACAGTAGTCTGGGTCGCTGCCAGTTAGTCCTGCGCTGTCAGCGGCCCAGTGCCAGGATTTCCTGGCTCATCTCCAGCATGAGCGTGAGCAAAATCAACAGTTCATGCTGGAGATGAGACGCCACGATGCCAGGAAGCTGGAGGAACGGAGACGCCAGAATGACTGGAACTTTGAGGAGAGGAGACGCCAGAATGACCGTGTGTTTGCTGAAATGACACGTCAAAATGAACGTATGTTCCAGGCGGTGAGGCGTCATAATCTTCTAATGGAGGAGTACGCCCAAAGGCCTGAAATGGCCCGAGAAGGCCAGCACCAAGACCGGGCTACCCCTTCCAACTCACCACCTTCAACATCCCAGACCCTGTCCCCAGCATCCAGGCCGGAAGAGCCTCAAAACATTCGAAGAGGTCAGGGCCGGCCTAGGGGAACATCTTCAAAAGGCCAGGAGAGCCAGGAAACACACAAGCGGAAGTGGAAATAGGTGAGAACATGTTCATGTTGCATATAGAAGCAATTGATGTCCAAGATCTATTGACGTTGAGGTGTTGCAGTCAATGCGTATATTGTTCTAATTGATGTCTTGTTCTTATCTCTTTAGGTTCCAATTTCTTGATGTTCTGGATTTTCTGCCTCCCGTTCTTTTTTATTTTTTTATTTAAATCTTTGAAGCATAAGATTAAACATTATGCTCCCATTATCATTGTTTGTTTTCGTTTGTACTGTACCATGATTGGTAAACACCACTTGAATGCTACACACCAACGTTATTGGATTAGTACATACATCTTCCTTCAATATACCAGCCCTGTGTTAATGTAGGGTTGGGGTAACAGCCACTAGTGCAGCTGAGGGTGGAGGTAATATTCATGAGGTTGATTACAGTAACGGTGATGCATGATATTCGTGTTCATGACACATGGATAGATTAATTCAGGGGAAATATCAAAAGTGAGTCCACCCCTAAGTGAAATTGGCGAATATTTTGTGTGGCCACCATTATTTTCCTGCACTGACTTAACCCTCATGGGGATGGAGTTCCCCAGAGTTTCACAGGTTGCCACTGGAGTCCTCTTCCACTCCTTCATGATGATATCATGGAGCTGGTGGATGTTAGAGACCTTGCACTCCCTGTAACGGAGTTGGAACATGCAGTCCAATATCTCCGCTGGTATACGGTACAATATCCAAGAAGCACTACAGTCTCACCATTCCCAACCTCCAATATTTGCCCACACTCAATTGGGAGTCAAATGAATACTGACTTTATTTTGTTGGGCAGAAATATATATATACACATCTCTTCCCACAGGCAATACACACATCCCCCATAGTTGGCCACACAATACACATTGAGGGACAACAGGTGGGTCACACCTCCCGGAGACTACCTGGCTACTTTGATACAATCAGACATTGCTTAGATCATCCTTCTTTGTTATGTCTGATAATGAAAACACTTTATACAATAGACTTCCTTATCCTATGATGCATGTGTATATATGTTTTCGCTAATATGTTGTGTGGATTCCCCCTATATGCATTTACCTAATGATGTCAGATGCTGCCTCCCCTCTCTCTGCATCACTGTTTTGGTTCAAAATGATGGGTTCATCTCATATCAATGTTTTTGTGTTCGTTGTGACTTATCCATTTATCCCTGGTACTGGGGTGCTACAGTTCATTGAGGGAACCATGAATGAAAACATGTACTGTGACATACTGAAGCAGAACATGATCCCCTCCCTTGGGAGACTGGGCCGCAGGGCAACATAACATAACGACCCTAAACACACCGCCAAGACGACACTGCCTTGCTAAAGAAGGTAAAGGTGATGGACTGGCCAAGCTTGTCGACAGACCAAAACCATATTGAGCATCTGTGGGGCATCCTCAAACTGACGGTGGGGGAGTGCAAGGTCTCTAGCATCAACCAGCTCTGATGTATCATTAAGGAGTGGAAGAGGACTCCAGTGGCAACCTGGGAAGCTCGGGTGAACTCCCTGGCCATGAGGGTTAATGCAGTTCTGGCAAATAATGGTGGCCACACATAATTGACATTTCGTGTCAATTTGGACATTTCAAATTAGGGGTGTACTCACTTTTGTTGCCAATGGTTTAGACATTAATGGCTGTGTATTGAGTTATTGATGGGTCAGAAAAATTACTTTACATTGTAGCAGAGTGTCATTTCTTCAGTGTTGTCACATGAAAAGATATACTAAAATGTTAACAACAATGTGACGGGTGTACTCACTTATGTTAGATACTGTGGCCCTCATTTAATTGCAATTTGGCCAATTGAATAGGGCTTGAAATAAGCACATAACATATATTCAATGAAAAATGTTTTAGTTAGTAAACATCTCTCCAAAATCAAGGTTTTCACTAACTAAAATCTGTTTGACACAATATATGTTCTGTGCTTATTTTGAGCCCCATTCAATTGGCAAAATCGCAATTGAATGAGGCCCTGTTCACTATTAGGATGTGAGCCACTTACGGAAACCTGTCTCATTTGTCTGTTTCTGCGTCATATAGATTGTTAATACCAACCTTCCCTCATGGTTGAAATCAGTAATGCAAACACACTGTGAGAATTCTCTTGACACCCCTAACTGATGGCGCAGAGCACAGATGTTTTATTGATGTTCCAGAAATGCTATGGTATCAACATTGACGAGGCAGACACAAACAACATCGTGGATAAATCATATTTAATATTTACAGAAATTACCAAGGCAAGCTTGCCACAAAGCCACAGGTTGACTAATCAACACAGGTATGCAAAGGATCATGGTGGAGGGGGGTAGGATACAAAATCCAAGTAACACAGGGAAATAGGGATATGATAGCAGAATGCAGGCAGGGAAAATTACATTGATATGGATGATCAGGGGATGTACAGTGTATCAACCAACATTAGGCAATATAATAGATCTCATTATTGTTCCGACATATATATAACAGTCAATAAGGAAACACCATAATAATCCAGAATAAGGTGATATACATATGGGGAGAGCAAAATGTATGCTTGTGTGTTAAACAGACACTCTGATGCCACATCAGAAGTATAAGTGCTCAATCAGTGAATGCTATGAGCCCATAACGTCAGTTCTCACGCAACAATAAGCAGCACATAGATAACCTTGGTCAAAAAGATGGTGACCTGACCAGGACCATATCAGTCAGATGTTACTTATTGCAGAGAACTCACAACAAACCAGGCAATATCAGTGATAGTTTGTTCTCTGATTGAGCATCTATACTCACTGTTGTTGAATATGCATAACTGAAGATTAACGTAACCTCCTTAACTGTTAAGTCCCAAGCCTGGATTTACTCTTCCCCATATGCACAGGGAGGGTCACATCAGCACTGAAGAAAAGATCTTGAAGGGTTGGTGCTGCAGGCTTCACAACAGTCCAAGTAGAGGAGAGGATAGAATGTCTAAACCAATAGGTACCTATGAATCGAGATAGACTATATGAGCATACACATGCTGTGGATATACCAGGAACATCAGCTGACAGATGTCACATCACATCTGCATTGTATATTGAAATTGTCTCGTGACACATATCGGCTATTCAGTCAAGGTCATCAGATATCAAACTGGATCCAACAAAACAATGTAACGGACACATGCACATACATGAGGACATTGACATGGCCATGGAATGTCAGGATGTTTATCGTCATGCCTTGTTCTGACCGGGATCTGGAATACAAACACACAAATAATATATTAGTGGAAACCTTACATATGCCATATGAGCAGCCACCAACAGATGTAGGTATGTCGGCACACATGTTAGGCATTGGGATCTCATACAAGCTAACCATCTTTCCGATGATAATGATGGCCCAGACTAATTTGTCCTGATGTGGAAATATTAGGATTAGTCGAATTCTCATTTATTTGTATTGTACAAACATATTCCGTAACGCTGTACAGGGGAGAAGAACCCGGACATATACAGTATGTAATATTGACAACGCAAGAAAATGGAGGGCCCTGTTTGGAGCGTAAAGTCTGTTGATAAATGATTTGTTCCCAAAGGCCCACACAAGATTCAAAAATCAACACTTCCAAGTTAAAGGTAATGGACATGGTGAAGAGTATATAAGGAATAGCAAGGTTTATAAGTAAGTCAGAGATACATAGGAAGGAGGTTGTGTCAAGTATAAAGATATGCATTAGTCGGAGAGGAAAGGGATCAGATGTAAAGTGCGATGCACTATTATGTAATAAGGTATCTGCCCCATGTGGACAGATAATGTAATCTGCAGATGGGACAGTCAGGAGACACATAGTTTAACCACAGCTTGAGTAGGATTAGCTGATAGGCGAATAAAAGGAGAGAGGTGGGCATGAGAGTTGAAATGAAAATGATGCAGACAAAAAGGGGAGAAGTAAAGAAGAGTCTGAGGAAAAGGCAGGGGATGTGAGGAAGAAGACAAGAGAAAACATAGTGGAAAGGGTTAATTGGGATAGTTAGCAGAAGACTTGTGTGACTCAATAAATTAAGGGTAAACAGGGGTGGGTGGGATGAAGAGAGAGAGAGAGAGAGAGAGACCAGTGCATCCTGTAATAGAAAGGGAAGATCACAACTATCACACATTGATACATGTTCGGACATCCACATGTGGTTCTCTACCTTGGATAGATCAAGTGGAGTATTCAACGAAGAGATCTGTTCCCCCAGGACACGTCTGCATGGTCCGATAAACATTTCGGACCGCTTCAGCAATACATAGGGGATGTCTTGGGGAAAAAGAAAGTTAGGCCTACATTAATGGAGTTATTAGTCATTTCCTCTCATGCATACATGCACATGTTTCCCGCAAATACTCACTTACAATGTAGACGCCATTGCTGTAGCTGATGTTCTGTTGCTGGCAAGGTCGTTTCCCATGTCTGTGTGGGTAAACAATGTGTGGACACACGGCAACAGTTCTGTAATGGCAATATGATGAGATGAGTCACACAATCCATATGATATATTGCACAATGATTCCTAGTTAACACATCCTTGAGACTACTCATGTTATCTGACTGAGAATGCTTTTACCAGCATTCGCTGACAAAGAACAGGGGACATCCCCTCTTTGCATCACATGAGGTACATTTATTATGGTTTACAGTATGCTGGTATGTTCATATATCCAGATTGCTAGGAATTGCATTGACCTCCATGGGATGTGGAATAGCATGATCAGACAATGTGAACATTACTGTTCTGGGCAGATGTTTTCAAATACGATTGTGAGGCCTATATCCATTGACATTGTGGAATACATCAGACCATCCATTTAGCTTAGCTTCTTGAGGTTGGCAGATATCAATATATATGATGTGTATGGGAATGTGCGCATACTTACCATTAACGGATATCAGAGCAGGCTGTATTTGATCCAGTATGAAGAATGCGTCACGAGACATATGTTACATCACAAAGCTATCCTCTACTGTGGACTGTTGGATATTCTGGAAGACAATGGGGAAGGAGAAAAGAGATGTATTAGTAACCATAAGCCATGTACATTTGAGTTGGTTGTAATTAGTTTCAGACTTACATGGGAAGTACTCACGAATGACGTGGGCACGTAGTTGTGACCCCTGAACGTTATCCCCACCATCGGGAGGTACTGGACGCTCCGTCGGTTTAAGCTGAGCATCATCAATGTTCCCCAGACAGTTTGCCTGTACTGCTATATTGTGCAGAATACAGCAGGCCATGATGATGTGACAAACCTTCCCTGGTGTATACTGTAGCACCCCGCCAGTGGAATGTAAACATCTGAAGCGCATCTTCAGGAGTCCAAAGGTGCGCTCTATTACATTCCGGGTTCTGGCATGGGCCGCATTGTACCTCTCCTCCCCCTCTGTGCGTGGATTGTTCACAGGGGTCAACAACCACGGCAAACACCTTTATCCTGCATCACCTGAAGGCAACAAAAATGGGAGATGTAGATATGAATGGGAGTTTGTGCTGCTCGTTAAAGCATCTGTAAATATACGCAATGATTAATGTGACGTTAGTTTAGGGATCTCTGGCTTGGAACTTCATACTCCTATGACCACGTCATATCGGGTTAGGCACAGCAACAAGCTACGATGCAAGCAATGGCTCAGTCGGTACACCTTCTTTATGGCGCACGGCAAATGAGCGCGGACAATACGGCGCTGCCAGAAGCCGGCGACAGTAGCGCACTGTTGGAAATTGTGTGACAAAATGTGCGTCCAGAAAAGAGCGCAAGTTGTAGAATCTATTGACTAATGGGCCAAAACCCTCTAACCCAAACCAATGAGACCCCATGCCTAACACTTACACTCATAATCCAAAGCCTTAGCCCAAAGACCCCTAAGCCTAAAACCCCTTAGTCCACCCTTAAATCCTTATCTCAACTCCTGCACGCAGATGTTGTGCGCGCTATTGAGGGACTCTATTTTGTCTGTTGTGGCATGTGTCGTTGCGCATTTTTCACGCAACAATGGAATAGCATTACAGTGGAACATTATGTATATTTTAGGGGATCCTTTATGGGTACTCACCCAGTAGCCACCCAGGTGGAGCTTCTCCAGACTCAAAATAAAGATGGGTGGATGACTGACGCAGGATATGGGCATCATGAGTACTTCCCGGGAAGCCGGCAACCACATTTTGTATGCGCATGTCTGCATCACAAACAGCCTGTACATTGATGGAATGATAGTGTTTGCGATTTCGGAACAGCGCTTCTTGCTCTCTAGGAGGTATCAATGCTACATGTGTACAATCTATAGCACCGAGCACATTGGGGATACCTCCCATTCGAAAGAAATCTGCTTTCACCTTCAAGATCTCTTCCCCAGTGTGGGGAAAACTGATGTATCTGGCAGTTTTCGGAACGATAGCATGGAGGAATGTGCTCAGGCACCTTGAAAGGCTTGCTTGAGACATTCCTCCTACTATGCTAGCAGTGTTCTGAAAACTACCAGATGATAGGATGTGTATGGCGGCTAACATCCGTGTCATGCCTGGGATGGCTCTATTGGTCCGTGAGGAAGGCTCCATGTCCTCCCTCAGGACCGCATAGAGCTCCTCCAGGCAGGCACGGGTTAGCCTAAAACGCTCATACACTTCCACATCAGTTAACCCCTCTAATGTGACTCTCTCCCTGTACACCCTGGGTGCACGAATCCTCCTGGCAGGCTCCTGGGCCTGCTCACCCCCCTGTGGGTCTGGTTGTGCAGGAGCCCCTACTTCATGTGCCACACCCTCTAGGGGTCTCTCATCTGGCCCCCCCATCAGCTGATCACCCACATCAAGGTCCTCCTCCCTGTCTGCAGGTGCCCTCATATCCCCCTGTCCCTGTGCCACTGGAGCTCTCTCCCCTAACTGACCCCCCACCATGACCCTAGGCATATCCTGTGATGAGCCACTTGCCTGGCTTGGTTCCGGACCACCATGGATTGCATCAGCACGCTCACCCACATTCACTCCCAGCCGCCCCTCTCTGTCACGCCTCAGCCACTCCACAGTCGCACGCCTGACAGCCCGGTTTCCACTCTGCAACATTCGAAACAAATATCCATTCCTACGACGCTGCGCTCTCCTCACATACCTATACGCCGCACTCAGGTTGCTGCTATCCATGATAATTCAGACTTGCTAATTCATGGATGATGATGTGGTTATATAGCTTGCTAATTACCCCAGATGTGATTATCCAGGTGGATTTCACAAATGGAAAAGCTCACTGGTGTATCTAAGCTTCATCATGTTATGAAGTTCCCTGATTATGGATTTGTGGAGCCATTTTAATTAGTAACCCCTAATATTCTGGCCCACATTTGAATTTGGGCACATGCTCCATGATCTATGTAATGTGGCGTGGAAATATATACAATATTTGTGTTCAAAAATCTAGATGTGAGAAAAGAGATGTAAATCAGATAATGTTGATATGTTTAGGGGACACATTCTAGCCTTTCTGAGTGCTAAAGGGTTAATTTGGCCGCCATTTTGAGGATGTACATGACAAAAAAAAAATCTCTTTTATTAACATATTTGATCATTGTGGATTGTTTTTACAGTAATTCGAATGCCTTTTATTGCTTCCTTTACACTTTTAGGGCCCTTTCAGCCCTGTTTCATTACAATGCCGTAAGTGCATCGCGTGGACTTCAACGGATGCGGCCGTAAATTAAATCTAGCCAGGCTCGAATCGCGGCCTTCAGAATGTAGGAAGGCCGTGAAGTTTAGGCGCGCACGCAAGCTGGAAGGGGGACGGACTAGCCGCGCCCGGCACGAACTTTAAATAGCGGAATCACGCATCGCGCCACAGGTCGCACAGCCAATCACTTACGGGATAGACCATTTGATTGACAGTGGGAGTGAATAAATAGGAATGACACGCGCCCACGCCTCGACTGTGTTGCGATTTCTGACGAGGTAGCACGCGGTTCCAGGAGCTGGTTGTTTGAGAGTTGGTAAGTTGCTTTATTCTAAAGTCGCGGTTTAAGTTCTTTTTACAGGAATCCGTTACTACATTTACGGATGCCGATGTAAAGAAGTACAATTGTGTTTTTTGCTTGTTTATAGGTGTTTGGAGGCTTTGGGTTATTTTGGTTGATTATATCCGGCACGGAGGAGTTTGGAGGGAGGTTAGTTGCATTGGACATGCTTTTCATCCTATCAAGCTGTCTTTTATTTGTATGTTTTGCCAATTTCTATATTTACTGAATACACTGGCGAGAAGTAAAATTGATTTCTTTGCTTGTTTATAGGTGTTTGGAGGCTTTTGGTTGATTATATCCGGCCCTTAGGGGTTTGGAGGGAGGTAAGTTGCATTGTACATGCTTTTCATCCTATCAAGCTGTCTTTTATTTGTATGTTTTGACAATTTCTATATTTACTGAATACACTGGCGAGAAGTAAAATTGATTTCTTTGCTTGTTTATAGGTGTTTGGAGGCTTTTGGTTGATTATATCCGGCCCTTAGGGGTTTGGAGGGAGCTAAGTTGCATTGTACATGCTTTTCATCCTATCAAGCTGTCTTTTATTTGTATGTTTTGCCAATTTCTATATTTACTGAATACACTGGCGAGAAGTAAAATTGATTTCTTTGGTGGTTTATAGGTGTTTGGAGCCTTTTGGTTGATTATATCCGGCCCTTAGGGGTTTGGAGGGAGGTAAGTTGCATTGTACATGCTTTTCATCCTATCAAGCTGTCTTTTATTTGTATGTTTTTGGCAATTTCTATATTTACTGTATACACTGGCGAGAAGTACAATTGTGTTTTTTTTGCTGTTGGCCTATAGGTTTGGCGAGTTTGTTTTTGTGGGGAGAGGAGTTTTGTGGAGGGAGGTAAGTTATTTATATTTTTCTGTTTAATATTAGAACTGGATCTCTCTCTCTCAAAATCTCTCTCTATCTCTCTCTCTCTCTCTCTCTCTATATATATATATATATATATATATATATATATAGAGAGAGAGAGAGAGAGAGAGATTGATTTTGAGTTTGAGTTTGATTGAGTTTGATTTTGAGTTTGAGTTTGATTGAGTTTGAGTTTGATTGAGTTTGATTGAGTTTGATTTTGAGTTTGAGTTTGATTGAGTTTGATTGAGTTTGAGTTTGATTGAGTTTGATTGAGTTTGATTTTGAGTTTGAGTTTGATTGAGTTTGATTTTGAGTTTGATTTTGAGTTTGATTGAGTTTGATTGAGTTTGAGTTTGATTGAGTTTGATTGAGTTTGAGTTTGATTGAGTTTGATTGAGTTTGATTTTGAGTTTGATTTTGATTGAGTTTGATTGAGTTTGATTTTGAGTTTGATTGAGTTTGATTGAGTTTGATTTTGAGTTTGAGTTTGATTGAGTTTGATTTTGAGTTTGAGTTTGAGTTTGATTGAGTTTGATTGAGTTTGAGTTTGATTGAGTTTGATTGAGTTTGATTTTGAGTTTTATTGAGTTTGATTGAGTTTGATTTTGAGTTTGAGTTTGATTGAGTTGTAGATTGAGTTTGAGTGAGATTTTTACACATATTTGCAATACACATAGGTGTTCCAAACTGCTTCTTCAATGGGGCTTGACAAGAACTTTTTTTCAGCCTAGAACAGCAGGACCATGTAGTTCCTACTACCTCTGGTACAGAGGATGGCTTCAGGATAGGTACCATGCCCATGAATATGTGCAGAATATAATGCAGATAGGATATTAGTGGCCTCAGACATGGGCCACTCCCCACACATGATAGAAGCACACAGTAAATAGCCGCATGCCTTGTATATATGCAAACTGTAACTGACCCTTCCACATTGTTTATGAAAGTATTGATCTAGCATGTTTCATCAGCGCCTCTCAGGTCCAGAGTGAGAGGTGCTGTACACCCCTCCCACTGCTGTCACAGGCTCTGTCCACTTAAGGTTGATTACTGCAGTTAGTTACAACATTGATATCCAAGCAGAAATAGTGTTAGAGGCGATCAGAATGGGGGACGAGCGTGGAGCAGGCAAACCCACTAAAACATTTCTTTATTTCTCTTTCTTTTCTTTTCAGGTGGTGATGGAGGGAGAGGAGCAGAGGGTGGAGGAGTGGCAGGGAGTCCCGGGGTGTGGAGGTGGGGAAGAGGAGGGGAGGAGTGAGGAGGAGGTAATAGTTGAGGAGGGGGAGGTAGTGGAGGAGGAGGTAGTGGAGGAGGAGGTAGTGGAGGAGGAGGAGGGAGGAGAGGAGGAGGGAGGAGAGGAGGAGGAGAAGGGAGGAGAGGAGGAGGAGAAGGGAGGAGAGGAGGAGGAGGGAGGAGAGGAGGAGGAGGAGGGAGGAGAGGAGGGAGGAGAGGAGGAGGAAGGAGGAGGAAGGAGGGAGGAGATTTGGCCACTATTTGTATTCTCTAATGTAGATGTGATGAGCGAGATGTGTATTCTATCGTTGATCAACCATATAGCGTGCATTGAATGTGCGCTGTCATCTGCGCACCGACACATGCGTGCATCAACAACAGCAGGCCCGACAGAAGGCTAGCGGATCTCATGATTAGGATTAGGCGGTGGGGTGTAAGGGTTAGGATTAGGCTGCGGCTACAAGGGTTAGAAGGGTTTATGGCATTAGGTCATATCACTTGCGCCCTTTCATCGACGCGCACTAGTCAAAAATATTAGAACTGCGCAATGATGTGGGACCGCTCATGTCAGCTACATGTTGTCAAAACACATTTGCTGTGCGCGCCAATGTTGGGGTGACATATTCTATTATGGGGCTGTTATAGAAGCTACAATGGAACCTGTATGTGTGCTGACCAATCAAACATATGAGGAATATTAAACTAATTTGAAGTCTTGTTAATTTGGAGGCTGTAATGCTTGGACCTCCATTTTAGGGTTACAGGCTTAAACCATGCAGACTGCAAAAACAGTAACAAAATGGATACCTTTAACCTCTAAGCACGTACGGCCTTTAAAAACGAGCTGCGGGCTTGGAGGACAGCCTGCACGGGCTTGAATACGGAGCTACGGGCTTGGTCAGTGAAGTCCGTGGGACTTGTACGGATTTTAAAATTAAAATACAATTTGGCGATGTGCAAGCTTGAGAATGTTTGGCTAGTAATCCTCTTGCACCCCCATTATGTTCCCCATCATTTACAGTGCTTTGCAGTGCTGGATTGAATAAATATTGGCTATTACAATGCTGGGTTTGCGGTCCTTCATCTCCGAACCCGTACGGGTTTGAACAAGGACCAGCCCGCGGAACTACGGGACGTAAAGTAATCCGTAAATAATATATCTGATTTGGGCTGATGTGCAAGCTTGAGAGGGTGTTGCTATTAATCCTCATGCCCCCCATTATGATGCCTAGCATTTACGGAGCTTTTCAGTGCATTCTCGATTTTATATTTGCATTTTCAGTTTTAGGACTTTGCGGCCGGAAAACAAGATTTACGGGCGCTGGGAAAAAGCTTCCGGCCGTTTGCATGATATGCGGCCGGCCGGAAGGGGATATCCTTGCGGCGCCGTATAATTGAATTGCAAGGTAAAAGTAGCTCTACACGGTGCCGTAAGACGGCCGCAAGGAAATGTATGTATCATATAAGCAATCATTATTTTCTACTTCTGCTAAAGCAGCAAAAAATATCATTAGGACAGTTTCAATACTACTACTTATGTCTCTATAAGTGATGAGACATTACTTGATTTATCCTGTAACAGTTTGTATATAGTGATGTGGCGAACATCAATGGGCAGGCAAATTTCAAAACCCACAGGGACTCTTTCTGGCCACAATAGTGATGGGAAAGTTGTTTCAAGGGGACTAACACCTGGACTGTGGCATGCCAGAGGGGGATCCATGGCAAAACTCCCACGGAAAATTAGTTGATGCAGAGTCTGGTTTTAAGCCATAAAGGGCATAAATCACCTAACATTCCTAAATTGTTTGGAATAACATGCTTTAAAACATCAGGTATGATGTTGTATCGATCAGGTAGTGTAAGGGTTACACCCGCTTCACAGTAACAGACCAATCTCCCCATTTAATGCACCGCAAACAACCGCAAACAGTCCCCTTGCACAACCGCAAACTCCCCATTTGCACAAGGTTGGATACCAAGCTAGCCATGTCCTGTTCCTTGTCCTCACTGATGTCATTGAATGTCTCTTCCTCCACCCAGCCACCATGGGTCCCCGAAAGGTGACAACAAGCCCCCTGGGACGCCTGCTGTGTTTGGTCTTCAGCCTCCTCAAAGCCACCTTCCTCCTCTGACTCCTCTTCTTCAGACTCCTCTCTCTGCGTTGCCTCTCTCTGCGTTATTATAAGGTGTGTACTGTTAAGTAGTACTATTCCTATCAGTTTAATCCCTGTTACGTCCACTATTAGGGGACGTGTATATGGCATTGATGGAAAAAGATGCTTGGTCGGACCTCCTACTTCGAATTTGGGGCACTGCACGTGCAATGTAATGTGCCACCAGATAGGAGTGGTGTATTAAGTTGTACTATTTATTCCTATCAGTTTGATACCTGTTACGTCACCTATCAGGGGACGTGTATATGGCATGGATTTTTGGAAGCGGCAGATGGAAAAAGATGCTTGGTCGGTCCTACCACTTCAAATTTGGGGCACTGTGCGTGCAATCTAAGGTGCCACCAGATATTAGTGTCACTGTGCACTGGCAAAAGTTGGCAGAGTAGGCGCTGTAGGCCTCACACACACGCCTGTAGGCAGGCAACTGATATTCAATCGATTACAGTCAGAAAAGTGTTGTTTTATGACACTGTACACTACGGTTGCACCAGATATGACGTATCACTGTGCACTGGCAAAAGTTGGCAGAGTAGATGCAATAGGCTTCACAGGCAGGCAATTGCTATTCAATCTATTACAGTCAAAAAAGTGTTATTTTATTTCACTGAGCACAATATAAGCTGTGAGCCTGACACAGGCAGGCAACTGAAATTAGATTAAAGGAAAAAAGGGTTGGTTTTTTTCAATGTATGGTACACCAACTATGACTGGTGAAACAGAGCAGAATATTAGCTGTGAGCCTGACACAGGCAGGCAACTGAAATTAGATTACAGGAAAAAAATGGTTGTTTTCAATGTTTGGTACACCACCAGGTATAAGTAGTGAAAATAAGCACAATATAAGCTGTTAGGTGTTAGCCTGTCACACACACACGCTGGCAGGCAGGCATATGCAATTAGATTACACAGAAAAAAAATATAAAATAAAATAAATGATGTTCTAGCCCTAAAAAGGGCTTTTTGGGTTGCTGTCCTTGCAGCAGATATCAGATGAGTCATTCAGGTCTGTAGTGGAAGCTAAATACCCAGCCTGGCTATCTATTTCCCTATTAAATCTCCAGCAGCTACACTATCTGTCCTCTCACAACGAATTCAGCTTCAGAATGATTCTAAAATGTATGCTGTCCTTCAAATGGAAGGCTCTGGAAGGGAGTGTCTGCAGCTGATTGGCTGGAATGTGTCTGCTGACGGTGAGGTGCAGGGTCAAAGTTTCCTCAATGATAAAGAATAGGGGGCGAACCGAAAAGCGCATGTGTCCGCGCATGTGTCCGCCGTCCAATATTATTTATTTTTAAAATTACCTCGGTGGTGGTTAGCGTAGGGGATTTCCAATTTTTTTGCAATATTATGCTTTACTGCCAAAGCAAAGTATTGCCAGAGATTATTCTGGTTTACGGATAAGTTGTCTACATGTAGCCCTAAAAGGCACGTTTCAATTGTGGGTACTAAAGGTATATTAATTATTTGTGAAAATAAGCTAATCAGTTCTTCCCACAATCCTTGCACCAGCGGGCACGTCCACCAAATATGAAGGAAGTCCCCCCTAACTTGGCATCCCCTTAAACAGTTCTCACTAAGCTGTGGATTAAATGTATTCATCAATGAAGGAGTGTAGTAAGTTCTGTGTAATACCTTTACCGAAATTTCCAATAAACTACATGTAAAAGTTCCCTGCCTAGATCCCGTTCCTATTTAGACTTTAAGGTTGTTTTCTGGTTATTTTGTCAATCATTAAAAAATGAATATAGGGAGCCTAGGAAACCTTTCGTATAAGGCAAATTCTTACATATGCTCACTAACCAAGTAGGTTCTGGCGGTCCAGTGCCCTGAATTAGGGATAAAAGCCAATGGTTAAGTTTCCTATAGTTCCAAATTTCTTTGTCTGCGTTATGATATTGGGCTATGAGTTGCTCGTGAGAAATCAATTTATCATTAAGAAACAAGTGACCCACCCTGCACATCAAGCTAGAAAGCCACTATTCTTTAGAGTCAGATCCCATAGTGGTGTCAGAAGCAGGAAAAGACTTTAAACATGTCACAGGTAAGAGTGATGGGGCCAAGTGTTTTACAGATTTAGCCCAGACCCAATTTGCCAGAGTGGAGCTAATCATAGGGTTGGGGTGGCGTTGCTTGATGAATGGAGATCCCATATCAAAGTGTCCGATGTATGTGGTTTTAATTGCCAATTTTCCACAAAAATCCAGAGGGGTTGGTGCTTGATCGAGTGAGCAACCAGAATAAATGCTAGCTGAGCAGCTCTCAAGTATAACCTCCGATTCGGGCAGGCCTTCCTTGCTATCCAAGCAAGCCTTCCTTGCTATCCAATGGGGTCTATCACACCAGATAAACTTAGATATTTTATTTTGTAACCTGTCAAGTTCTTTCAAATCTATTGGAATGGAAAGGTTTCTGAACAAGTATAATATTTTCAGCAAAATGTAAATTTTTGCCGTGGTCCATGAGATGTGGGGCCTAGACGAATTCTGCATATCCTCCATAATCTTTTTAAATAAAGGGGAAAAATTGGCATTATAGAGATCTGGTAACCTCCCCATGATTTTAACTCCCAGATATTTAATAAAGCTTTTAGGCCACAAAAATCCATATGCGTGTTTCAAAGCTTCCAGATCTAGTTGTGATATGCCCACTGATAGGATCAGATTAGTGAGTAATCATGTATTCTGATGTGTGTATATATTATATCTGGGTACCACAATATAATGAGAGAAAATAATGCACAGAAGTCAGAGTGTCATCAGAATAATCTCTGAGTTTATTTGGGCGGCAGAACCTTATATAGCATAACACACGTCACAGCTAATAGCATAGTTAAAAATAGGGTTAAATTCACATTTGCAAGCAAGTGTCTTTTTCTGTCTAACTCAGCAAAACAATCTTTATCTAATCACGGCTTCCTATAGATATTTGTGCTCGGTAGCTGCTGAGACAAAGGAGAGGAAACAGGAAACAGATGTTTAAGGAATATTACCTTAAACATTTCTACAGATAATGCACTTAAACATTCTAGTAAGATACAAGGAAAAAACAAGCTGATATACTTTTTATAATCATGATATTCTTAGCCAATTTATTCATAATGAAGAAATTAAATACCTAACAGTCCATCCTTTTATAAATGTATTAAACAAAGGTCTTAAAGCTAGGTTCAGTTTAAATTGTAACATTGCCATTGACGGTCTGGCAGTGGAACATGCTATACAGTTACTCATTTCCATGGAGGCCCTCGTATACAGCATCCATTCCAACCAGATGCTTTTTCTGCATACCCAGTCTCAATTTCAAAAGTGTCAATCAGGCGGTCAGGTTCCAAATAGATGACCTGTGAGGGCACAGTCCTATTCACAGGGCTCACCTTGGTGAGATCAATAGTCTCTCTGGGCACCTCTTTATGCAGTACCTGAATATGCAAATATTCCATGTTGTTACCTCTGCCTGAGGTGTAGATTCCAAAAGTATGTCTCCCTTCATCACACTTTTGTGGGTCCTGGAGGGTGATCCGGATGGGGTTGCATAGCTGATTTTGGCCGCAGGAGGATGGCTCCACACCCCGTGTCAGCTTTAAGCGTCTCTTTGTACTTTTGCACTTCATGTGATTAGGTGGGGAGTAACCCCAGTCAGCTCCTGTATTGCATAAGGCCAGTTTCCAGCTAGGACATCTCTCATTTTCATACGGAGAGGCTATACACAAGTATACTGGCGCTTTTCTCACCCCTCCACTACTCCTCCAGAAAATCCACATCTTAGTACTTGACATAGGTCTATTTGGTTGGTTCCTGTCTGTCCTTCCTTGAACACTAGGGTCACTTGGCCAGTTAAATTGACTTCAATCATGTCTCTTTTCATTCTGTGCATCCACATCTCTCTAATAGATTGCGTCTGGTTGCCTCTGGGTCTTGTTACTTCTTCCCATATGATTATGGGTGCTACTATGCAGAGAGTTATCAAGATGAGGCATGTCAGTGAGATTCTTAGGCCACACCAGTTAGGTCTTTTGAACAGGTGCCAGGACATTTTCTTGGGCCAGTTGATATCCCCAAACCCGCACCATTCGGTTCTTCACTGGGTTTGAGAGAAGTTTTCCCCCCTTTGTAGCCCAGCCTGACTTGCAATGAGTCAGC
This sequence comes from Discoglossus pictus, assembly GCA_027410445.1. Taxonomy (NCBI): domain Eukaryota; kingdom Metazoa; phylum Chordata; class Amphibia; order Anura; family Alytidae; genus Discoglossus; species Discoglossus pictus. The sequence continues at coordinate 99,634,820 of CM050169.1, forward strand.
TAGCAGGTTTTCGGAATTAACTGGCTCAAGCTCTGGCACTTTTACTCTCTTGCAGTGAGTCAGGTGTATCCAGGTGGCTTGTTCGGCAACTTTCAAGGCAGTGGGTGTTGACAGCAGAACTTGGTACGGTCCTTCCCACCTGGCCGATGCCCAATTTTTACGCTTGATTACTTTAATTAGGACCCACTGGCCTGGTTGTACCAAGCAGGGTCCCTGCAGTTGCTGTGGATGAGAGAGAGAGATGGAGGTAATATCTTTCTTACTTAACATTTTTCTCATATAGTCTACTAAGTTTTCACTCATGTTCTCATCTTCTGAGATAAATGGTCTAAATTCTGGTAGTAGGAATGGTCTCCCATACAATATTTCAAACAGGGTTAACTTCTTCCTGCCTGGAAGCATGTGCATGTTTAGCATGACTAACGGTAAACAGTAAAACCAATTTTTCCTGTTTCTGCCATCGTTTTCCTCAATTTATTTTTAATGATACCACTAGTTCTCTACACTAATCCAGCTGACTGTGGGTGGTACGCACAGTGGTTTTTCAACTCTATGTGTAATGCTTTACTCAAGTGGTCAATAATTTTGTTCACAAAATGTGTGCCGTTATCGCTATATATTTCCTCTGGTATACCAAACCTAGGAATTAATTGTGTCACTAAGGTTTTAGCCACTGTGATTGCGTCAGGGTGTGCACATGGTTTCGTTTCCACCCACCTAGAGTATACATCAATTATCACTAGGCAATATTTCTTCACACTTTGTTAGTTCAATGAAATCCATACATATTGTTTGGAAAGGGTATGTTGGTTCTGGGAATGTGCCTCTTATGGGGTGATAGTTACCCTGAGGGTTGTGTTGTGCACAAACAAGGCACCCTGCACAACATTTTTAAAATAGGTGTTTAATCCATAGACTGAAAATAATCTGCTGACCATGTCTACCATACTCCCTCTTGAGACATGACTAATGCCATGCTGCATATCTGGATAGTGATTTTGGTAAAATTGGGTTCCCTTCTGCACTCTCATAAATATTATCATACCTTTAACCAGTATGTTTTTTCTTGTGAGGGTGCGTCTGTCTGTATTAGCTGTAGAATACTCTTGTCAATTTGGTCTACGAGATACACAGATGTGTAGCTGTGTAAGAGAAAAATGTGTATGTTTCCTGTTAGAGCCGCCTGCTTTGCAGCTGCGTCTGCTCTGACATTTCCTTTTGAAATATCAGTCTTTTGTCGTGGTATGAGCCACACATTTACATACCGCAATCTTCAAGGGCAGTTGAATGGCTTCAAGTAACTGCAAAAGGAGTTGTTTATGAGTGACTTGCCTGCCGGTAGATGTGGCCATGCCTCTATTCTTCCCTAATTGTGCAAATATGTGCACAGTTGAGAATGCATATTGGCTGTTGGTGTATGTTTACTTTGTCTCAGTTACCCAGTTCAGGCTTTTCCTATATATTTTTGTGCTTGGTGAGTACTGCACTCCGAGGCCATAGGGCAAGTACTCCCATTGTATTTTATCTGTCTGAGCCTCTTCTACCATCCCTCCTACCTGTACCCACCTTCCACCAGCAGGCATAGTCAGTGATATGTGTGGCACTGTGTGTCCTGCATAGAGTAGCTGGTCTTGATCATTCAATTTTACTCCCACCCCTGTATACCTATTTTCTGTCCAGTATATGTAATCTAAGGTTATTCTGGTATTGGTGTGTTTGAAAAATGTTTTTTCATAGTCCACATCCCTCCCCGGTGTACTTTCAAATTTCATAGTGCAGTGTAATGACCCTGTGCTTTGTTTTACACTGGGAGATGGAGCTAGGTCATTAGCCATGGCTACCAAAGTGCTGGATACTTGTCTTGGCCCTTTCGACACCATGTCTAATGTAGAAGTAATGTGGTTCACCCATCCCCTGCACTACATTTACATCGACAGGTATGCCCTCCATGTATGCTTTCATGCCTTACTCTGTAGGAACCACTCTAATGTTGCATTTCAGCATCAGACCTCTACCCAAGAGATTTATCGGGCATCTAGGGGAGAGTATAAAAGGATGCTCAAATGTTTGGCCGTTGAACAATCTCACTGTGAGTGGACATGATATAGGTTCGCTATTTGTCTGTCCTGCTGCTGACCTAACCAATATGTTTTGTGATGACGTGTAACTAGTCCATGTGCCATCATCGCTCAACACTGATCTACATGCTCCTGTATCGCATAAAAATGTTATCATTACCCCCTCTACATCTAGTTGAATGACTGGTTGTTCTTCTAGAGCCATTAAGTCTATACATGATTCTAAATTCAACACATCATTTATTTCTGGCAAGTTTGCATCATTATTGCCATACTCATACAATTCAGATTCATGCAATTCTTGTTCAGCAAATATTTGTAAAGGAAGGGTACAACCTGGTTCCAGTCATTTGTCGGTCTGGTGGTCATCGTCATCCGCTCCCTCTTCCTCCTGCTACTTTCTATTTCACCAGTAACGTGCTAAGTGGCCGACCTTGCCACACACCTAACAATTTCCGTAAAATTTTCCTCTGCTTCCACCTCGTCCTCGTCCACCTCCTCTCCCTCCACGTTTTTGGTTATTTCCACCATCACCAGAAAAGAAAGCAGAAGTTATAGGTTGCGCTTTCCCATCAACAGAAGTCATCAAATACACCTCTTTTGGTTTACTATCTTGCTCAATAAAGTTTGAACGTCTCCTATACCTTCCTTTTAATAAGGATTAATATTGCCAAGAAGTAGTGGATACAGGGCACTGATTCCAGCAGAGGTAGTATAGTAGATGCTGTGTATCCAGTGGGTGTGGTGAGCATCGTCATCGCTTAAAAGGGGTTGTAATAACATGCCTTTGTCTCTCTTTACAGCAACCACACTTTCTCCCTTCTGCTATTTTCCCTCAATGATACAGACAGACATATTTTCACATAAAAACTAACACACACACAGAGGAAAAAATGGGAGTAGGAAAGGGGAGTGGTCTGCTATGTGGGGGGTTGGCCAGACCCTGCACATCTTCTCAAAATGCAGATCAGTCACCTCCCTGTCCAAAGGTAAAGCATTGAGTAAAGTTACAAACACACAGAAACTTTATATATATACACAAATACACATAAGAAAACAATTCTAGAATACAGTGTTCACAATTCCCACACATAAGTGTGTTTTTACCAGACATAAGTTACAGATGCACACCAGAAACCCTTTGCATATTAAACATTTCTGTAGAGATAACCTTGAAAACTGCAGGGTCTAGAAACCACACACCTGGCAGTGCGATTTATGCCCTTGAGAGCCTATCCACTTATATATATATATCTTGAACTCCTATAGTATCAATTAAAGTTAATAGATGTACACAAAAAATATGATCAATGTACATGGAAATATACATAGCATTACATATACATACAACAACCAACAAACCTTTTATACATTTTCCAGAAATAATCTGTATATCTCCCACACCTTGGACCATCCGCCTTCTCCACACCCGAGTGTGGAAACCTGGTTCATGTAGAGAGAGAGTCGTTCAGGCTACCTCTCGCACGCTACACCTCAAACACCACCACATATACTCGGCACATCAAGGACCCATAAATCCTGTAGCTTCTGATGGGAAGTCTTGTTGTGCAGTTCCCTTTAGTGTAAACCTTGCCACCCAACCTGTAGGGCCGACAGGTAGACCACTCAAAGTCCAACTTCACCATATACCGTGTGGTGCCTTTGTGGACGTATCCCTTACAAGTAGAGCTCCCACACAGGGCTTCATATACACAATCTTACAAAGTATTTTAGTAAGAAGTTATGAATACGCAGAAACTTCAGACAAAATATTTCAACATTGTATAACCAATTAAAGAATGAGAAAGATGGAAATTCAAGCAGTTATAGATGCCTGTCATGCTCGACTGCCACAAATTTTGGTTTGTGCGTCTTACATAAACACAGGCAAGTCACAGGATTAGCCCTTCGGAGACTAGGTGGGTAATGCGTGACCACTCACTACCAAAAGTGGATAGTTTCAGGTAAGAATTTTGAGAACAACACAAAAGAATACATGTATATATATATATACATACACTCACAAGTACACAGAAATATACAGAAAGTATACAGGTATATACAATAACCAATAAATCTGTTATCCATGGTACACATCTCACAAACATACATACACCCGGTACCGGTATTTAAAAACATACAAAATGTTAACATGCACACACATACATATTTTCTTGCAAGAGCTCATTTGAAAGTCGGACTCATTTACCCCTTTTTCATGGTAAGCTTTCTCAATAACGTTACGTACGGAGAACTTATTTTATCGTCTTTTCCTCAGGATAATGACTCTTTTACCTCTCTGTGGGTAAGTGTCAACCCTTCTACCTATTACTAGGCTAGAAACCTAGTTGTACAACTCTTTTACCTACTATCACTGTTAGGCAAGGACCTGCAGACATACACACACATTCAAGTGCAACAGAAATTCATATACTCACTGTCAGTCCGTTGTAAGCTGTGCCTTTTCATCCCTCGGAAAAACACCTTGCCTCTGTGGTCCAACTGATCGTATATATCAGGCCTGAGGTCTTTCTCAAGGTAAGGGAGTCCTCAGCGACATACCCCCCGTGCACGGTAAAAGGCGTTTTACTCCGTCCGAGGAATGATAAGGGAAACAACTTCCGGCTCGAAGGACCAAAATGATAGGATCAGATTAGTGAGTAATCATGTATTCTGATGTGTGTATATATTATATCTGGGTACCAAGATATAATGAGAGAAAATAATGCACAGAAGTCAGAGTGTCATCAGAATAATCTCTGAGTTTATTTGGGCGGCAGAACCTTATATAGCATAACACACGTCACAGCTAATAGCATAGTTGAAAATAGGGTTGAAAATAGTTATGAATACGCAGAAACTTCAGACAAAATATTTCAACATTGTATAACCAATTAAAGAATTAGAAAGATGGAAATTCAAGCAGTTATAGATGCCTGTCATGCTCGACTGCCACAAATTTTGGTTTGTGCGTCTTACATAAACACAGGCAAGTCACAGGATTAGCCCTTCGGAGACTAGGTGGGTAATGCGTGACCACTCACTACCAAAAGTGGATAGTTTCAGGTAAGAATTTTGAGAACAACACAAAAGAATACATGTATATATATATATACATACACTCACAAGTACACAGAAATATACAGAAAGTATACAGGTATATACAATAACCAATAAATCTGTTATCCATGGTACACATCTCACAAACATACATACACCCGGTACCGGTATTTAAAAACATACAAAATGTTAACATGCACACACATACATATTTTCTTGCAAGAGCTCATTTGAAAGTCGGACTCATTTACCCCTTTTTCATGGTAAGCTTTCTCAATAACGTTACGTACGGAGAACTTATTTTATCGTCTTTTCCTCAGGATAATGACTCTTTTACCTCTCTGTGGGTAAGTGTCAACCCTTCTACCTATTACTAGGCTAGAAACCTAGTTGTACAACTCTTTTACCTACTATCACTGTTAGGCAAGGACCTGCAGACATACACACACATTCAAGTGCAACAGAAATTCATATACTCACTGTCAGTCCGTTGTAAGCTGTGCCTTTTCATCCCTCGGAAAAACACCTTGCCTCTGTGGTCCAACTGATCGTATATATCAGGCCTGAGGTCTTTCTCAAGGTAAGGGAGTCCTCAGCGACATACCCCCCGTGCACGGTAAAAGGCGTTTTACTCCGTCCGAGGAATGATAAGGGAAACAACTTCCGGCTCGAAGGACCAAAATGATAGGATCAGATTAGTGAGTAATCATGTATTCTGATGTGTGTATATATTATATCTGGGTACCAAGATATAATGAGAGAAAATAATGCACAGAAGTCAGAGTGTCATCAGAATAATCTCTGAGTTTATTTGGGCGGCAGAACCTTATATAGCATAACACACGTCACAGCTAATAGCATAGTTGAAAATAGGGCTAAATTCACATTTGCAAGCAAGTGTCTTTTTCTGTCTAACTCAGCAAAACAATCTTTATCTAATCACGGCTTCCTATAGATATTTGTGCTCGGTAGTTGCTGAGACAAAGGAGAGGAAACAGGAAACAGATGTTTAAGGAATATTACCTTAAACATTTCTACAGATAACGCACTTAAACATTCTAGTAAGATACAAGGAAAAAACAAGCTGATATACTTTTTATAATCATGATATTCTTAGCCAATTTTTTCATAATGAAGAAATTAAATACCTAACACCCACCCCCAGCACCTCTGTCTTTTCTACATTAATTTGTAGGCCGACAGAGTCCCAAACTCTGTAAGAGAGGATAATAAGGCTAGTATAGAAGTCAAAGGATCAGATAAAGTACAGAGGAGGTAATCCGCAAAAGATGAGCATTTTAGATGGTGTAAGCCCACTTTAAGACCCGAGATTTCTGAGTTGCCCAGAATAGCCTGAGCCAAAGGCTCAATGGCCAGAGCAAATAGCAGCGGGGACAAAGGACATCCCTGCCGGGTTCCTCTCTGAATATCAATAATAATGTTGTTTGACCCAGGAAGTTTTAAAATGGCCTGCGGAAGATTATAAAATGATTTGAGTAAATTGGTGAACCTCCCAGTAAAACCAAATTAAGCCAATGTTGCATATAGGTAAGGCCACTCGAGCATATCAAAGGCCTTCTCCATATCTAACGCCAGGACACACAACAGAACTTTGTCTTCCTTTGCTAAGTGTAGTATATTTAAAGTCCTCCTGACGTTATCTGCTGTTTGCTATAAGGAACAAAGCCATTGGATTAAGTCCTGGAGGAAGTTCAATATTCTATCCACCATGATATTGGCCAATGATTTTTAGGTTCTAGGGGGTCCCTCCCCTCCTTTGGAAAAACAATTAAATCTGCCCTATTAAGTTCTGGGGGCATCTTATCACCACTTAAGATGGATTTAAAGAGTTCACATAGATGGGGCTCTAGTAAATTCGCAAAAGTTTTATACTAAGAGTTGGTAAAACCATCTGGTCCCGTGGCATAACCCGACTCAAGACTCTTAATAGCCTTGTGTATCTAATCGATCGTTACATTAGAGTTTAAAGTAGTCAAATGCTGTTCCGTAATTTAAGGAAGATCACACGCATCTAAGTAAGATTGAATCACTCCTATGTTAGATTGAGTTTTGGACAGATATATATTTTGGTAAAAGTCTGCAAAAGTCAGTTTAATTAAATTTTGGCTGACTGTAACCTCTCCTTTCGCTGTTTTAATCCTTAGGATCCTAGATTGGGAGATCTAAGAGTTGAGTCTCTTGGCCAGGAGAGAGTCTGGCTTATTGGCCTTTGCATAGAATAGATGGTTCACACGCCTAAGGGCCTTTTCTGTCTTGTTGGACAGAACGTTGTCTAACTCAATTCTGCATTTATCAATTAGCCAGCATGTGCTAGAAGTGGGGTAAAGTTGATTTTGACGTTCTAATTACTGCTTTTTAGTCGAAAGTTCTAATTCTTTCAATTTACATAGTTTTTTGTAGTCTGTAGCCAATTGTATACAGGTGCCCCGGAAAAAGGCTTTATGTGCTGCCCCATAAATTAATGATTAACCCAAAATGGCTGACAGCATATAAACACAAATATTAATCCATAAACAACTTTATTACACTGTCCGTCAGATATAATGGACAATCCACATCAAAACCAGAACATACATGATACCTTCGCACATAGACAGCTCCCCCTGAACAGTCAAATAGCAAAGAAAAACAGGGAGAGACACAAAATGGTGTCATCTACAAGGAACATTTCCCCATCAGATAGCAACACTCTCATGCCACTTTCCACTCCATGTTCACTCACTCAACCACAGTACCTGATCATACAAAAAAAATCCATACACAGAGACACACATGAACATCTCCAAACTCTGTACTCCACACACTCCGCAACAAACCCCCTTTCTCCACTTGGAAAACATAATCTCTACAGAAAAAATGTCATACCGGCATACAAATCTGCTGACAAATTTAATATATTTAAGATGCAGACAAGGCAAAAGAACATATATAGCTCTTAGCAGCGCAGGCTTGCCAAAATCCATTGCTAACGCAACGGGGAAACTACGTGCTCACGAAGCGAGCCCGCAGCAACTGCGACCCTCGCAAAGCGAGGGCTGCAGATGCGGCCGTAACCGCGGACCTCACGAACGACTTAGGCAGGGAGCGGCGAAGGTGCTCACTGCGCTGGTGGAGATGAGCGCCGTAGACGCTCACCCCTACGACCCTGCACGACTTTACCATCATACCTACGACCTGCGGGACTACACATCAACACAAAACTCAAATGCACAATTCACAGTGCGAGACCCGTAGCACTTTGAAAAAAACGCATGAAAAACAAAATCCGGCCCAAAAGGAAAAGGAAATCGTCGCTTAGAGAAAAAAAAATATGAGCAGCAAAAAATAAGAACTTAACGGCCAAACCGCGCACAGTGAAAAACACAAAAAACACAGAAAATACAAACAAAAATAAAATAAAAACATAACACACAACAAGGGGGGACACCCAGGACGTCTGGAAGTGAGGTTACACCTCAATTTTAGTCCAATTTCAAGAGTTTAGGATTTCGAAAATCCCCTAAGCGAGAGAAAAAATGGCCTCCGAAAAAAAAGAAAACGAGGCTACACGACCCCTAAACCCGCAAAACACCGCCAGGCACATACAACTTTTACACAACCCTGTACGAGCTACAAAATACACTATTAGGAAGGATGCAAAATTATCCACATCCACGCACCACATACACTGCCATTTTACAACACTAACTTACAAAATGCGGAACTACAGAGCTACACAAACGTTTACCCCTCGAGCAAGCAGCCTATTTACACTACACACTTCACACATTGCTGACACTCACCAACACTAAAAATCTACATTGTATGCCTCAGGAACAGCAAAACAGATTGTTAGTTCTTCAGCTTATTGGTTGCTGCATATATTCATTACAAATAGGTAAAGTATATTAATTTATCAGTTCAGTAATGAAATAATTATAATTACAAAAATACATATACAGAAAAAATTACAAAACACCACACAACAGTATCGCAATAAACGGCAAAGCCGTTCACGCACGCCTCACAAGGAGCGCCAAGGGTGCTCAGACGAGCAAAACTACACCAGGAGAGAGCCTCGCAATGAGCGCCAACAGGCAATAAGCATGGGCCTTGCAATCAGCGCCAAAGGGGATCTGACAACCAAAAATACACCAACCCAGAGGCTCACAATGAGCGCCAAAGGTGCTCATTGCGAGCCACGCGATGAGCGCCGAAGGAGCTCAGCACAAGACTTGCAATGTGAGCCAAAGGTACTCACACAACCAAAACACTTAGGTTGTGTGCCAAAAAGCATTCCCTGACTTACAATTCTTTTGCCATCATTTTTTGACGGGCAAGTCGCTAGTAATTACATAATTGTGAGCTCACGGAATACTTTATATGCGCATAGATCTTCTCAAATGACTTTTTAAAAATCACAAACAAAAACAAGAAAATATAGCAAATCATAACATATACAGTATAGTTGTCGTACTGTGAGTTGTCATCACGCTTTGCAAGTCTCGCAAAGCGAGGCGTGCAGTTGAGGCACGTGGCGCTTAGGCTAAAATGAGTGCCAAAGGTGCTCATATCACTGCGAGCCTGGCAAAGCGATGTGAGCAGTTGAGCCACACGGGACTTACTTAGGCTGCAATGAGCGCCGAAGGTGCTCATTGCACTGCGAGCCTTGTAAAGCGAGCAGTTGAGGCATGCAGGACTTAGGCTGCAACAAGCCCCGAAGATGCTTATTGCACTGCAAGCCTCACAAAGCGAGGCGAGCAGTTGGAGCACACAGGAGCGAAAGCGCTCATTGCTGGTGTGGACATGCTGAACTTAGCTGGCGCTCAACCAGAGACACGTGGAACTTAACTGCAATGAGGCCTCATTGCGAGGCCCCAGGACGTAGCAACAGACGCAAAATTATGGCCCGTATGACTTAGGACCCAAAGCACTTAGATGGACTGAGGGGCTCGCAAAAATACGACTTTAACGGCCAAACCAATGAACTGGAAAAACCTGCAAAAACACACAAAAATCCCTCAAATTACCTTACACACAGCACAGGGGGAGAGCCAAGGAGCCTGTGAGCGAGGTTGCAAGTTAATTTTAGGCATATTTTGTCTTTTTTAAAGATTAAAAAATGGCTGATAAAAAAATTCTGAAACAGGATGAAAATGAGGCTGAGCAACACCAGGCACGCGGGACTTAGAAAAGACTCCACAAACAGAAACACACACGAACGGGAGGAAAGGGTTGCAATGAGTGCCAAAGGCGCTCATTGCAAGCCACGCAAAGCGCCTTGGGGCTCCCGATGAGCACCGCGAACGGGAAAGGGTTGCAATGATTGCCGAAGGTGCTTATTGCGAGCCACGCAATGAGCGCCAAGGGAGCTCATTTTGGGACTCGCGACGCGCGCCGAAGGTGATCATTGCAAAGAAGGAAAGTAGAATTACACAGGGGGAGAGGCTCGCAATGAGCGCCGAATGTGCTCAGAGGAGAAAAAGCTTCACATTGTGTGGCAAACAGCATTACCAACCTTACAATTTTATTCCCATCATTTTTGACGGCCAATTTCCTAGTATATATTTATATTTATTTATTTATTTTATTGGACAAAAAGAATCAAAATAAAACAAAATATCTGTTCCTCATACCTAAAAAAAATATATATGACATAAAACCAATTTCTGAAATTACATATGACTCTTTTTTAGGATAAATACACATTTTCTATAATCAAGTATAATTTCACTGAAATAACTGTGTAACTTACTCATTAAATCCTTTATCTTATTAATATTGCCATTAAAATCATTATTAAACTTACAATAGAGGTGTACCTAATGCTGGTGCAGAAGGTGCAAAACACTTGAGACCACAACAGGGTAGGTCACTCTTATTACTAGCAGTAAATAACACAATTTAGGTAGGCAGGTTGAAAATTACTGTGCACGGGCGATCCGATCTACATAAGTAACTCATTATAATACATTATTATATCTTCACAGGGACAACTTTCACTTCTCCAATCTGTACCTTTAAGTATACAAGGGTTGGTAACCTTGAGCAAAGACACTACACTACATAAAAACATTATTACATCATAAAACCTTCTTTTCTAAATTATTGCTGAAACATGACTAAATAACAAAACAGACCATTTTGGACGGATATTATTTAAGGTGGACTGGGCAGTCACTCCCATCTCTCACTAACTTTAAACACTAACATGTCACTGTTAACAATTGTCTGTTAATCACAACTTTTTTTTACCAGCTGGATTTAAAATAACGGAGCAAAAAATACATAGCAAGACACAAACAGACTTATTAAATTGCGATTCGGTAAATTTAAAAGGGCTCTATATAAGCACAGAGCATATTTTTTTTACAGAAGTTTTTAGTTAGTGAACTTCTATCCAAAAGCAAGGTCTTCACTAATTAAAAACTTCTGTAAATAAAATATGCTATGTGCTTAAATAGAGCCCTATTAAATTTACCGAATCACAATTTAATAAGGCTGAAAGTTTACAAAACTAATCTTAATACCATCCTCACACTAATTAAGTGACTTACACATGAGTACAACCTTCAAATGCAGAAACCAAAATAATCTATATACTATAAAATACTATACTTATCTGTTTAATGTTTACAGATATGACTTACCAAATATCTAACTTTACCTTACTGTAATCTATTAATGCTCTCTCTACCAGATCTCTGCCAGCTACACATCACACAAAAATTAACATATTAACTAAAAATTAACAATAATGGGGTCTGTCTGTTTCTGTTTCCATTAATTTTACTTTGCAATTCATATAAAAAAACAATATTTTATGATCTCACATTGGACAAATTAATCTACCAGAAACCTTCATATTACTTGCTAAATCTTCTCTTTTTCCACAAATTTTAGATCATATTAAGAAAAAAAAATCTCAGCTTTCTATACAGACACAATTTTAAACGAAAACCAGAATTCAGACAAAAATAGCAAAATCAGAACAGACAACATGCACATTTTGCAGGAAAGAATAAACATTTTAAGCAAAAATACTCTTATGCAAAAAAAAGAATAAAACTAGGACAAAACGAAATGCTTTCACTAAAAATATGCACACCTCTCAAAGCTAGAAATATGGGCTTTATCAGAAGTTAATTAGCTGTCTTATTTCAACTAGAAAGACACACTATCTCTGAGGAGGAGGGGAACGCATGCAGCAACTAATCACAGCTTCAAAAATGAAACTAAAGTTTAAGGCTATAAGATTGAAGACGCTCAGGCAGTTACGGGGGATCAGGGCTGCTATTTCTCTCCCTAACTTAAAGTAACATACCACAATTTTCAACTGATCACAAAAACAGCACATCCTCAATAATATGGCAATAAATAAAATAACCAGGTTAGATCACACAGCATGCACTATACACAAAAAAAAAGATAATTTGCAGTGTTTGGACAATCAATTTACACGCTCACACACAGCTTTTTCTCTAGATCACTGTAAATTCATACGCTCTCAAAAATAACACAGAACAGAGGACCAACCCTCATTTCTCTCTCAAGTTCTCACTGCACACGGTACTAACACTCAGTACTCACACTCACATACATGGGTACAATTTCAAGTTTTTTTTGCCATCAGCCACTTTGGCATCTTGCGAGGGTAGATAGCATATTTTCCTCAAACAGCTCCACTCTCAAAAACCTAGACATAACCACTTTTTGTAGGTAAAATAAACCTTGCACATCTTTTGAAAGGTAAGGTACACCTCTAACACCTTTTCTAGGTAAGGTAAACCTCTGTTAATCTATATCTACAGCACTTCTTAAAGTAACATCTCATCAGGTACAATATCTCTTTAATATCTCTTAATCTAGTCTCAGTCACCAACACCTTTACATGCACAATATCTATATCTATTCTTCTGTTAATTACACAATTTTACTTAATATTTATTAGCATTCTTAGTTTATCAACAACAAAAATGCAATCATAGGTTCCGGGTAGAAGTCAGACTGGGTGAGATAATTTTGTGCGACTTTGTCCCGTCACTCCTACAAGCTCCCGGCTCCCTTGAAAGACATGCATGACAAGCAATCCTATACAGATTTTCACAAAAGCGGCTCTGCTCACCTCTAATTTTGGCCATGATTTAGTTGTCAAGAGTCTCCCGCACGAAAATTCCTGCAGCTCGGGGTGTTAGCTACCAGACAATTAGTGCACTAATGGCTCGGATCATCAAATGTTGGAGAAAAAAACAAACCCACAAACCACATTCTACTCCAAAACCCAGTCATGATACCAAAAAATAGAGTCCTCAGATCATTTTCTTATTATCAGATCTTATTTATACAAAACGTGGGTCAGCAACAAAAGACATCCAAAATGGCTGCTGCTGACTGACTGACTGAACCGTAATATAAACAAAATAACTTTTTATAGTGAATTACATAAAGAACATGGTATAACCCATTTTACCTTTTAGAAAAATGATGAGAGTTCTAAACTGTCACTGCTGAGAACAGACGCAGGTTGAAAGAGCTCCTGGCCTTAGAAAAACTTAAAAAAATAAGTTCACAAACCACACCAAACTTGATATTTTATGCCAGATTTGGGTATATTCATGCCTGAAGATCATTTTACTCCAAACTTAATTCAAATGACATCATATTTCTAAGGTTACAAACCAAGACCTAACTCCGGCCTGCACGACAGGACAGAGGCCTACTGAGGGATACCACATGGGTAGAGCAGCAACGCAGCAGAACAGTAAGCCACTTACAATACACTAAAGGGCACACAAAAGGGAAACAATGACCTTTAAAATAATTTGTTTTAATTTTTTTCAATGATGTTTATTAAAGGGCATCTAATGATAAAAACAACATTAGAAGATAATAACAAAATAAGGATATCTTTGCAATCACATCATCACATTAACAAAATATAAACATGTGCAGAAGAAGTTGTTCTATTGCTAGTAAGGTAAAATTAAAGTAAATTAACAGTGATTTATTAAGAAAAAGAAACAAAAAATGATCACCTTCAATTTTTAACTTTTTCTGTAATATATAAGTTTTTAAAGAAAAAATCTAAAAAGTTTGGAATAACGGTTCATTCTCTTTAGTACATGTCCACTCTGTGCTTTTCCTTTTCAGAGCATCAATAGAGGGAAAAGACATAACTTCAGAGGTTCAGATTTAGTAAACTTACCCAGATCCAATCATCTATTCTCGACATGCGCTCCTCCTTTGTTTTCCTACCCTTTCTCTCTTTAAGATTAAAAAGTTAGCGAGACACACTCAGATGATGACAACCGTGGGCCCCAAATTTGTTGGAATAAGGGATAGGAGTCCGATAGTATATGAGACATCCTTTCATTAATGAAAATGTGGTTTATTTTATTAATAACATTTTGAAAGTGGATAGAGTGGGCCTTCCAGAGTCTAGCAATGGTATTCTTAACTGTCAGCATTATCAATTGAAATTATTTATTACCATGCAAATCCAGCTTCTTATGATGAATGCCCAAAAGGCAACACAGACAGTAGTCGTAAAGACTTAATCCACACTTCCAGGACTATAGGACACAGCCACCACGGGTGAAGAAAGTCGCCCACTGTTTGGCATCCTCTAAAACATCTGTCATTCCCTTCAGAGAAAATATTATATAATCTTAAAGGAGTATAACAAGCCCTGTGGAGGATCTTTATCAATGTTTCCAGGAGACTATAACTTATAGATCCTTTAGCAAGGTTAGAGCAGGCATCTTTCCATTTGCTAGTTTCCCAAGATTGTCCCAGATCCATTTCCCATTTAATCATGAAGGAAGGCTTTTGCGTCATTGAAGGAGTGTTAAATAAGTCATAAAGTGACCCTAGATTCCCTTTAGATAGAGATAAGTGTTGGCAAATCGTTATTAGCCAAGTGCTTGTGGGTATACCATACATTTTTACCATTTTAACCACCCAAAACCATAATCTAGTATGATTAAAAAGTTCATGTCTGGAAATATTATTTGCTAGTTGCAGTTGTGTTGGGGATAACCATCAGAAAGCCATGATTTTATCCTATCAAGTTTTAGTGAGACACAGAATGCTCTCGAGTCTCACATGAATGTGTTGCAGAAAGAGGGATATGAGAAGAGTGAGGTTAAAGAAGAGAAAGTTTGGGCTAGACGATGTACTGATTTGGCCCATCTCCATACTTTAAGAGTTATTATTTTTATTATTATTATTATTATTATTATCCTTTATTTATAACGCGCCAACATATTCCGCAGCGCAATACAGGGGTTAGGTACAAGTATAAACAATACCCCACAATGAAAATAATGGAAGACCCTGTTATTGAGCTTTCAATCTGATATACACTGTGCTTTCCCTAAAGCACCTCACAAGATTAAAACTCGCAAACTTACATTCTAAAGGGTATGGGTAAGGTACAGGAGAGTGAGAGATGCATAGTGAATGAAGAGGCTAAAGATGATAGGCTTTTTTGAATAAATGTGTTTTTAAAGAGTTTTTGAAGGATCTGAGGCAGGAAGATAGTCTGGTGGTGCGAGGTAAAGAGTTCCAAAGAATAGGGGCAGCATGTGAAAAGTCTTGAAGCCGGGAATGAGAGGAGGTGATGAGAGGGGAGAAGAGAAGAAGGTCATTAGCAGAGCGAAGAGGGCGGGTGGGAGTGTATTTTGGGATGAGAGCAGAGATGTAGGAGGGTGCACTATTGTGGAGGGCTTTATATGTTAGGGTCATGATTTGAATTGTATTCTAGACGCTATGGGAAGCCAGTGGAGTACCTGACAGAGAGGTGCTGCAGACACTGATCGTTTAGTATGGTAGATGAGTCTAGCGGATGCATTCAAAATGGATTGGAGTGGAGACAGACAGGTGATAGGAAGGCCAGCAAGAAGAGTGTTGCAGTAATCGAGGCGAGATATGATGAGAGCGTGAATAAGAATTTTAGTTGTGTCTTGTGTGAGGTAGTGGAGTATTTTGGATATGTTTTTTAGGTGAAAGTGACAAGATTTTGTGAGTGATTGGATGTGGGGAATGAAAGAGAGGGAAGGGTCCAGTAGGACCCCAAGACAGCGGGCCTGAGAGGTGGGAGTGATGATGGCATTGTCAACAGTGAGAGATATTTGCGGAGTGAAAGCTGTAGTAGAGGGTGGTAAGATAAGGAGCTTTGTCTTAGACATGTTGAGTTTGAGTTGACGGGCAGACATCCAGGAGGATATGCTCGAGAGGCAATTGGCAACATGAGCTAGCAGAGGGGGGGATAGTTCAGGTGCAGAGATGTAGATTTGGGTGTCATCAGCATATAGATGATACTGAAATCCAAAAGATTGTATAAGGGCACCAAGGGAGGATGTATAGATAGAGAAAAGGAGGGGGCCTAGGACTGAGCCTTGGGGTACACCGACAGTTAGAGGGCGAGGAGATGAAGAGGTGCCAGAGAAGGAGACACTAAATGTTCGATTTTCTAGATAAGATGTGAACCAAGAGAGAGCAGTGTCACGGATGCCAAGAGAGTGGAGAATTTGGATAAGAGGATGATCAACTGTGTCAAAGGCAGCAGAGAGATCCAGGAGAATTAGGATAGAGAAATGACCCTTTGATTTGGCGTTGAGCAGGTCATTAGTAACTTTTGTGAGACCTGTCTCTGTAGAGTGTTGGGGCCGGAAGCCAGACTGGAAGGGATCAAGGAGGGAGTTGGAGGAAATGAATTGTGTAAGGCGAGTGTAGACGACACGCTCAAGTAGTTTAGAAGCCAAGGGAAGTAGAGAGATAGGGCGGTAATTAGATGGAGAAGCTGGATCAGATGTGGGTTTCTTAAGAATGGGTGTAATTGTGGCTTGTTTCAAAGGTGATGGAAACTTGCTAGTGTCTAAGGAAAGGTTGAATAGATGTTTGAGAGCTGGGATAAGTGTGGTAGAGAGGGGGGGATCAGCTGTGATGGAATAGGATCATCTGGACAAGTTGTGAGACGAGAGGTTGATAGAAGGTTAGCAACTTCATCCTCAGTTACAGGGTTAAAGGAGTTTATAGTGGCTATAGGTTTTGGAAAGGGTGAAGGCAGACTGCTGTTTGTTTTTTAAGGAGAAGGTGTGATATGGGCGCGTTGAGAGGAAAGTTCATTATGAATATTTTCAATTTTACTATTAAAGTATCTAGCAAAATCTTCAGCTGTAAGAGAGGAAGGGGCAGGAGGTGGGGGAGGGCAGAGGAGAGTGTTAAGAGTGGAGAACAAATGTTTGGGGTTGGAGGCCAAATTTGATATTAATGATGAGAAGTAGCTCTGTTTGGCAAGATTGAGGGCATAGTGATAGGAGCGTAGGATAAACTTGTAATGAAGGAAGTCTGATGAGGAGCGAGATTTCCTCCATAGTCGTTCAGCGCTACGGGAGCACTTCTGGATGTAGCGTGTTTGTGTAGTGTGCCATGGTTGAAAATGAGAGCGGGGGCGTCTGCCTGCGGTTATGGGGGCTAGAGAGTCCAGGGTGGAATTTAGAGTCAAATTGTATTGTGTGGTAGCAATATCAGGGCAAGTGAGGGTAGTGAGAGGACTGAGAAGGGGTTGCAGTAAATTGGAAAGGTTTTGTGAGTTAAGTGTCTGCAGGTTTCTGTGGGTTCTGGTAGTTGGGCGTGATAAAGGGTAGAGATTAGAAGGGGTAATGAGGCTGTAGGTTAGGAGATGGTGGTCAGAAAGAGGGAGTGGGGAGATTGTAAGATTGTAGATAGAGCAGTGATTAGAGAAAATTAGGTCCAGGGAGTGTCCATCCTGGTGGGCAGGGGATTCTATCCACTGTGAGAGGCCAAGGGAAGAGGTAAGCGCAAGTAGTTTTGTGGCTGAGGGAGAAGTGGGAGTGTCAGTGGCAATGTTGAAATCACCAAGAATGAGTGAGGGTATGTTAGAGGAGAGAAAGTGAGGGAGCCAGGCGGAAAAATGATCCAGAAATTGAGAGGCTGGACCAGGCGGGCGATAGATGACAGCCACTCGCAGAGAGATGGGTGAAAAGAGACGGATAGTGTGAACTTCGAAGGAAGAGAACTGGAGAGAGGGAACTGGGGGAATGCAATTGAATGAGCAACGGGAGGAGAGTAATATGCCCACACCCCCACCTTGCTTATTCCCAGGTCTGGGTGTGTGACTGAAATGTAAGCCACCGTATGATAGTGCAGCAGTGGAGGCAGTGTCAGATGGAGAGAGCCAAGTTTCAGTTAAAGCTAAAAGGTTGAGGGAGTTGGAGATGAATAGGTCATGAATGTAAGTGAGTTTGTTGCAAACAGACCTAGCATTCCAGAGGGCACATGAGAAGGGCAAAGTGGAGGATTTTTGACAGATGATGGGTATTAAGTTATGAGGGTGTCGGGTATTTGTTGCCCTGTGTGCTGAACGTGACTGATAGAAGGTAGGAATGGATGAGGGGCCTGGGTTAGGAGATATATCTCCAGCAGTCAATAAAATAAGCAATGAAAGAGAGAGGATGTGAGAGTAGGACTTACAGAAATGTTTCTGCTTATTGACCTTAGGGGAGGGAGAAGATAGTGACTGGAGGAAGGAGAGGAGCTCGTGGGAGCAAAGAAGAGGGGAAGAGAGCAGGGAGGGTAAAATGGTGATACAGTTTGAGACATAAATTGGAGAAATTGATGAGAGCCTGAGAAACAGACAGGAGATGATGAGGAAGAGGGAAGTGAGAGGAAACATTGTTACACTGTGTGTTCTTGAAGGAGTGGTTAGGGATAATTAGCAGATGTCACTGATTGGACAGGTGCAGGTACTTAGTAGGCCTCAATAAATTAAGTGTAAGCAGGGGTGGGTGGGAAGAGGGGAGGGAGGGAGGGAATTGCTTCAGCTGAGGGGAATTGTGAGCTCTGAAAGGGCAGTATGTGTTCTTATATGCTCCTACAAAACAGACAGATGTCGAGAGAGATATTTAGTGGGGGGAAGTAGGGGCAATAAAAAAGAGAAAAACAAACACACAGGCCTATTCTAACTAACAGATAACAACCATTAATAATGAAGTTACAATTAGCAGTAGAATTAATCATCGGGTTTAAATAGTTAGTCTTAAGAGAGTCTGAAACTGGGTGCCATAAGATTCTATCCCATGTGTGCGGAGCCATTTGGGAGTCTTCCAAAAAATGTCCAGTTCGACTGATGTTTAATAGAATGAACAAGTGGCACAAACGCCAATTGAGCGGCCTTATAATAGATGTAAAAGTTAGGACATGAGAAACCTCCCATTGATTTATGGTGAAACATGACTCTCTTTGCTATTCAGGGAGGTGTATTCCTCCAGATAAATCTAAACACTTTATTTTTAAACTGACTCAATTCCCTATTATTTACCGCTATAGCTAGGGTCCGGATTAAGTATAGTAGCCTTGGCAGTATGTTAATTTTAACAGAGGAGATACGTCCTGTCCAGGAGATGTGTTTAGTCGACCAGGAGTCTATATCTGCTTCTAGCTATTTGTAAAGAGAGGGGTGATTTGCCTTATATAATTGTGATATTGTGCCAGTTATATTTACACCCAGATACTTGATGTGGGATTTAGGCAATACAAAGTTATAGGATGTCTGTAGGCGGTTCACAGTCTCAGAAGGAAGGCCTATAACTAAGAGCTTCCGTTTTATCTAAATTGAGTCCTAAACCAGAAAGAGCACTAAACTGATTAATGGTATACATCAGAGCTGGCAGGGAATGCTCGGGATTTGTAAGAGAGCAGAGAAGGCCGTCGGCAAAAAGTGAGCATTTTAGATGGTGATGCCCTACCTTGAAGCCTTCTATCTGATGGCTTGGGCAAGTGGCTAGATGGTCAAAGCAAATAGTTGTGGGGATAAGGGACATCCCTGCTTCTGGTTCCCCGTTCTATAGTGATGTAAGCTTTCTGTGATCCAGGAAGCCTTAAGTTAGCCTGGGGCGAGTCATAATATGTATGCAAAAGATTAATAAAGCCCCCAGAAAACTCAAATTTAGTTAAAGTGCAAAGAGAAAAGGCCATTCTAATGCCTTTTCAATGTTGACGGCAAGCAGGCAAAGTGGAGTCTTAGAATTTTGAGCCAAATAAATAACATTCAGAATGATCTTGATATTATCCCCAGTTTGTCTATGCGGTATGAAGCCAGACTGATCCTTGGGAAACAAGTCAGGTAGGAGGTGTGAGATTCTCCCAGCAAAAATCTTGGCCAAAATCTTAACATCTCCGTTCAAGAGCAATATAGGCCTATAATTTTTTGGTTTAAGCAGATCTCTACCTTCTTTTGGGAATACTGTCATGTCTGCCAGGCAGGGCTCTATGGGTACAGGTTCGCCCCTAAGAATGGAGTTGAATAATTCACAGAGGTGGGGTGCGAGAATCTTTGAACATTGTATATAATACAAATTGGAAAACCATCAGGGCCAGGAGATTTCCAAAGTTTTAAGTCTTTCATAGTATCCTGGATTTCTTCACATGTCACATCCCTGTTAAGATTTTGGAGGTCTTCAGGTGTAATCGAGGGGAGGTCAAGCAAATTTAAATATGAAGTAAGTGTGATATTAGGAATTGGGGATTGAGAGGAATATATTTTTTGAAAGAAGTCTTTGAAAGTGTTCTGGATCTCATTTTGGCTTACTGTAATTTGCCCTGTAGGAGCTCTAATTTTAGTACGGGAATATTTAGTTTGAAGGATCCAATTTATCAGGCTTATTTGCCTTTAAATAAAAAAGGTGGCCTGTGCGTCTAATTGCTTTTTCCATCTTGATTGTTAAAAGACCATCAAGTTCTAGCCTTACTTTTTCAATCCTGTTTCTCAGGGAGGGGGAGGGAGAGATCTAATTTTGTATTTCTAGTGAGGCAAGGGTTTTAGTCAATTCCTGCTCCTTTTGACTGGTCTGTTTTCTATGGTCGGAAGCCAGTGTAATACAGGTACCTCGGATCAAAGCTTTATGCGCCACCCAAACCCATCCTGCTGAAACTTCTTCAGTGGAGTTGGTTTCAAAGAATAGCTTTAGATCTGAAGATATCTGAGTAAGAAATGTTGAGCTAGAGAGTAAATACTCATTTAGCTTCCATGAATAAGGAAGATTAAGCTTGGGGCCTAAATTCAAGCTCAAGGATACCGCCGCATGGTCTGACAAGGTACAGGGATGGATAGTAGCTCCAGACAAACTATCAAAGAGAGAGGGGCTGATAAGAAGTGTGTCTATCCAAGAATAAGCATCTACTAGTTCCAGACTATAGAAGAGTTTTTTAATTTGTCGTAATTTCTTGGAGAAGCGACTACCCACTGAGATCCAAAGGTGCTCAGAGGAGCAAAAGCCTCACATTGTGTGGCAAACAGCATTGCTAGCCTTACAATTTTAATCCCGTCATTTTTGATGGGCAAGTTCCTACTATATCAAAACCAGGTAACCAGAGAATAGATATATTTATATTTATAGGAAATAATGGGTGGTGATTAAAGATAAGAGGTCCAGACTCTTCACTTGTAAAGATTTCACGGGTGTTTGAAGGTGACTATTGCTAGCTCCAATATAAAAATTTGAAGCGTCTTGGATCTTGGGGCCCACGACTTCTTATTATAGCAGAGCTAACCGCTGTTTAGGGGTACAGATAAGGCATGATTAGGAGAGATGAAAAGTAAAAAAAAAACTGCATACTTAGCTTTCTGTGTTTAGAGGTAATACTGTATATTACCATGGGGAATAAGCCATCCTTAATCAGGGGGGCCAGAGTATGTAGACATTAACTAGCAGATAACTGCGACTACATCACAAATGTATAACAAATAGGCTGACTATCACTCCAGATCACGATCACGTAAGGGATAGTTAGTGTAATATGCCCATTAAGGAACTGTAGTCAGAATTAGCTACATACATCATAGGTGCTACTAGGTTAATTCCTGACAGGAGCAAGTAAGGCAGTACATTGTAAGAAAACATTATTGACATGTTGCAATCTATCTACACAATAGCCCTGCAGTTCAAGCTTCTGGAGAAGTATGCCAGCATGTTTATGCCCCCCCCCCCCCCCCACCCCCCACCTCCAGTGTCCCCCAGCAAGTGAGGAACCGTGGTACAGCTAGAGTCCAAGTAAGCTAGCAGCCAGTCAGGTAAAAAATTGAGCGCTCTAGTCAGAGGTTCGTACTCAAAATTGAGTCTTAAGATCCTGGTCAATTCCAGGAGGATCGAGGATCAGGAGGAGGAGCTGGCCCTGGAGGATTAAAGGGCGAAAAATGTATTTTCTGCTGCTTTTGCCTTGTAAAATATAACTGGTTGCATGATGCTAGAGCTCCAGGGCTAGTATGCCTTAAAAGTGCACCTTTCACCCCAAATTATACTTTAAATCCAGATAGGGATAAACAATGCACCACTAATACCCACCACCGCAGAAAAAACATCACAGACCCTCCATCTGGAAATGAAGGTCATAGCAAGGCCCTGAACAGCGTCCAGACTATCAACCAGGCTCCTGAGAGGACTACAAGGGAGTGATCACTGGGAAATCAGCACTATGGAACCCTGAGCTGGAGTGACACATCATTGGCTATAAGCCAAGCCAGGATTATAACTAATGCTGTCTATAAATGTAAAAACTCAAGCTCACTCCAGAGACTTTTACATTGCTGTACTTGGAAGCCATTTGCTGCTCATAAATGGTCTGTACATTTTGTGATACCTCACGCCTGACTTCAATCCAGCTAATCAGGCCTGAAAACAACTTATAACGTGGGGAATCCGCAGGACCAGCACCACCGGCCTTATTAAAGCCCTTATTCAAGGTATACCTGCCTGCCTTCAACAAACCTAATCCACTGACAATATCCTTAAATTTACTGGGACCAGAGTCCATTAAAAGCTTGTCACCATGGGCAAACAAAAGAAGAATCAACAGCCTAAAACCATCAATGACCATTTCAACAGACCTACGTGGAGTCCAACCCTGCCTTCGGGAGCAACAACGTTCTTTCCAGATGACTCAGACTCAGAGGGCACTCAATGCTCCACAAAACAGACCATAAATCTAACAGACCTGACACTACCCCAGTTTGAAAATATCCTTCAACTAAACATGACAAAGACGGTCAAAAAGAGTTTCGCCAAGATCTACTTCAATTGGGTCAACGCACACAAGCCTTAAAAACAATTGTGGTCAAGCTGGTGGAATCTCAAGCCAGCGATAGAAAGCATATTGTACACAATTCCACACTGATCACATCCCTAAAAAACAAGCTGGAGGATTTAGATTTCAGATCCAGGCGTAATAATATACATCTATGCGGCATACTAAGGTCAGTCACAAACTTACTTCCACACCTACTCTCTACCCTGGCTTCAATTCTTCCTTCCCAGCCCGAGAGCATGTGGGAAATCGAACTGGCTCATAGAGCCTTAGGTGGTATGGGCAACCAAGACCTACCAAAGGATATTATTGTTAGATTTTTTCCCTAGAAAACTAGAGATGATGTCCTGGCAGCCTCAAGGAAAATGACCTCCATTTTTGGCCCAGATGACGCACCACAACAGATTTATACGGATCAGCACCGCCAACTCCGTTGAAACGCAAATCAGTCAAACCACCCCTACTCATCCTGGAGATGAACAACATAAAATACAGATGGGGCTTCCCATTCAGCCTCCACTTTCAGATGGGCTCCACTTCATTTGCAGCATATTCTTAGAGACCCAATGCTACCCAGATTTCTATAATCGTATGATAAGATGTTTTTTTCTAAACTTACTTTGACAATATTTGGTTTTAGTTTTTTGAATGTTGATAAAGGGCGGGTTTTTGGCTTTTGGCTTTTTTGGTCCATTTATGAATCTTCTCCAAACATACTACCGCAACCCCAGAGCATCACTTAAATTACCAGGGAATTCACCAAAATTCATTGATATCCAGCGGGGCACCCGACAGGGATGACCCTTTACTTCCTTGCTGTTTGCTTTGGCAATTGAACCCCTGGTCCAAACAATTAGATCCAATTCCTCTATTCACGGTATTGCAGTAGGCCATCCCCATCTTAAGTGCTTTTTATTCACGGATGATCTTCAATGCACCTTATCTCAACCTGTCACCTCGATTCTAATCCTCATGCAAATCCTAGACAATTTTGGTAAGATCTCGAGTTAGAAAGTAAATCTCGAAAAAAACAGAAACTTTGAATTTATCTCTCCCCCCTGAAGCCTTACAGTTTCTCTCATATTAAATACTTAGGTATTTAACTCCCACGTCAAACAAATTGTTTCCATAAAGCTAATTTCACACAGCTGTACACCGCAATGGGCACAATTATCAGTCTTGG
Organism: Discoglossus pictus; assembly: GCA_027410445.1. NCBI lineage: Eukaryota > Metazoa > Chordata > Amphibia > Anura > Alytidae > Discoglossus > Discoglossus pictus. The sequence continues at coordinate 99,659,246 of CM050169.1, forward strand.
TCCAAGAGGAATATCTCTTGTCTCGGGTGTATAAGCTCGGTCAAGATGAATATCTTACCTAGACTTTTATACCTATTTCACACCCTGTCCATAGCAATCAACTTCCCTGAACTAGAGAGATTTCAACGTCTGACTTTTAACTTTATCTGGCGCAATAAATCCCATTGTATCACCAAAAGCACGATGTTTAAACACAAGACAAAGGGAGGCCTATCATGCCCTAATTTTAAGTTAAACTTTGAAGCTGCACAAATTTCCTTTATCCCTCAGGCTCACTCTACAACACACCAACCCTTGTGGGTCTTTATTGAAAACTTTGAAATGCACCCTTACTCCTTGGACACTATACTATGGCTCCCCCACCCTTGCAAGACTGTTAAAGGTATGCCCAAATATCTTAATAAAGCAATCACTTTCAACTGTAACTTAACTTATGTATAGCGCTACGGAATATGTTGGCGCGTTACAAATAAATGATAATAATAATAATAATTTGGTAAAGGGCTAAACAAGCCCGGGGACTAGCCCCTAAATATTCCTAACTCACTCCACTAATTCCCCACCCACAACTTACACTACAAATTCCCCCCTCTCTTCGAACTGGTGGAGAACCTCGGGCCTGCTCCGTGCTGGCACCTGGTATCTAGATGATCAGATTCTCAAGTGTGATCAACTGGATACTCTGTATCAAATCCCCCCACAAGAATTCTTCATGTACCATAGCCTTAGACATTTTATCCAGACACAGGCACCTTCACTGGGCACACCGGGGTCATCTTGGCTAGTGAAATTATGCGATAAAGCCCCTCTCAACAAAGGTATTATTAGCCTTATCTATGATTCAATCAACACTGACCTAGGTAAATCTAAATTGACTTATGTACATAACTGGGAGAATTACCTGAACTGTAATTGGCCCCAATATCTCTGGGAATTCTCTTAGTTAAACTTAACTAAAGGTTCCCTCAATAGCAGTGTCTTCGAGACTTCAATTAAAGTTCTCCATAGGACATACTATACTCCGGACAAACGTTACAAATGGAAATTAATGACAAGACATGACTGTTTTAGAGAATGTGGGAGAGTAGGCTCCTTTTTTCTTACCTGGTGGGACTGCCCTAGAGTTATAACACTATGGCAGGAAGTATTTTCGCTTGCCTCTGACTTATTCGCTCAAAAAAATTAATCCTTTCTCCTAACAAACCTACGGTTTTACAATTTGAATCTTGACATGGCTGGCTGAGGATCTCCCCGGAGTCAGGGGTGGGAGGTAGGTCTGGTTTCCCCTGGCAATATATACTTGAGATATACTTTTTAATTATACATTTTTTGTTTTTTTATTCTATTTAATTGTTTTTTCCCTTTTGTTTTTTTTTCTCCGGTTTTTGTTTTTTGTTCTTTTTTTTTAATTATATTTAATATATATGTTTATTAATCTCCATTATTGTTTTTTATCCTATATACTATATACTAAAAAAAGGACAAATGTTAGTGAAGATGCCGTACAAAATGATGCTCATCTAGTAGAACATGTTTATCTAGATGGGGTAACCATCTCCTCTCTTCTCTCTCTCTCTCCTTTCTCTCTCTCTCTCCTTTCTCTCGCTCTCCTTTCTCTATCTCTCTCTCTCACCTCTCTCTCTCCTCTCACTCTCTCGTCTCTCTTTCTCTCTCTCTCCCTCATCTCTCTCCTCTATTCTCTCTCCTCCCTCTCTCTCTCCTTGTCTCTCTCTCTCTCCTCTCTTCTCTCTCTCTCCTCCCTTCCTATCTGTCTTTTTGTGTATTTCTCTCTCTTTTTTTTTTTCTCTCCACTCTTCTCTCTCTTTCCTCCCTCTCTCTCTCTCTCTCTCTCTCTCTCTGTATTTCTCTCTCTCTCTTCTATCTCCTCTCTTCTCTCTCTCTATGTATTTCTTTGTCTCTGTGTATCTCCTCTCTTTTTTCTCTTTCTTTCTTTCTTTCTCTCTCTCCTCTCTCCTCCCTCTCTCCTCTCTCTCCTCTCTCTCCTCTCTTTCCTCTCTCTTTTCTCTCTTTCTTCTCCCCTGTCTCTCTCTTCTCTCCTTCCTCTCTCTCCTCTCTCTCTCTCTGTATGTATCTCTCTCTATATATATTTTTCCTTCTCTCTTCTCTGTCTTCTCACTCTCCTCTCTGGTCTGTCTTCTCTCTCTTTCTCCCTCTCTCTTCTCTGTCTCCTCTCTCTCTCTCTTATCTTCCTTCTCTTTTTATTCTCTGTCTTCTCTCTCTTTATGTATCTCCTCTCTTCTCTCTCTCCTCTCTCCTCTCTTATCTCTCTCCTCTTTCTCTTCCCTCTCTCTTTCTATATTTCTCTCTCTCTCTGTATCTCCTCTCTCTCAATTTAGCTCCTCTCCCTTCTCTCTCTCCTCTCTCTCTTCGCTCTCTCTTTTTTCTCTCTCTCTCTTCTCTCTCCTCTCTCTCTCCTCCCTCTCTATCTCTGTATTTCTCTGTCTCTCTGTTTGTGTATTTCTCCTTTTTTCTCTCTTCTCTCTTCTCTCTCTCTCCTTCCTCTCTCTCTCCCTCTCTCTCTCTCTGTATCTCCTCTCTTCTCTCTCTCTTGTCTCTCTCTCTATATGTATTTCTCTCTCTCTCTCTGTATCTCCTCACTTCTCTCTGCTCTCTCTCCCCCCTCTTTCTCTGTATTTCTCTCTCTCTCTCTTTGTTTCTCTCTCCCCTCTTCTCTCTCTCTCCTTCCTCTCTCTCTCTCTCTCTCTGTCTGTATCTCCTCTCTTATCTCTCTCTCTTCTCTCTCTCCTCTATTGTTTCTCTCTCTCTTTCTGTCTCCCTCTCTCTCCTCCCTCTCTCTCCTCTCTCGCCTCTATTTCCTCTCTCTCTCCTCTGTTTCCTCTATTTCCTCTCTTTCTCTCTCCTCTCTCTCTCTCTTCTCTCTCTCTCTTCACTCTCTCTCTCTCTCTTTTCTTTCTCTCTCTTTTCTCTCTCCTCTCTCTGTATCTCCTCTCTTCTCTCTCTCTTTCTCTTCACTCTCTCCTCTTCTCTCTCTCACTCTCTCTCTCTCTATATATATATGTATTTCTCTCTCTCTTTGTTTCACTCTCCTCTCTTCTCTCTCTCCTTCATCTCTCTCTCTCTCTTTCTCTCTCTCTCTCTCTCTCTGTATCTCCTCTCTCTGTCTCTCTTCTCCCTCTCTCTCCTCTCTCACCTCTATTTCCTCTCTCTCTCCTCTATATCCTCTATTTCCTCTCTTTCTCTCTCCTCTCACTCTCTCTCTCTCTCTATGTATTTCTCTCTCTCTGTATTTCTCTCTCTCTCTCTTTCTCTCTCTCTCTCTGTATCTTCTCTCTCTCTCTGTATCTTCTCTCTCTCTCTTCTCTCTCTCCTCTCTTCTATCTCTCTATGTATTTCTCTCTCTCTTTGTGTGTGTTTCTCTATATCTCTCTCTCTCTGTATTTCTCTCTCTCCTCTCTCTCTCTTCTCTCTTCACTCTCTCTCTTTCTTTTCTCTCTTTTCGCTCTCGTTCTCTCTCTCCTCCCTCTCTCGTTCTCTCTCTCTCTCTGTGTATTTCTCTCTCTTTCTCTTTGTGTATTTCTCACTCTCTCTTTATTTCTCTCTCTTCTCTCTCTCCTTCCTCTCTCTCTCTCTTCTCTCTCACTCTCTCCTCTCTCTCTTTTCTCTCTCTCTCCTCTGTCTCCTCTCTATTTCCTCTTTTCTGTCTCCCTCTCTCTCTCCTCCCTCTCCTCTCTCTCCTCTCTTCTCTCTTCTCTCCTCCATCCCTCTCTCTCTCTTTGTGTATTTCTCTCTCTCTTTATTTATCTCTCCTTTCTTCTCTCTCTCTCTCCTCCCTCTCTCTCTCTCTCTCTCTCTCTCTCTCTCTCTCTCTCTCTCTCTCTCTCTCTCTCTCTCTGTATTTTGCTCTCCTCTCTTCTCTCTCTCTCTATGTATTTCTCTGTCTCTCTGTATCTCCTCTCTTCTCTCTCTCTCCTTCCTCTCTCTCTCTCTCTCTCTGTCTGTATCTCCTCTCTTATCTCTCTCCTCTCTTGTTTCTCTCTCTCTCTGTGTGTCTCTCTCTCTCCTCCCTCTGTCTCCTCTCTCACCTCTATTTCCTCTCCCTCTCCTCTATTTCCTCTCTTTTTCTCTCCTCTCTCTCTCTCTTTCTCTTTCTCTATGTATTTCTCTCTCTCTGTGTATTTCTCTATATCTCTCTCTGTGTATTTCTCTCTCTCTCTCTCTCTCTCTCTCTGTATCTCCTCTCTCTCTCTTCTCTCTTCACTCTCTCTCTTTCTTTTCGCTCTCCTCTCTCTCTCCTCCCTCTCTCGTTTTCTCTCTCTTTGTGTATTTCTCTCTCTTTATTTATCTCTCCTCTCTTCTCTCTCTCTCCTCTCTCTCTCTCTCTCTCTCTCTCTCTCTGTATTTTGCTCTCCTCTCTTCTCTCTCTCTCTATGTATTTCTCTGTCTCTCTGTATCTCCTCTCTTCTCTCTCTCTCCTTCCTCTCTCTCTCTCTGTCTGTATCTCCTCTCTTATTTCTCTCCTCTCTTGTTTCTCTCTCTCTCTCTGTGTCTCTCTCTCTCCTCCCTCTTTCTCCTCTCTCACCTCTATTTCCTCTCCCTCTCCTCTATTTCCTCTCTTTTTCTCTCCTCTCTCTCTCTCTTTCTCTTTCTCTATGTATTTCTCTCTCTCTCTCTGTATTTCTCTATATCTCTCTCTGTGTATTTCTCTCTCTCTCTCTCTGTATCTCCTCTCTCTCTCTTCTCTCTTCACTCTCTCTCTTTCTTTTCGCTCTCCTCTCTCTCTCCTCCCTCTCTCGTTCTCTCTCTCTCTGTATTTATCTCTCTCTCTTCGTGTATTTCTCTCTCTCTTTATTTCTCTCCTTCCTCTCTCCTCTCTCTCTCTCTCTGTATGTATCTCTCTCTATATATATTTTTCCTTCTCTCTTCTCTGTCTTCTCACTCTCCTCTCTGGTCTGTCTTCTCTCTCTTTCTCCCTCTCTCTTCTCTGTCTCCTCTCTCTCTCTCTTATCTTTCTTCTCTTTTTATTCTCTGTCTTCTCTCTCTTTATGTATCTCCTCTCTTCTCTCTCTCCTCTCTTATCTCTCTCCTCTTTCTCTTCCCTCTCTCTTTCTATATTTCTCTCTCTCTCTGTATCTCCTCTCTCTCAATTTAGCTCCTCTCCCTTCTCTCTCTCCTCTCTCTCTTCACTCTCTCTTTTTTCTCTCTCACTCTTCTCTCTCCTCTCTCTCTCCTCCCTCTCTATCTCTGTATTTCTCTGTCTCTCTGTTTGTGTATTTCTCCTTTTTTCTCTCTTCTCTCTTCTCTCTCTCTCCTTCCTCTCTCTCTCCCTCTCTCTCTCTCTCTCTCTCTCTCTCTCTGTATCTCCTCTCTTCTCTCTCTCTTCTCTCTCTCTCTCTATGTATTTCTCTCTCTCTCTGTATCTCCTCACTTCTCTCTCCTCTCTCTCCCCCCTCTCTCTCTGTAAGTATTTCTCTCTCTCTCTTTGTTTCTCTCTCCTCTCTTCTCTCTCTCTCCTTCCTCTCTCTCTCTCTGTCTGTATCTCCTCTCTTATCTCTCTCTCTTCTCTCTCTCTCTCCTCTATTGTTTCTCTCTCTCTTTCTGTCTCCCTCTCTCTCCTCCCTCTCTCTCCTCTCTCGCCTCTATTTCCTCTCTCTCTCCTCTGTTTCCTCTATTTCCTCTCTTTCTCTCTCCTCTCTCTCTCTCTTCTCTCTCTCTTCACTCTCTCTCTCTCTCTTTTCTTTCTCTCTCTTTTCTCTCTCCTCTCTCTGTATCTCCTCTCTTCTCTCTCTCTCTCTTCACTCTCTCTCTCCTCTTCTCTCTCTCACTCTCTCTCTATATATATATATGTATTTCTCTCTCTCTTTGTTTCACTCTCCTCTCTTCTCTCTCTCCTTCATCTCTCTCTCTCTCTCTCTCTCTCTCTCTCTCTGTATCTCTTCTCTCTGTCTCTCTTCTCCCTCTCTCTCCTCTCTCACCTCTATTTCCTCTCTCTCTCCTCTATATCCTCTATTTCCTCTCTTTCTCTCTCTCTCTCTCTCTCTCTCTCTATGTATTTCTCTCTCTCTGTATTTCTCTCTCTCTCTCTCTTTCTCTCTCTCTCTGTATCTTCTCTCTCTCTCTGTATCTTCTCTCTCTCTCTTCTCTCTCTCCTCTCTTCTACCTCTCTATGTATTTCTCTCTCTCTCTGTGTGTGTTTCTCTATATATCTCTCTCTGTATTTCTCTCTCTCCTCTCTCTCTCTTCTCTCTTCACTCTCTCTCTTTCTTTTCTCTCTTTCTTTTCGCTCTCCTCTCTCTCTCCTCCCTTTCTCGTTCTCTCTCTCCTCCCTCTCTCGTTCTCTCTCTCTCTGTGTATTTCTCTCTCTCTTTGTGTATTTCTCAATCTCTCTTTATTTCTCTCTCTTCTCTCTCTCCTTCCTCTCTCTCTCTCTTCTCTCTCACTCTCTCCTCTCTCTCTTTTCTCTCTCTCTCTCTCCTCTGTCTCCTCTCTATTTCCTCTTTCCTCTCTCTCTCTCTCCTCTCTTCTCTCTCTCTCCTCCCTCTCTCTCTCCTACCTCTCCTCTCTCTCCTCTCTTCTCTCTTCTCTCCTCCATCCCTCTCTCTCTCTTTGTGTATTTCTCTCTCTCTTTATTTATCTCTCCTCTCTTCTCTCTCTCTCCTCCCTCTCTCTCTCTCTCTCTCTCTCTGTATTTTGCTCTCCTCTCTTCTCTCTCTCTCTATGTATTTCTCTGTCTCTCTGTATCTCCTCTCTTCTCTCTCTCTCCTTCCTCTCTCTCTCTCTCTCTGTCTGTATCTCCTCTCTTATTTCTCTCCTCTCTTGTTTCTCTCTCTCTCTCTGTGTCTCTCTCTCTCCTCCCTCTTTCTCCTCTCTCACCTCTATTTCCTCTCCCTCTCCTCTATTTCCTCTCTTTTTCTCTCCTCTCTCTCTCTTTCTCTTTCTCTATGTATTTCTCTCTCTCTCTGTATTTCTCTATATCTCTCTCTGTGTATTTCTCTCTCTCTCTCTCTCTGTATCTCCTCTCTCTCTCTTCTCTCTTCACTCTGTCTCTTTCTTTTCGCTCTCCTCTCTCTCTCCTCCCTCTCTCGTTCTCTCTCTCTCTGTATTTATCTCTCTCTCTTCGTGTATTTCTCTCTCTCTTTATTTCTCTCTTCTCTCTCTCTCCTTCCTCTCTCTCTCTCTTCTCTCTCACTCTCTCCTCTCTCTTCACTCTCACTCCTCTCTCTCCTCTCTATTTCCTCTTTTCTCTCTCTCTCCCTCATCTCTCTCCTATCTTCTCTCTCTCTCCTCCCTCTCTCCTCCCTCTCCTCTCTCTCTCCTATCTTCTCTTTTCTCTCCTCCCTCCCTCGCTCTCCCTTTGTGTATTCCTCTCTCTCTCTCTTTATTTATCTCTCCTCCCTTCTCTCTCTCTCTATGTATTTCTCTGTCTCTCTGTCTCTCCTCTCTTCTCTCTCTCTCTCTCTCTCTCTCTCTTCTCTCCTCTCTATTTCCTCTTTTCTCTCTCCCTCTCTCCTCTCTCTCCTCTCTCTCTCTCTCTTATCTCTCCTCTTGCTCTCTCCTCTCTTCTATCCTCCATCCTCTCTCTCTCTTTGTGTGTATTTCTCTCTCTCTCTCTTTTTATTTATCTCTCCTCTCTTCTCTCTCTCCTCCCTCTCTCTCTCTCTTTCTGTATTTTCCTCTCCTCTCTTCTCTCTCCTCTCTTCTCTCTCTCTATGTATTTCTCTGTATCTCTGTATCTAATCTCTTGTTTCTCTCTCTCTCTCTCCTCTCTTCTCTCTCTCCTCCCTCTCTCCTCTCTCCCCTCTATTTCCTCTCTTTCCTCTCTCTTCTCTCTCTTGCTTCTCCCCTGTCTCTCTCTTCTCTCCTTCCTCTCTCTCCTCTATCCTTTCTCTATCTCTGTATTTCTCTTTCTCTGTATTTTTTCTTCTCTCTTCTCTCTCTCCTCTCTTGTCTGTCTTCTCTCTCTCTCTGTGTATTTCTCTCTCTCTCTGTATCTTCTCTCTCTCTCTTCTCTCTTCACTCTCTCCCTTTCTTTTCGCTCTCCTCTCTCTCTCATCCCTCTCTCGTTCTCTCTGTCTCTCTGTATTTCTCTCTCTCTCTTTGTGTATTTCAATCTCTATCTCTCTTTATTTCTCTCCTCTCTCTCCTTCCTCTCTCTCTCTCTCTCTCTTCTTTCTCACTCTCTCCTCTCTCTTCACTCTCACTCCTCTCTCTCCTCTCTATTTCCTCTTTTCTCTCTCTCCCTCATCTCTCTCCTCTCTTCTCTCTCTCTCCTCCCTCTCTCCTCTCTCTCCTCCCTCTCTCTCTCCTCTCTCTTCTCTCTCTCTCTTCTCTCTTCTATCCTCCATCCTCTCTCTATTTGTGTGTATTTCTCTCTCTCTCTCTTTATTTATCTCTCCTCTCTTCTCTCTCTCCTCTCTCTCTCTTCTCTCTTCACTCTCTCCCTTTCTTTTCGCTCTCCTCTCTCTCTCATCCCTCTCTCGTTCTCTCTGTCTCTCTGTATTTCTCTCTCTCTCTTTGTGTATTTCTATCTCTATCTCTCTTTATTTCTCTCCTCTCTCTCCTTCCTCTCTCTCTCTCTCTTCTCTCTCACTCTCTCCCCTCTCTTCACTCTCACTCCTCTCTCTCCTCTCTATTTCCTCTTTTCTCTCTCTCTCCCTCATCTCTCTCCTCTCTTCTCTCTCGCTCCTCCGCCCTCTCTCCTCTCTCTCCTCCCTCTCTCTCTCCTCTCTCTCCTCTCTCTCTTTTCTCTCTTCTATCCTCCATCCTCTCTCTCTTTGTGTGTATTTCTCTCTCTCTCTCTTTATTTATCTCTCCTCTCTTCTCTCTCTCCTCCCTCTCTCTCTCTCTCTTTCTGTATTTTGCTCTCCTCTCTTCTCTCTCCTCTCTTCTCTCTCTCTATGAATTTCTCTGTATCTCTGTATCTAATCTCTTGTTTCTCTCTCTCTCTCTCCTCTCTTCTCTCTCTCCTCCCTCTCTCTCCTCTCTCCCCTCTATTTCCTCTCTTTCCTCTCTCTTCTCTCTCTTGCTTCTCCCCTGTCTCTCTCTTCTCTCCTTCCTCTCTCTCCTCTATCCTTTATCTCTGTATTTCTCTTTCTCTGTATTTTTTCTTCTTTCTTCTCTCTCTCCTCTCTTGTCTGTCTTCTCTCTCTCTGTGTATTTCTCTCTCTCTGTATCTTCTCTCTCTCTCCTCTCTTCTCTCTCTCTATGTATTTCTCTCTCTGTGTATTTCTCTATATCTCTCTCTCTGTGTATTTCTCGCTCGTCTCTCTCTCTCTTCACTCTCTCTCACTCTCTTTTCTCTCTTTCTTTTCGCTCTCCTCTCTCTCTTTCTCTCTCTCACTCTCTTTTCTCTCTTTCTTTTCGCTCTCCTCTCTCTCTCTTTCTCTCTCTCTCTCTCTTTGTGTATTTCTCTCTCTCTCTTTATTTCTTTCCCTTCTCTCTCTTTCTCCTTCTTCTCTCTCTCTCTCTCTTCTCTCACTCTCCCCTCTCTCTCTTCTCTCTCTCCTATCTCTCCTCTCTATTTCCTCTTTTCTCTCTCTCTCCCTCATCTCTCTCCACTCTTCTCTCTCTCTCTCTCTCTCCTCCCTCTCTCCTCTCTCTCCTCTCGCTCTCTCTCCTCTCTTCTCTCTTTCTCTCCTCCATCCCTCTCTCTCTCACTTTGTGTATTTATCTCTCTCTCTCTTTATTTATCTCTCCTCTCTTCTCTCTCACCCCCCTCTCTCTCTCTCTGTGTGTATTTTGCTCTCCTCTCTTCTCCCTCCTCTCTTCTCTCTCTCTATGTATTTCTCTGTATCTCTGTATCTCCTCTCTTCTTTCTCTCTCTCTCCTCTCTTCTCTCTCTCCTCCCTCTCTCTCCCCCCCTCTCTTTCCTCTCTTTCATCTCTCTTCTCTCTCTTTCTTCTCCCCTGTCTCTCTCTTCTCTCCTTCCTCTCTATTTCCTCTTTTCTCTCTCTCTCCCTCATCTCTCTCCTCTCTTCTTTCTCTCTCCTCTCTCTCCTCTCTCTCTCTCCTCTCTTCTATCCTCCATCCTCTCTCTCTTTGTGTGTATTTCTCTCTCTTTCTCTTTATTTATCCCTCCTCTCTTGTCTCTCTCCTCCCTCTCTCTCTCTCTTTCTGTATTTTCCTCTCCTCTCTTCTCTCTCCTCTCTTCTCTCTCTCTATGTATTTCTCTGTATCTCTGTATCTAATCTCTTGTTTCTCTCTCTCTCTCTCCTCTCTCTCCTCTCTCTCTCTCTCTTATCTCTCCTCTTGCTCTCTCCTCTCTTCTATCCTCCATCCTCTCTCTCTTTGTGTGTATTTCTCTCTCTTTCTCTTTATTTATCCCTCCTCTCTTGTCTCTCTCCTCCCTCTCTCTCTCTCTTTCTGTATTTTGCTCTCCTCTCTTCTCTCTCCTCTCTTCTCTCTCTCTATGTATTTCTCTGTATCTCTGTATCTAATCTCTTGTTTCTCTCTCTCTCTCTCTCCTCTCTTCTCTCTCTCCTCCCTCTCTCTCCTATCTCCCCTCTATTTCCTCTCTTTCCTCTATCTTCTCTCTCTTGCTTCTCCCCTGTCTCTCTCTTCTCTCCTTCCTCTCTCTCCTCTCTCCTTTCACTATCTCTGTATTTCTCTTTCTCTGTATTTTTTCTTCTCTCTTCTCTCTCTCCTCTCTTGTCTGTCTTCTCTCTCTCTGTGTATTTCTCTCTTTCTGTATCTTCTCTCTATCCTCTGTTCTCTCTCTCTCTGTGTGTATTTCTCTATATCTCTCTCTCTGTATTTCTCTCTCTTCACTCTCTCTCACTCTATTTTCTCTCTTTCTTTTCGCTCTCCTCTCTCTCTCTCTCTCTCGTTCTCTCTCTCTCTCTTTGTGTATTTCTCTCTCTCTCTCTCTTTATTTCTTTCCCTTCTCTCTTTCTCCTTCTTCTTTCTCTCTCTCAACTCTCACTCTCCCCTCTCTCTCTCTTCTCTCCTCTCTCTCCTCTCTATTTCCTCTTTTCTCTCTCTCTCCCTTATCTCTCTCCACTCTTCTCCCTCTCTCCTCTCTCTCCTCTCTCTCTCTCCTCTCTTCTCTCTTTCTCTCCTCCATCCCTCTCTCTCTCACTTTGTGTATTTCTCTCTTTCTCTTTATTTATCTCTCCTCTCTTCTCTCTCTCCCCTCTCTCTCTCTCTCTCTCTCTCTCTCTCTGTGTATTTTGCTCTCCTCTCTTCTCTCTCCTCTCTTCTCTCTCTCTATGTATTTCTCTGTATCTCTGTATCTCCTCTCTTCTTTCTCTCTCTCTCCTCTCTTCTCTCTCTCCCCCTCTCTCACTCCTCTCTCCCCTCTCTTTCCTCTCTTTCCTATCTCTTCTCTCTCTTTCTTCTCCCCTGTCTCTCTATTCTCTCCTTCCTCTCTCTATCTCTGTATTTCTCTTTCTCTGTATTTTTTCTTCTCTCTTCTCTCTCTCCTTTCTTGTCTGTCTTCTCTCTCTGAGTATTTTTCTCTCTCTGTATCTTCTCTCTCTCTCTCTTCTCTCTCTCCTCTCTTCTCTCTCTCTCTATGTATTTCTCTCTCTCTCTCTCTCTGTGTATTTCTCTATCTCACTCTCTATCTGTATTTCTCTCTCTCCTCTCTCTCTCTCTCTTCTTGCTTTACTCTCTCTCACTCTTTTTCCTACCTCTCTCCTCTCTCTCCTCCCTCTCTCCTCTCTTCTCTCTTTTTCTCCTCCATCCCTCTCTCTCTCTCTTTGTGTATTTATCTTTCTCTCTTTATTTATCTCTCCTCTCTTCTCTCTCTCTCCTCTCTCTCTCTCTCTCTCTCTCTCTCTCTCTCTCTCTCTCTCTCTCTGTATTTTGCTCTCCTCTCTTCTCTCTTCTCTCTCTCTATGTATTTCTTTCTCTCTCTCTCCCTCTCTCTCCTCTCTCTCCTCTCTTTTCTCTCTTGTCTGTCTTCTCTCTCTTTCTCTCTCTCACTTCTCTGTCTTCTCTCTCTCTCTTTCTTCTCTGTCTTCTCTCTCTCTCTTCTCTGTCTTCTCTCTCTTTCTGTATCTCCTCTCTCTCCTCTTTCTCTTCCCTCTCTCTTTCTATATTTCTCTCTCTCTCTCTCTGTATTTCTCTCTCTTTATCTCCTCTTGTTTCTCTCTCCTCTCTCTCTTCTCTCTCTCTCTCTGCACGCTCTGTCTTTTTTTTCTCGCTCTCTCTCTTTTCTCTCTCCTCTCTCCTCTCTCTCTCTGTATTTCTCTCTCTTTATTTATCTCCCCTCTCTTCTCTCTCTCTCCTTCCTCTCTCTCTCTCTCTCTCTCCTCTCTCTCTCTTCTCTATTTCCTCTTTTCTCTCTCTCCCTCATCTCTCTCCTCTCTTCTCTCTCTCTCTCTCTTCTCTCTCTCCTCTCTCTCTCTCCTCTCTCTCCTCTCTTTCCTCTCTCTCTTCTCTCTCTTTCTTCTCCCCTGTCTCTCTCTTCTCTCCTTTGTCTCTCTCCTCTCTCTCTCTGTATTTCTCTCTCTATATATTTTTCCTTCTCTCTTCCCTCTCTTCTCGCTCTCCTCTCTTGTCTGTCTTCTCTCTCTTTCTCTCTCTCTCTCTTCACTGGCTTCTCTCTCTCTCTCTTTCTGTATTTCTCTCTCTCCCTCTCTCTGTATTTCTCTCTCTATATCTGTATTTCTCTTTCTCTCTGTATTTCTCTATATCTCTCACTGTGTATTTCTCTCTCTCTCTCTCTCTCTCTCTCTCCGTATCTCCTCTCTTCTCTCTCTCTCTTCTCTCTCTCCTCTCTTCTCTCTCTATGTATTTATCTATATCTCTCTCTCTGTATTTCTCTCTCTCCTCTCTCTCTCTCTCCTCTCTCTCTCTCTCTCTCTCTCTTCTCTCTCTTTCTTTTCTCTCTTTCTTTTTGCTCTCCTCTCTCTTTCTCTCTTTTCTCTCTCCTCTCTCTCCTCTCTATTTCCTCTTTTCTCTCTCTCCCTCATCTCTCTCCTCTCTTCTCTCTCTCTCTCCTCCCTCTCTCCTCTCTCTCCTCTCTCTCTCTCTCTCTCTCTCCTCTCTTCTCTCTTTCTCCACTCCATCCCTCCCTCTCTCTCTTTTTGTATTTCTCCCTGTCTCTTTATTTATCTCTCCTCTCTTCTCTCTCTCTCTCCTCCCTCTCTCTCTCTCTCTCTATATATATATATATATTTTGCTCTCCTCTCTTCTCTCTCCTTTCTTCTCTCTCTCTATGTATTTCTCTCTCTCTCTCTCTCTCTCTCTCTCTCTCTCTCTTCTCTTCTCTCTCTCCTCCTTCTCTCTCCTTTCTCTCCTCTCTTTCCTCTCTCTTCTCTCTTTCTTCTCCCCTGCCTTTCTCTTCTCTCCTTCCTCTCTCTCCTCTCTCTCTCTCTGTATTTCTCTCTCTCTCTCTCTGTATTTTTCTTCTCTCTCTCCTCTCTTGTCTGTCTTCTCTCTCTCTGTGAATTTCGCTCTCTCTGTATTTTTTCCTATCTCCTCTCTCTTATCTCTTTCCTCACTTCTCTGTCTTCTCTCTCTCCTCTCTTCTCTCTCTCCTCTTTCTCTTCCCTCTCTCTTTCTATATTTCTCTCTCTCTCTCTCTCTGTATTTCTCTCTCTCTTTACCTCCTCTTCCTTCTCTCCATCCTCTCTCTCTTTTCTCTTTCTCTCTGCACGATCTGTCTTTTTTCTCTCTCTCTCTCTCTTTTCTCTCTCCTCTCTCCTCTCTCCTCTCTCTCTCTCTCTCTGTATTTTTCTCTCTATATATATTTCTCTCCCCTCTCTTCTCTCTCTCTCTCTCTCTCACACACACACTCTCTCCTCTCTCTCTTCTCTCTCTCCTCTCTCTTCTCTATTTCCTCTAGTTCCAGAGACCTTGGATATGTCCCCAAGAACGATGCCTGAAATTTGGGGTGGTTTATTGAAGGAAAGGGGGCTGAGGTTGGGCTGTGTTGCTACCTTGGACCCCTGAAGATTGGTATCCCAAATGTTGTGTAGAAGAAGGGAGTAGGGTGGCTGAGAAGTGGCTGTTAGCTTAATTACCGCCTGGAAGGACTGTACAAATGGATTGTGTTCCCAAAACTATACAGAAATTGAGGTTAGATACTGTGGACACTTTCCTGAAAGATGGTTAACCACCCCAAGACCGGGCCAACCTACTACCCCCTCCAGGAGGAGGACATGCAATGGGACTTTTGTAGTGGCCACTTGGGTCAACATTTTTCTCCTTTAGATGGGGATTTGGGCTATGGGCTGCAGTTCAAGACTATCATCCGTTAAGGATCATAGCCCCAGAGCTGCTCTCTGGAAGGGTGGAGTAATGTCTCATACCCCTTTTACAGTTCCGTGATCTTAACCTATTGAGCCACCATAAAGGACAGACTTATTGGCTCCAGCCACTGGACTGTGCATAAACAGGCGCCATCTTGGATTCGCCGCCTCCGCATCCCCACAGAACCGCTGATGGATCCCTCCAGCTGCTGCAGGAACAGAAGCAAGTGCAGCTTAGAGAGGGCTCCATCCAACCTGAGTATATGGCTCCGGCATCCCCCCGGCCTCTTCATATCTACTAGCCCCCAACAGAACAAGGAAAGACATCATGGCAATGTACGCTTAGCAAGAAAATTCCAACATGACTAACACAGAATTTACATTCATGACACATAATGTAAAAGGTTTTAACTCCCAATTTAAAAGAAGGAAAGCCTTCCTATATTATAAAGATATCAGGCCCTCTATATTATTTTTGCAAGAAACACATTTTGCCCGCAATCACATCCCTACATATTTGAGCAAAGAGTACACTACTTATTATTCTTCCACTCAACATACCAAAAAGGCGGGTCCCTGCATTTCATACATTGCAACTTCCTGTTTCAACTAGAATCCAAGGTGATGGACAAGAAAGGCCACTATGTTATTATTCATGACATGATCTTGGAAACTAAAATAACCCTGGGTTCTATATATGTACCAACCACCTCCCCACACAAAACACTATTAAGAATTTTGAAACTCTTGGAACTTAGTCCAGGTGGTTCTTTGGTAATAGGAGGGGATTTCAATCTGACACTTGACTCGTGTCTAGATCGATCCAATCACTGACTGGTTCTCAAATAAACTGAGACAAATAAGGAAGCCGCTAAATAATCTTGGCTTGATTGATGCTTGGAGAGGACACTGGCCCAACAGAAAAGAGTTCACATACTACTCCCATACCCATGGATCTTATTCATACATAGATACCATGCTAATCAGCTCAGCCCTCTTTGATAAATCTAGAAGGGCTGAAATCTGGGTTTGCTCGTGGTCTTATCATGTGGCTGTAAGTGTAGACTTAGATTTGGGATTGAATCTGAGAACCCGATATGCATGGAAGCTGAATTAATTACTACTCACCAACCCCATACTCTTAGATCAAATAGAGGTGGACTTGCACTTATGCTTTGAGATTAACGACACTGAAGAATCAGAAATTGTCAGGATATGGGCGGCTCATAAAGCCTTTATCCGGGCACTTGTAGAAAACTGGCCTCAGCTTACAAGAAACAATGTAAACTTAAAGAAGTAGAACTTACTACCAAATTACAGGAACTAGAATGGCAAAATCAACTTCACCCCACTCCCCGCACACCCCAATTAATTAATAAATGTAGGATTGAACTAAACAATATTAATGTCTAATAAAACCGAAAAGGCCCTTAGGCGTACGAACCACTTGTTTCATGCAACGGCCAACAAACGTGATTATTTCTTGCCCAGGAGACTTAACTCTAAAATTTCCCATTCTAGAATTTTTAGGATAAAAACAGCTAAAGGAGAGATTACAGTGAGCCAGAATGAAATCAAAAAGACCTTCGCAGACTTTTACCAGACTATATACTGTACTCAACTAAAACCCAACCTAATATAGTGTTTATTCAATCTTATTTAGATGCTTGTGATCTCCCTAAAATCACTAAACAGAATATGACAACATAAAACTTAGATGTAACAATTGAGGCGATCCATAAAGCCATTTAAGAGTCTTAAGTCTAGTAAGGCCCCGGGGCCAGATGGTTTCACCAACTCCTATTATAAAACTTTTGCAAATGTATTTGCGCCCCATTTATGTAAACTCTTCATTTCTATCCTTAACGGTGACAAGATGCACCCAGAACTAAATAGGGCAAATGTAATTGTTTTTCCTAAGGAAGGGAGGGACCCTTTGGAACCTAAAAATTATCGACAGATATCCCTTATGAATGGAGATATCAAATTGCTGGCCAAGATCATGGCGGACAGAATCTCTGACTTCCTACCAGATTTAATACATAAGGACCAAACTGGTTTTGTCCCCTACAGGCAAACGGAGGATATCATCAGAAGGACTTTAAATGTCCTACATTTAGCAAACCAAGACAAGGTCCCGCTATGTGTTCTGGCACTGGATATGGAGTAGACCTTCGATATTCTCGAATGGCCTTAACTATATGCAATGTTGGCTAAATTTGGTTTTAAAGGGCAGTTCCTTAATTTAATCAGATTAATAATGTTAATATTGATATAAAAAAGGGTACCCAGCAGGGATGTTCCTTGTCTCCGCTGCTGTTTGCTCTGGCCATCCAGCCTTTAGCCCAGGCTATTAAATGCAACGCAGAAATTACGGGTCTAAAAGTTGGCCTGCACCATCTAAAATGTTCATTTTTCGCAGACAACTTTCTTTGCACATTAACTGACCCCATAACACCCTTACCTGCTTTATTATATTCCCTTACTGACTTGGGGTTACTGTGGCGCCTACAACTTAATGCGGAAAAGACGGAGGCACTGGGAGTTGGTATACCTCAAGCAGACCCAGAGGCTCTGAAAAACACATATGGATTTTTATGGCCGACAAACTCTATCAAATACCTTGGAATTAAAATTATGGGGCGGGTGTCTGATCTTTATAATGCCAACTTTCCCCCTTTATTTAAAAAGATTGCTGATGATATGCAAAATTGATCAAAACTTCATATTTCTTGGACAGGGCGTATAACCGCCAAAAATATAGAACCCTCCCTATCCCAATCTACATGAAAGAACTAGATATGTTACAAAACAAAATATTTACATTTAAATGGCATGATAGACCTCCTCGGATATCGAGGAAGATAATGTTTAAACATAGAACCCAGTTAGCATTTATTCCGATTGCCTACTCAATCAAACATCAACCTTTATAGGATTTTTTGTGGAAAATTGCCAAATGAAACCACACACTTTGGATACTCTGATCTGGACACTCTCCATGCATCAAGCAACACCACTCCAATCCTATGATTGACTCCACTCTGACTACCTGGGTCTGGGCTAAAACTATAAAACATCGAGCCCCACCACTCTTACCTTTAACATCTTTAAAGTCATTAACTACTCTTGAAACCGTCTTGAAATCTGACTCTAAACAATGGTGGCTTTTCAGTACACTGGGAAGAGTGGGTTCCTGGTTCTCCAATCACATATATAGTTGTGAGCATGCGAGCAACTGCGACCCTCGCAAACTTAACGTCGCAACGCAAACAACATGACACACCAATTACGACACTCGCTAAATTTTACAACCAACGCAAAAAACATACGACACACGTTAACACACATTACGGCCTCGCAACACTTGGACGCAACTCGCGAACATTACAAAATTCAAAACACAATACATACACACAGCACATACATAAAAAGCTTACCTACAGCAAGAGGTAGCATCCAGGACCTCAAAAATGCAACTTACACCTTCATTTCACTCAAAATAAAAAAGTTTAGACACTAAAAAATTTGCTAAGTGACAGAAAAAATGGCCGCCGAACAAAACGAAAACGAGGCTACACACGCAAACACCATACGAGACACGTTACCAGACATTACGACCTCGCAAACATCGGACGCAACACGCCGACATACAAACATTTAAAACACAATAAATACACACAACACACACATAAAAAGCTTACCTACAGCAAGAGGAACCATCCAGCACCTCAAAAAAACAAGTTACACCTTCATTTAAATAAAAATAAAACACTTTAGACACTAATAAAATCGCTAAGTGACAGAAAAAATGGCTGACGAACAAAACGAAAACGAGGCTACAGCACTCTCAACACGTAAAACACCACAACACACTCGCAAAACACTACACGAAACTCGAAAAACACCACGAGGCACCGACGGATAATCCGCAAAGACGCATACCACAGATAACCCGCCATTTTACGCCAATGCGGAAGTACACCACTACACTACGTCTCGCGCACGCACAGTATTACACTGCACACATTCACCACGCTTACACAGCAGCTCCACACCACTAATGCTGCAGCAACCTCAAAACACATTGACAGCTCTTCAACACAATGCTTCAAAATAGGTAAAGTATATTCATTTATTACTGTTTTATATATTTATTATTACACACCAAACACCATTAGCTCACTTACAATAACATTGCCGTAATTTTTTGACGGGCAATTCGCTAGTAATAATATGATGTCCCACAAGCAACTCATAACCCAATATCACATACCATAGAGTGAAAACTGGAACTATAGGAAATTCAATCACTGGCTTCTAACTTTGACTCAGAACACTGGGCCGCCAAAGCAAACTTGGTTAACGACCATATGCAAGAACCTACCTTCAACTAAAGATTTTTTAGGCTCCTTATACTCCTTTCTTAATGATTCACAATATAGCCAAAAACCAAGCTTTATGTATAAACTAGCTACTTACCCGTCAAAAATTATCAGAATTAAATTTTAAGGCTGTACCTTCGGTGCTCATCATGTGGCTCGCAATGAGCGCCTTAGGGGCTAATTTGGAGCATCTCCCTCCGTCTACTGTACGGGTCTCGTGATGAGCGCCTTTGGTGCTCATTGCAGGCCTTGGCAACCCACAACTTTCGTGCTTCACAATGATCACCATCGGCGCTCATCGCGAGTACCGCAATGAGCGCCTTTGGTGCTCATTGCGTGACTTGCAATGAGTGCCTTTGGCACTCATTGTGAGCCTCTCCCCCCCCTCTACTGTACGAACCTTGCGATGAGCAACGAATCATTGCAGGCCTTGGCAAACCACAACTTTCATGCTTCGCAATGATGACCTTCGGCGCTCATCGTGTGGCACGCAATGAGCACCTTCAGCGCTCATTGCGAGCCTCTCCACACTCTCTGTGTCTGTTTCCCCCTCTCTCCCTCCCCCTTCTCTCCCTGCCCTGTGTCTTTTTTTTCTCCCTATCCCCCCCCCTGTGTCTTTTTTCCTCTGTCTCTCAGCCCTGTGTCTCTTTCCACCCTCTCCTTCCCCTGTGTCTTTCTCCTCGGTGTCTCTGCTAAATTTTTGCGTGTCTCGCAATGAGTTCCGTTGCTTCGGTGGTTCGGCGAAGTCTTACTGGCTTCAGGCTTCAGCTAAGTGTTACTGGTTTTGGTCTTGTTTTTACTGTTTTCGGCCTCGATTTCATCCAGTTACGTTTTTTGCGGCCGCCATTTTTTTTTCTCGCTTAGCTGGTTTTCTATCAACAAAAAACGCCAAATATACCTTAAATAAACTTGCAACCTCACTCACAGGCTCCCTGGCTCTTCTCCTGTGCTGTGTGTGAGTGTGTAAGTTATTTTTTTTTTCATTATTTCTTTTTTTCATTATCCAGTTTGGTGGTTCGGCAGTTAAATTTGTAATTTAGTGCAGTCCTGCAACTGCTGCCTTCGGTTCTAAGTCCTACGGGCCTGCAATGAGCACCTTCAGAGCTCATTGCAGCCCAGCAACTGCGGGCCTCGCATCGCGAGGGCTGCAATTATTTAACATGGCGTGCCCAACATTGCAAACGTGATCAACATTTCCTAAACCAACAACTATATATGTGATGGGAACGGGACATAGGTAGAGAACTAGATACAACAACATGGAAGAAGATATGCTCTAACTTAATAAGGGGATCCTTTACTTACAGTTTATTGGAAATCTAGGTTAAGGTTCTACACAGAACCTACTACACACTATCATTAATGATTAAGTTTAATCCACGTCTTAGTGAGAACTGCTTTACAGGATGCCGATCTAGGGGGGGATTTTCTTCATATTTGATAAACATGCCCGCTGGTGCAAGGGTTATGGGGGAAGCTGACTAGAATATTTTCGCAAATAATCAATACTTCTTTCTTACCCACAACAGACATGTGCATTTTAGGCATACATGTAGACAACCTGTCTGGACACCACAACAAACTTTGGCAATTCTTTGCTTTGGCAGCGAAGCACAATATTGCGAAAAATTGGAAAAATCCCACATTAACTTCCATTGAGGCCATTCTAAAAAATGAGAGAGAAGTTGGGAGCAGGTACCAAAATATTATTCACTGGAACGCTCCATTTATTAGCTCTACCACAGAGTAGACTGATTCCTAAGACTGGCATTTATTGGTTTGATCGAGCCAGTCCTGACGTAAAATGATATGTGACTCTAGAACTTGGCAATATGAAATCCTTGGCCTTCTACTTAGCTTTTTATCATCAAAGTGATCTTGACAAAATAAACTCTAATTATACCATTATTAATATTTTTTTATGCTTTAGTCTAATGAATACAATACTATGATAATTCCACAACTAATAACAAATATAGAACATGCTCCTTCCAGTCCAACTAGTTTGGAAAAATAAAATAATTCTTCACAATTTCTTGGAGCAACAAATGTAATTATAGTTATTAGAAGCCATACACAGAAGCTTATTGTAAATAATTATTTCAGAAAGAAACCATGATGTCCTTGACACACAGAAAGAGTGAAGTAATTCAGCCACCAATATATAGCAGTGTGTATAAATATTTATCTCTATCCATGACTCCCTTGCATATCAAAGGAAAAGAAAACCACAGGGTTACTTAAGAAATAAATAACCATCAAATGTACAATAATAACTTAGTATACCAGGTAATGTCTTAAAATAGGACGACATGAAAACAAATGGTTATAAATGTCCACAGAAAAATTAAAACTGTTCTGCACCATCACGTGGAACAGTTAAGACCAATCAGACAACGTGGAAAAACTCTAATTTCCATTTTTTTTCATTATTTTATACTTGTTCTGCTATGATGCTCATTGCTAGGCCCGTGGGACTTAGGCTGTAATGAGCGCCAAATGCGCTCATAGCAGTGCTTGCAAAGAGCACCGCAGGCGCTCATCGCGAGGCCCGTTGGACTTAGGACCAAAGCCCGTAGATTCAATTCCCTCCTCCCCCTGTGTCTGTTCCCCCCTTCCTCGTATCTCTTCCCCCCATTTCCTTCCCCTGTGTATCTTCCACCACCTCTCTCTCCCCAGTGTCTCTTCCCCCTCCTCTCACTCCCCTGTCTCTTCCCCCTCCACTCACTCCCCTGTGTCTCTTCCCCCTCCTCTCCCTCCCCTGTGTCTCTTTACCCCCTCCTCTCCCTCCCCTGTGTCTCTTTCCCTCCTGTGTTTCTTCCCCATCCCCTGACTCCCCTGTATCTCTTCCCCACTCCTCTCCCTCCCCTGTGTCTCTTCCTCACCCTCTCCCCGTGTCTCTTCCCCATGTCTCTCCCCCCTGTGTCTCTTTACCCCCACCCCCCTGTGTATCTTCCCCCACCCCACCTGTGTCTCTCTACCCCTCCTCTACCTTCCTTGTGTCTTCACCCACCTGTGTTTTTACCCCCTCTACCTCCCGTGTCTCTAACCCCCCTCTACCTCCCATGTGTCTCTTTCCCCCTCCCCTGTGTCTCCTTCCCTCTCCTCTGTGTCTCTTTCCCCCCTCTCCCTCCCCTGTGTCTCTTCCTCCCCCTCGCCCGTGTCTCTTCACCCATGTCTCTCCCCCCTGTGTCTCTTTACCCCCACCCCCCTGTGTCTCTTCCCCCACCCCACATGTGTCTCTTTCCCCCTCCTCTACCTTCCTTATGTCTTAACCCACCTGTGTTTTTACCCCCTCTCCCTCCCGTGTCTCTAACCCCCCTCTACCTCCCATGTGTCTCTTTCCCCCTCCCCTGTGTCTCTTTCCCTCTCCCCTGTGTCTCTTTCCTCCCTCTACCTCCCCTGGGTCTGTTCCCCCCTTCCCTGTGTCTATTTCCCTCCCCTGTGTATCTTCCCCCTCCTTTCACTCCCCTGTGTCTCTTCCCCCCTCCTCTCCCTCCCCTGTGTCTATTTCCCCCTACTCTCCCTCCCCTGTGTTTCTTTCCTCCCGCCCTGTGTCTCTTTCCACCCTCCATCCCCGGTGTCTCTTTCCCACACTGTGTTTCTTTCCCCCCTCTCCTTCCCATGCGTCTCTTTCCCTCTCCCATGTGTCTATTTCCCCCTTTCCCTCTTTGTCTCTTCCCCCCTCTCCTTCTGTGTCTCTTCCCCCCCTCTCCCTCTGTCTCTCTTCCACCCCTCCCTCAGTGTCTCTTACCCCTCCTCTTACACGCCGTGCAATGCACATGCATGATTTGCGATCGGATCGTTGTCAAACTGCAATTCATTGCAAAGCGTGACAACGAATCACTGCTTGACAATTATAATATGTGACTAGCGACTTGCCCGTCAAAAATGACGGGGCAATAAAATTGTAAGGCAGGTAATGCTGTTTGCCACAGACATTCATTTTTTTTGTTGGTCTAAGATCCTTTGGCGCTCATTGCGAGACTCTTGGTTGTTGTACTTTTTTTTATGAGAGGTGTTTTTGCTGTCATTGTAAGTTCGGCGCTGATCTCCTTTTTGTGCTTATTGCAAGGCTGTCCCCTGGTGTAGTTTGTGTGCTATTAGCAGTGTTGGCGCTCGTTGTGAGGCGCGCAGTAAATGGCTTTTGTGTTTATTGCGATAGTTTTTTTGTTTAGTTTTTTGTGTATATGTACTTTTGTATGCTATTTAAATAATTACCGGTATATAAATTAATAGGTAATATTTGTAAGTAATAGATGCAGGAAGCATTGTGCTGAAGAAAATAGGCTGTGTGCGTGAGGGGAAGCTGTGTACTTCCGCATTCTGCAAGTTAGTGTTGTAAAATGGCGGCAAATGTGGATGTGGTATGTGGATGTGGATGATTTAGCGTCCTTGCTAAAAGTGTATCTTGTACCTCATACAGCTGTTTGGAAAAGCTGTATGTGCTTGGTGGGGTTTTGCGTGTTTAGGGTCCTGTAGCCTTGTTTACGTTTTTTTCTGCGGCCATTTTTTCTCTCGCTTAGGGGATTTTCGTGTGTCTAAACTCGGTAATTCGGACTTAAATCCAGGTGTAACCTCACTTGGAGAGATCCTGGGTGCCCCCCCTTTCTGTGGGTAAGCTTTTTATGTAATTTTTGTGTGTATTTTTTGTTTTTTTTATTGTTTTGAGCTGTGCGCGGTTCTGCCGTTAAGGTAGTATTTTTGCAAGTTCATAATGGGTTTTTTCTAAGTCCCGCGGCTCGTATTTTTTAAGTGTAAGTGTATTTTTTGTGTTAGATGCATTTGCGGCCCGAACTGCGTTCCTCCCATTGCGAGGGACGGAGTTCTTGAGAGCTTGCTTTGCAAGCTCGCAAAGCGTGCCAACAATTCATAGTTTGACAACTATTATATGTGATATATATATATATATATATATATATATATATATATAGTAAATAAATAGTACATCTGTGTTCACATTTGAATGTCTAAAGCAAGTTAAAAAAAACCTGCTTCCAGCTCATAGTTCCAAGAAAAACAGTTATTACACTGCATTCTGGGAAGTTGAGCTGGGACACACAAATATATATATACTAGCGACTTGCCCGTGAAAATTACGAGGCAGTAAAATTTGAAAGCATGGGAATGCTGTTTGAGACATACCGTATATACTCGAGTATAAGCCGAGTTTTTCAGCCCTTCTTTTAAGGCTAAAAAGGGCCCCCTCGGCTTATACTCGAGTCACTCCCCCCCCCCCCCCCCCCGTGTCTCTCTAACCCCTGTGTGTCTCTCTAACCCCCCCGTGTTTCTCTAACCCCCCGTGTCTCTCTACCCCCCCATGTCTCTCTAACTCCCCGTGTCTCTCTACCCCCCCATGTCTCTCTAACTCCCCGTGTCTCTCTAACTCCCTGTGTCCCTTTCCCTCCCCCCTCCTCATCCACAACCCCCCTCCTCATTCTAAACCCCCTCATTCTCAACCCCCCTCCTCATTCTATCTACCCCTCTTAATACACCCCCCCCCCCCCCCCCGTCTCCCTTTCCCCTCATTTACCTGCATCTGAAGCTCCTGCTCCGGCCTCCGCTCCTTCCGGCGTCTTGACGTGGCACGCATGTGACGCCACGTCATTAGCATATACCAGGAGCTTCAGATGCAGGTAAGTGAGGGGAAAGGGAGGGGGGGGGTATTTAGAGGGGTAGAATGAGGGGGGTTTAGAATGAGGGGGGGTTAGAATGAGGAGGTGGGGTTGAGGATGAGGAGGGCGGATGAGGAGGGAGGTTGAGGAGGGGGTTGAGGATGGGAGGGGTTGAGGTTGAGGAGCGGGGTTGAGGAGGGAGGTTGAGGTTGAGGATGAGGAGGGAGGTTGAGGATGAGGAGGAAGGTTGAGGATGAGGAGGGAGGATGAGGAGGGAGTTGAGGATTGGGGGGTTGAGGTTGAGGAGGGGGTTGAGGATTAGGAGGGAGGTTGAGGAGGGGGTTGAGGATGGGGGTGGGTGAGGTTGAGGAGGGAGGTTGAGGAGGGGGTTGAGGATGGGGGGGTTGAGGTTGAGGAGGGGGTTGAGGATGAGGAGGGAGGTTGAGGATGAGGAGGGAGGTTGAGGATGAGGAGGGAGGATGAGGAGGGGGGTTGAGGATGGGGGGTTGAGGATGGGGGGGTTGAGTATGAGGAGGGGGTTGAGGATGAGGAGGGAGGCTGAGGATGAGGAGGGAGGTTGAGGATGAGGAGGGAGGTTGAGGAGGGGGTTGAGGATGAGGAGGGGGGGTGAGGTTTAGGAGGGGGTTGAAGAGGGAGTTGAGGATGGGGGGGGTTGAGGATGAGGATGGGGGGGTTGAGGAGGGGGTTGAGGAGGGGGTTGAGGAGGAGAGGGTTGAGGATGGGGGGGTTGAGGATGGGGATGGGGGGGTGAGGAGGGGGGTTGAGGAGGGGGTTGAGGAGGAGAGGGTTGAGGATGAGGAAGGATGATGAGGAGGGAGGTTGAGGATGAGGAGTGGGGTTGAGGAGGGAGGTTGAGAATGAGTAGGGGGAAGAGACACAGGGAAGGGAGCGGGGGGGAGACACAGGGAAGGGAGAGGGGTAAGAGACACAGGGAAGGGAGAGGGGAGAAGAGACACGGGAAAGAGAGGGGGACACAAGAGGGGGACACAGAGGGCACAAGAGGGACACAGGGGGCAGCACATTTTCCACCCTCGGCTTATACTCAAGTCACTCATTTTACCCACTATTTTGTGGTAAAATATGTGCCTCGGCTTATACTCGGGTCGGCTTATACTCGAGTATATACGGTAATTGAAACCGTTTTGTACTAAGAGTACCTTCAGCGCTCAATGCGAGCCTCTCCTGTCGTGTACTTTTGGTCCTCTGAGAGAGATATATTTCTATGTATATATAGTTAAGTAATAATGAATGATTTCTTAAATCAATTAATATACTTTAATTATTTATAATTGATATATGCAGCAAGCAATAGGCTGAAGAGCTAACAATCTGTTTGTATTTTGCGTCTGCAAACAATATACATTGTGAGTGTTAGTGCCCTGCTTATAAAGTGTAAGGAATGTTTGAAGTGTGCATTATAAATAGGCCGCGAGGTAAAGCCTTTGGTTTATTGTGTAAAGCGGCATTGTATAATCATAATGTTATTAATGTGATACGCGTCTCATGAGCATTTTCCAGCATTTGTTATAGTGTATTTTGTAGGTCGTAGTGTGATGTGTAAAGTGCTACGCATTTTGCATCGTTTTGCGCGGTTCTATAACCTTGTTTTAATTTTTTTCGGCGCCCATTTTTTGGCTTGCTTAGATGATTTTCGAGTGACGAACATTGTCTAGATCGAGTTCAATTCGCATTCCACCTCACTCACACGCTGTTGCCCCATGCTGTCTGTGATATTTTTGTAATTTTTTGGGGCGTATTTAGTGTGTTTTTCTGGTTTTTTGTTCGGCCGCTAATCTTGTAAATGTTTGCGTCTCGTATCTTTTTTTTCTAAGTCCTACGCCTCGTATTGTAATGGCGCTCATCGCTTAAGTCGTACGCACTGCGCAAAGGGTGACGTCGCGTCGCAGTTTGACAACTATTATATGTGATATAAATATATAAATATATATGTATATATATATATATATATATATATATATATATATATATATATATACAGTATATATATATACATATATACATATATCACATATATAGTTCTCAGCAGTGCGACCTTGCCAAAATCCATTGGTAATGCAACATAACTGCGTGCTCGCAAAGGCAAGGAGCGCCAAAGGGAGGAGGTGCTCATCCCTACGACCTCGTACGACATAGGCAGGAAGCGCCAAAGGCGCTCACTGCGCTGGTGGAGATGAGCGCCATAGGCGCTCATCCCTACAACCTTTTACGACTTAGGCAGGGAGCAACACGCACAGCGAAAAAAAACACAAAAAACGCAAAAAATATAAGCTAAAATAAATAAAAAAATACACACACAGCAAGGGGGGAAAGTCCGGACATCTGGGAATAAGGTTACACGCCAATTTAAATACAATTTAAAGATTTTCGGCACTCGACCCCTAAGCACACAAAACACCGCCAAGCACATACGCCTTTTACACCGACCCGTACGAGCTACTAAATACACTATTAGGAAGCACGCTAAATGCTCCACACCCGCCTAACACATACACAATCACAGCCATTTTACTAAACTAACTGCAAACCTAATAAAATTCACATTACAAAATGCAGAAATACACAGCTAAACAAACTGTTTCCCCTCGCTCACGCAGCCTATTTACACTACACACTGCACACATTCACACTTACACTAGTGCAAATCTACATTGTATGCTGCAGGAACATCAAAACAGATTTTTAGCATATTGCTTTTTGGATATATTAATTACAAATAGGTAAAGTATCTTAATTTATAACTTTACAAATGTATTAATTAACATTACAAAATACATACACAGAAAAAAAAAACACAGAATCACAATAAACGCTAAAGGCGCTCAGTGCGAACGGTGTTTAGAGGAGCACAACTACACCAGGGGAGAGGCTCACAATGCGCGCCACAAGGCCATCAGCGCAAACCTTGCAATGAGTGCCAAAGGAGCTCTCATAACCAAACATACACCAACCAAGAGGCTCACAATGAGCTTCGAAGGTACTCAAACAACCAAAATACTTACTTTGTGTTTCAAACAGCATTACCTGCCTTACAATTCTATTGCCATAATTTTTGACGGGCAAGTCACTAGTATATACATAAAACTTAAACTGATACTGTTATCAGTTCAAGTTTAAATATACATCTATTGAATCTGGTATGAATTACATCAGCAATTAAAGCAGTTACTGATGTTTATAATGCTGAACCTGCATTCATATTTTTAAATACTGCATCTGAGTAAGGGCATTTAAGAGACATCAGCTGCCTTGGTGAAGGGAAATAAAAGAACCTGAAAGGTCTGCTGGGTAGTTTTGGCCATAACAGCCTTATCAAGCCCGACTGAAGAAAGTAGATTATCGCACTGCCATAACTGCCATACCTTTAAAGAGGTACCTGTGCACTTAACTGTAAATCATCTACGTACTAACTTAAAATAATAAATATATTTTTTATTCTATTCTTTTTATGTTAGAAACTAGCCTCCTAAACTATATTAAATCTTTTATCTAAAAGCTTCCGTAATTTTACCCCTCTCCAAAATATCACAATATATAGAAGCATTGTAGGAAGAGATCTGAGTATTTTAAAAGCATATTTATGTTTTGTGGATTATTTGGGACTGTCTATTCCACTTTGTAATGATTATTTTTTGGTCACTTGTACCCTGCATTATATTTTGGAGAAGTTAGTGCAAACTTTGTAACAATTTCTAGATTCTGATTATCCTAAATTAAATAGACAATGTATGAAAGGGAAGCACAGACTGATACGCCAAAGCCACCATTTGCAGGGCCCACGTATAGAGAAATACGATGGTTAGAACCAAATTTAATTTTAATTATGAGAAGTGTCTGGTTTATATTATTTAGAAGTAATGGAGTTCTGAATTGATTCATCAAACAGATGAAAATATTAAATAATTCTCTTTTGAGTGACTGGTCCAGTCACTTCTGCGAGAGGCTCTGCAAATACCACTGGGCCTCACCCCATCCACTCAGCAGAATCTCACGCTCCAACTGACATTTTACTGTGCTGCTGTTGGCTTGAATGTTAGTATAAGGTTAAAAAAGTACTTGAATGAAGTGTTTCTATTGGTAGGTACCAGATGCATATGTAAGCACCTCTGGAAGTGTGGAAATCATTATTAATCTGTAAGTGTATAGAATGAATCAATGGGGGTTTGTGAACCAATAGAAATGTAACTTGCAAAATATAAACAACCAATAGCTGTGCAACTTCACATGGGAGGATTACATAGAAGAGCTGCCAATTGTTAGAGTATAATACACTTTAAACATAAGATGCAATCAATGAGTCACCTTGCTGGCCTACTTGTCTTTCCAAATATACCCTGCAGGAAGAGGGCAGGTAAACCTTTCACCCAAATAATGCAGGATTGTATAATTATAGCTCTGGTTTGAGCTCATAAATGATGGATCATTCATTATACAAACATCTCTTCTTAATAAATTAGTTTAAAAATCTTTACAAGCAATAGAACAAAAGCAAGAGCAGGCAGGAGACTATATAAATAAGTTGTATAATATTACTGTGCTCCAATATACCAATAATATCACATGCTTATACAGTTATACTACTGTGTACTTTCTGAATGATATATTCTATATTATCATTGTTATTACTACTGAATATGTATAAGGCACCAACATAAATCATTACTGTTACCCTACAAGAATATTTTATATATATGTTATCTAATGTATGGGTGAAAATAATGGTGGATATTTAGGATACACAAATTCTGTATGATTTTAAAGGGGTATACATAAAAGTAAAAAAATACATGTTATAGCCGTTTCTCTCCTGTTTACATCTGCCCAAGAAATCAAGATCAAAGAACATTTAATTCAGTATAAATGCTATTCTATTTGTGAGCTTTTAAATTAAATTACATTTACTGTATCTTATATTAAAATACAATGTCACTGTATTACGTTTCTTTTTGTTTTACCCTTTAATGACAAGTTATTGTTGTCGCTACAAAAAAAAAATAGTTGCACAAAATAAGTAGTGAGTTTGTAAGTGAGCTCAGTACATACAAAGGAAGAGTGTATTTTCATGGTACTACATTATTAATCTGTTTTCATTGTTTTACATGTCTTAATTCTCCTTTATTATCATTATTGCATTATTTTCCACTGGTTTGTTAGAAATGATAAATTGTGTTTTTTCCCTATTGGCTAACTTGGCTGTATTTTTCAGGTGTAAACAAGACCTTAATTTTCCCACCATATACAAAACCTTTGTCTCAAGCAACAAAGTGTTTCCTGTCTATCAAAAACAGTATTTGTGATGTAGATTTTATGTTATCTGACTCCCATATTCCCATGTAAATACCATGCACCCTATGGCTTATTGTAGCCATAAAGTACAAAAAGGACTCTATTTTAAATATTTTAGTTTATAATTATATCTTTAGCTGATTCGTAGTGTCTGGAAGGGATTCTTCGCATGTGGATTCTTGTACCACAATGGATTCTTTTATGATCTGGATCAAATTCTTTTGGCTGGATTCTTACAGCCCTATTAAATTCCCTCAATGTGTAAAACCGTAGCCCATAACTTAGCCCGCAAGACTTACAGCTATTAAATTGGAACCCGGCCACCCGCCAACAACTTGTGGGTTACAGGCGAAAAAACCCGTACGGGATGTCGAAAATTGAACTCCGCAGCCGCAAATCCTTTGTTCTGTCAAGCCTGTAACTGTTAACATGCTACGAATCCACTGGAGTTCAAATCCGTAAGCCGCAAATGGAGCCAAATAGCCAACAGGCACTAGAGAGGACCCGCAAGGGGATTCAAGTCTGATCCATAGTAAATGCAAATATAAACACACTACTGTACTCACAATTAAAGGGGAAGTGATGTTAGGTATTAAAATTAATAGCACAACATTCTCAAAGCTTGCAAATCTGCAAAATAAAATACTTTTATTTCTGTTTAATTTCTGTGTTATATCGATCCTGGCAATCAATGTGTTAATACATATAATGGAACTCGCATGGACTAGAATATCATATTTACTGATTTATTAATATTGCATTATTTCTGGAATGTGGGTCCGATCGTAACCCTGAATTAAGACCCGTAAGGCTTTAAAATCTAACCTCCATTTTTCAGTGTTGTAATCATGAAGATCTCTTTGCCACTGGCTCCATCTAAACCCGTAACTATGGGTTTGACTAGTTTATCATATTCACAGCCTCACATGCAACATGCGCAAGAATGGTATACAGGCTTGCGTTTATGGCTCGTAACTCGCGACATGGGTTAATTTAATAGCTCTGCAACGCAGACGAATTTCAAGCCCACAGCCTTTGCTGGTGTGCCGATGCCGCTACGGGCTTCAAATTTAATAGGGCTATTTGTGTTGGATTTTTATTATCTGGTACAGATTCTTAGTTGCTGGATTCTTATCTTCTGGAACTGGATTCTTACCCTCTGGATTTTTGATGTCTGGAAGCTGTGACTCTGTTTCTATGGGAGCTTCTCAGAAATAAGTGAATTGTAGATTTTATGTGACATTTACATTGAAGAACATGTCATTAGTCAAGTCACCTATTTAAAATATTTTTAGAAAACAAAAACAACCCCATTAATTTAATGCACCCGTCAGTGAGGCAGGTGCAAAGCACAGGGGTCCACAAGGGGGTTGGGCTCTTGCCTATCTGGAGTAAAGAGGGCATCTTAATCTGTTAGTGGAGATGTGCAGATTATTTTTATTGAAAGGTGATCAGATCACCTACATTGACTTTTTACTGACCCCAGGACATGCCTGCCTTATATAGAGAAGTTGGAAATAACTTCACACTGGGGCCCTCTGGTCACAAGGCCCACCACCGACACCAGTTAGCCATTCATGCCTAATACAAACCTTTATCAAGACTGAATCATAGAAAACAAGCAGACGCCAGACATTTTATATTTGTTGCTCCCCAATAATATACTTTATCAAATTCCAAAAACAGCCTCTTTGTGTTAATATTAAGGTGACACTAGAAAGTTTTCCTTCCAGGGTAATGTTAAATTTAGACTTAATAATAAAAAGATAATGAACATAAGTATCAGTATATTTCTATTTGTGTAGCGCTCTGCTGTGAATTGTCAGGGCAGCTGGTATGATAATAAGGACATTTGATCCTAATGAGTATGGATGGGCGAGTACAGATGTAGCAGGTTTAAACCAGAGCTGTGACACCAGAGAGCAAATATATACTAATTAAAGGTGTGACCAGAACAAAATGATTTCCAAAAAATCACTATATATACCTGAAATAGATTGAGGTGAGACAGAAATAAATCAGTACTATGTAATTATGTGGCAGATTAATACTAACTGTAACATAAATGGTAATCTTTTGCAAGGACAATCATGGACAAGGACAATCATGACACTAAGTATAAACACTACACTTCACTATACCCCCCCAATAAAACATTAAATATCAACTAAACACCCTCTACACTAACCTATTAACACCTACACTACCTACCTACCCCCTAATAACCCCCACCACTCTAATTACAGAAATAAAAAAAACTAGTCATCAAAAATCAAAAATCTACATTACATAAAATAAAAAAAACTAAAATCACCAAAAATAAAAAATGTACATTACAGAAAAAAAAAACCTAAGTCACCAAAAATAAAAAAAGGAACATTACAGAAAATAAAAAAATACATAACAACCCCCCCCCCCACTACAGTAAAAAAAAAAAATACCCACCTGAAAAGGAAATACATATAATACATACAATACAATTAAATACAATATAATACTATACAATTAAATACAATACAATACAATTAAATACAATACAATACACCCTATCTAATATACATCCCCCTATGTAATATACATCCCACTATGTAATATACATCCCACTATCTATTATACAATACTATCTATCTAATATGCATCCCCCTATCTATCTATGTAATATACAATAAATACTATCTATATACTATACATCCCCCTATCTATCTCATATACAGTACATGCTATTTCTATATAGCAACCCTAATTCTAAGCTACAATAAAATAATTAAGACCACTTACCTTTGAGATGTTTCTTCAGATCACCAACCTAGGGTAAAAAAGATTAAAAAAATTACTATAACACGTTTACATAAAATAACTAAACATTCTAAATATTCTAACTATTATACTCACCTTTCCAGCATGTCCCGTCCCATCATGTCACGTCCTCCATCATCTTTGCTTCCCATGTTAAAAAAAAAAACATTACATTAGTACACATACATAAACATAAAACAAAGTGAAATAAACACAATCTACATTGTACTTACCTCCCCGCTATGTCTCCGGCCTCCTGGTGTTCTGCCCCGGATGGGCCCTGGAAACATCCGTGTGGTAAAAAAAAAAAACACACATCCGCCCTGGCGGATGTCTCTGACGCTAATGAGCTTCCTATGGAGTGTTCCAGAATAAAATTGTCAATGGCGGCTTCTGATTGGCTGAAAATGCTGTCTATCAAATTCAGCCAATGAGAAGACGCCAATTGTGAACCAATGAGAAAGGGATACACCCCAAAATACCACCCTGATTGGATAACACACCTGTCAATCTTTATTTGAACCAATCCGAAGGCTTTATTGCCATCAGCCAATCACAATGGAATATAACCCCACGTATTGATTGGTGAAGACATCTGCGCCTTCCCATTGGCTGTAATATTGATTGACATTAACAATAGCCAATGAGAATGCGCAAATCCTTCACCAATCAGTACATGGAGGTGTATTCCATTGTGATTGGCTATTGTTAGTGCAACCAATCAGAATGCGCAGATGCTCCAACCAATCACCCTGTGGGGGTGTATTCCATTGTGATTGGCTGAAGGCATCTGTGCCTTGTGATTGGTTTAAAAAAAGATTGAAGGGTGCATTATCCAATCAGAGTGGGATTTTAGGGTGTATCCCTTTCTGATTAGCTCACACATTGGCGCCTACTGATTGGGTGAATTTGATAGACAGCATTTTCAACCAATCAGAAGGCGCCATTGCCTATTTTCTTCCAGAAAAGTCTCCGGGAGCTTCATTAGCGTCGGGGATGTCCGTGAGTGCGGATGTAAGTATTTTTTTATTTTTTTTTACACGGGGGGTGGCAGAAGAGGAGGAGACTGGAGACATCGTGGGGAGGTAAGTACAATGTAGATTATGTTTATTTTTATTTATTTTTATGTATGTGTATGTGTATTAATGTTATGTTTTTTTTAACAGGTGCCGCTCCGGTATTTATTTAGATAGATTGGGGTATGTATATTATATAGATAGGATGTATATTAGATTATGGTATTTATTTAGATAGTAACAGGATAGGAGAAAAAAGGTGGCTCAAGATATATAAAGAAATCAAGGTGTAGACTAGGGGTGCTACTTGCGGATATACATATTATATAATGGTAATGGAGGGGGAAAGAAAAAGTATCCTTTTGAACTGTAGTGCACACCCTCTGCCCTAATAACAATATAGAACAGCAGAAAAATAAAACTTAACGTTTATTGATGTATAAAATTGGTATTAAAATACTGATACACTGACGAGATACTGGTAGTAGTGAATATCTGGAATATCAATTAGCGGTAGGACTTCCTCATAAGAATTATTGAATTGTGAAGATATTGTATATCATCTATCCCCTTGCACACAATAATAATAAGTGACAACAAGTGCTGGAAAACTGATAATGGGAGATATAACAAATAAGCAGAGACAAAGGTCCTGATATTGGACCTATGTATTAGCATAGATGTATATGCCACATACAAAAATAAAGTGACTGTGCTATATATATAGAGAGTAATTGCACTTTACATATTGCACCTAGGTATAGTTTATATAATTATTGATACAGTCTTATTAAAGTGTCTAGTGCTGGAAACCTACTGATAATCAATTGTTATAACAGAGTTAATATAAAGTGCTAGTGCTACATAGGGATATACAGTATATCCCTATGTAGCACTAGCACTTTATATTAACTCTGTTATAACAATTGATTATTTATCTTTAACACTATAGGCACTGGACACTTTAATTAAGTTAAATAAGATTATAATCGTATGAATTATACCTAGGTGCAATATTCAAAGTGCAATTCACTTTTTATATATAATAGCACAGTCACTTTATTTGTGTATGTGGCATATACACCTATGCAAATACATAGGTCTACTATTAGGACCTTTGTCTCTGCTCATCTGTTATATCTCCCATCAGTAGGTTTCCAGCACTAGACACTTTAATAAGACTGTATCAATAATTATATGAACTATACCTAGGTGCAATATGTAAAGTGCAATTACTCTCTATATATATAGCACAGTCACTTTATTTTTGTATGTGGCATATAGATCTATGCTAATACATAGGTCCAATATCAGGACCTTTGTCTCTGCTTATTTGTTATATCTCCCATTATCAGTTTTCCAGCACTTGTTGTCACTTATTATTATTGTGTGCAAGGGGATAGATGATATACAATATCTTCACAATTCAATAATTCTTATGAGGAAGTCCTACCGCTAATTGATATTCCAGATATTCACTACTACCAGTATCTCGTCAGTGTATCAGTATTTTAATACCAATTTTATACATCAATAAACGTTAAGTTTTATTTTTCTGCTGTTCTATATTGTTATTAGGGCAGAGGGTGTGCACTACAGTTCGAAAGGATACTTTTTCTTTCCCCCTCCATTACCATTATATTTATTTAGATAGATTGTGTGATGTATATTAGATAGATAGAATGTATTGTATGTTAGAAAGGGGTGTATTGTATTGCATTGTATTTAATTATATTGTATTATATTGTATGTATTTGTATTGTATTGTATTGTATTGTATGTATTTGTATTATATGTATTTCCTTTTCAGGTGTGTAATTTTTTTTTCTGTAGTTAGGGGGGGGGGGGGGTTGTAATGTTTTTTTTTTTTTTTCTGAAATGTTCCTTATTTTATTTTTTGTGACTTTGTTATTTTTATTTTCTCTAATGTAGATTTTTTTTTTGACTTAGGTTTTTTATTTTATGTAATGTAGATTTTGTTTTTTTGTGACTTTAGGCTTTTTTAATTAGAGTGGTGGGGGTAATTAGGGGGTAGGTACGTAGTGTAGGTGTTAATAGGTTAGTGTAGAGGGTGTTTAGTTGATATTTAATGTTTTATTGGCGGGGGTATAGTGCAGTGTAGTGTTTATACTTATGTGGTTAATATTGTGTTGTAACAGGTCCATAATGGTCTTAATATACCCTTATGGGACTGATGGGGTTAAATAGAGGCTTATGAGGGTCTGTATGGACCCCCATGAGTGACAGGGTTAATTAGCGGTTTCTGGGGGTCTGTATTGACCCCCATCAGTGAGAGGGGTTAATTAAGTGCTTATGGGGGTCTGTATTGACCCCCATGAGTGACAGGGTTAATAAAGGGCTTATGGGGGTCTATATTGACCCCCATGAGTGAAGGGGTTAATGAAGTGCTTATGGGGGTCTGTATTGACCCCCATGAGTGACAGGGTTAATGAAGGGCTTATGGGGGTCTGTATTGACCCCCATGAGTGACAGGGTTAATTAGGGGTTTATGGGGGTCTGGATTGACCCCCATGAGTGACAGGGTGATAGTGTATATTTGTTTTCTTTTATAACGGGTCCTTTAAGGACCTGTAACGCCGGAATTTTTAATTTTCATTGCAGCGGGGGTCCCCGATTGCGTGCAATCGGGACCCCGACTGCGATGGTTAATGTGGGGTTAATGCAGGTCTCCGAGCTTATCTCGGATCCCGTGGGGTTAATGCGGGTTTCCAAGCTTATCTCGGATCCCTTCTTGGGTAAGCTGTACGTGGCTGGGCTGTGAGCCTCGTTTTCGTTTTTTTCGGCGGCCATTTTTTCTCTTGTTTAGGGGATTTTCGTGTGTCTGAACTCGGGAATTTGGACTTAAATGGAGGTGTAACTTCACTTTCAGAGGTCCTGGATGCCCCCCTTGCTATGGGTAAGCTTTTTATGTAGTTTTTGTGAGTATTTGGTGTGTTTTGACTGTTTTTAGGTGCGCGCAGTTCGGCCATTATGGTCGTAATTTTAGTGCGTGTGGGTCTTTGTTACGTTAAGATTGGTTCCGAGGTGGGTTATTTTTCTAAGTTGTGCGTGTGTGTGTTTTTAACCGCATGTGAGGCGCCTTTGAGCCTGCACCTCCGCAAATGCGGACAAACACATACGACATTGGAGGCTTCACCTTCCGCAAATGCGGCCGCTCGCTACGCGAGGGTCCGCATTTGCGGACAAAATTGCAGCCCTCACTTCGTGAGGGATGCAGTTCTTGCGAGCGCGCTTTGCGACGTCTCGTGACGACATCTCGTAGTTTGACAACTATTATATGTGATGAGCCTCATTCAATTGAGGCTTTCGGGAATCCAGGCTCGAAAATGGAGCACACAAGTTATTCTGCTATTCAATTGGCATAATTTTGCGGGCTCTGGTCAAGCTACAAGCTCCGGGCTGCAATTCATTGCGATTTTAAAATTGCAGGTTAATGCCCCTCCAAGCCTTTGATCTCTCACGGCCGCAACAGTTGCAAATGCTAAAATCGCAAATCGCTATTCAATTGTTCCGTCAAGCCCACAAATGGCAAAAGTTGAACCACAAGTTACTGGTACCAAGGAGGTCTCGCAAAGGGCTTAATTACATGTCTGGAGCACTTTAAAAGCAAATAAAAAAATAAATTCTTCACTTTTAATAAAAGGGAAATTGATGTTAGGTCTTAGAATAAATAGCACAACATTCTCAAGCTCGCAAATCGGCCTGGAAAAATACTTGATTTCA
Organism: Discoglossus pictus; assembly: GCA_027410445.1. Lineage (NCBI taxonomy): Eukaryota > Metazoa > Chordata > Amphibia > Anura > Alytidae > Discoglossus > Discoglossus pictus. Next base: position 99,696,304 of record CM050169.1, read on the forward strand.
TGTTTAATTTCTGTGTTATATCCATCCTGGCCATCAATGTGTTAATGCATATAATGGAGCTCGCATGTGATAGAATATCATATTTACGGCTTTATCAATATTGCATTATATCTGGAATGTGGGTCCGATCGTAACTTGTAATTCAAGCCCCATTTTTCATTGAAGTCCAACTGGCTTGAACATGATCGCTGACACAAGGCCGTAACTTGTGGTTTGAAACAGAAAATGAAATATGGGTCCAATCGTGACTTGTGGACTTCAATGAAGAATGGAAGTTGGATTTCAAAGTCCTACGGGCTTGAACCAAGAGTCACGATTGGACCCACATTCCATTGGCTGTTTCTAACCCGGACTTACGGCCTTGCGTCAGCGATCATGTTCAAGCTCGCAAATGCTTCTTTCGTTAGCATGGTTTGCAATGTGCGCTATGTGGCCTGGACTTGAGGGCCCAGCCAATTGAATAGCACCATAACTTGCGGCTGCTGCAGGCTCGCAGCGGGCCCACAGACATACGGCCTACTCTGATCGAGTTGCTGCCTTGCAATTGAATCAGGTTCTATATATATATATATATATATATATATATATATATATATATATATAATATTTATATATATATATATATATATATATATATATATATATATATTTCTTTATTTCCGCTTGTATTTAATAACCTTTCACAAAACATCACAGGAAGAATATAATTTCTTGTTTCTTGAGTGTTTTCTATTTTGTGATACTGAATCCTTATATCTTTTCTCAAGTAAGATTTTGAGTAAAAACTTCATCAAAGTGAGAAAAAGGAATAATTCCAGTTTTACACGTTTTTCTGGCTTTTTTTTTTTTTTTGCTACTTTCCTGGCTAAAATAGTTTTTACTTTACAATGATATTTTTATTTTTACAAATAGTTACACAAAAGCCAAAAATTTAATTTTCCTCACTATTCTGTTTTTTGCTTTTTCTAGCACACTTAAAATTCAGTCTCAGCTTCAATGATATTGATGTAAACACATTTAACAAACATTTTCACACAAATAAACTTCATTAGGTTTTTTATGGGGTTTGTTATTGTTGTTGTTTAGTTGTTCAGTTGTGTTCGACTCTCCATGACCCTATGGACCGCAGCACGCCAGGCACATCTGTCGGCCTCTGGCTCTCTGAGCGCCACCAGGTTCATGTTCATTGCTTCAGTGACCTCATCTATCCATCTCCACCTCTGTCCTCACCTTCTTCTTTTGCCTTCAATCTTTCCCAGCCTCAGCGTCTTCTCTAGGGAATCCTGTCTTCTCATCAAATGGACAAAATATTTGAGCTAAGATTACAATATACACTCCTTTTCCGATCTTGAACCATTCTGTTGTCCCATGTTTGGTTCTGACAGTGGCTTCTTGGTCGACATACAGATTCTTTAGGAGGAGGAGGAGATGATCTGGGACTCCCACCTCTTTAAGGACATGCCACATTTTGTTGTGATCCACACAGTCAAAGGCTTTAGAATAATCTATGAAGCAGAAGTAAATGTTTTTTGAAACTCTCTTGCTTTCTCTATTATGCAGCGGACATTGGCAATTTGATCTCTTGTGCCTCTTCCTCTGCGGAACTCTGCTTCCACATTTGGTAATTCCCAGTCCATATATTGTTGGAGTTGAGCTTGCAGGATCTTAAGCATTACCTTGCTGGCATGTGAAATGAGTGCAATTTTTTTTACCATAAACATCATACTTCTTGGATAGAAAAAATGGTTGATTATCTCGCATTAAAATTTTCCTCCATGAAATATTGCAAACACTCAGTTATGACAATGGGCCGATTAGAAATGTATGTTAAAAGTTGTAAGAAATGCTCTATAAAACTGCTAAATAAGTTAGTTGTAATTTTGTTGCAAAACCTAAGTAGCAGATACAGCAGAAAAGATCACATTGGCCCTGGAGAGATAAATGTCAGGGTCTCAAAGCGATAGAGAGCAGGGTCTGTAAATCAAAAGATCCAGGCCTAGGGAAGCACATTTTCAGGGCCCAGTAAGTTTATGTAATAAGTGTCCATTTGTGCAGATATATCTATATGTTGATATTCTCTGTACCGACCACTTTCTGAAATACTTTAATCTGGTGGGACTTCAAAGCCTTACGGGGTTCAATTAATATTTACGATCAGACCCACATTCCAGTCATATTGCAATATTAATAATGCGAGTTACAGTATATGTATTAACACATTGATTGCTGGAATCGATAAAACACAAAAAAAAACCACATGAAATAAAGTATTTTTTGGGGCAGATTTGCGGCCTTGAGAATGCTGTGCTATTAATTCTAAGACCTAACATTACTTTCACTTTTAATATTAGTACAGTTGTGTGTTTTTATTTGTATTTCAAGTGCTACATATTGGACTTTACCCCCCTTGCGAGTCCTCTCCAGCACACGTTGGCCTTTGGGCTCCATTTGCCTGTTACGGGCTTGCTCGCGAGTGACATAGTTGCAATTTAATAGCATGGTTAGAATTGCAGCAGTTACGGGCATGACAGATCAAAGGATTGACGGCCGCAAAGTTCAACATTGCTCATCCCGTAGGCTTTCTTCTCAGATAACCCGT